>CM065052.1:59522753-59925253 GCA_032883995.1 Coronaproctus castanopsis
TTAAAAAAGATAAAAATTGAAAAAATATGAATTTGAGATTACAATTCGTAAAAACTCAGCAAAACGAAGAACAATATTAATAAATAGTGTTTTATTAATACTGCTCATTTTGCCGGTTTTTTGTTAATTGTAATTTTAAATTAATATTTTTCCTTTTATATTTTTTATATTTTTAAACAGACGAAAAGTTTTGTGACTTTTCGTAAAGAAAATTTTTTAGTGACTTTAACTTATTTTTTTTTGTTTATTATAATATGTTTGATTAAACTTTGATAATGCTTTTTAACACTTCTGCCATTTAAATACATTAATGAAAAATAACGGCGTCAGTTATATTATTCAAATAAATATAGTAGATTTATTTCTCGCCATGGTATTAAATTGTGGCGTATCTATTGTCACACTGAGGTACTTAACGATTAAATTGTGGGACGATTGCGATTAGTTAAGTACATTGTTTACACCTTATAAGACGAGATGATCTATCGAAAAATATCCCGATCTGAACAATTAAGTTGCTTATAGTTAGAAATAAATTTGTTAAATTTGCTGTATATAGGTTTTTGCGATATTTTTATTTGTTATTATTTTTAATTTATTTTAAAACCCGAAGACGGAGTAATTTCCTTTTTTCTTCCTATGATTTTTCCACGTTGTGATCTGATGCCTTTATGCAACTGGTTTAATAACAGATAAACCTCAAAAGGAGAAGTGCTCAGTGGTAGTTCACTTGATTTCGAGATCCTATATTTCTGTAAAGTTTGGAGGTTGAACTCGCTTCGGTCGGCTGGAGTCCTCGGAAGAATTCAGAAACCAGCCAAGATTTTAGTCGAGTCAAATGTGTTTTGACAAATATATGTACCTCGTTTCGAACATAACTAACGTTCAGATCATTGTGAAGAGTTGCGTTAAAAACGTACCAGGGAACCTTATGTAATTAGTCGTCATATTTCGCGGCGTAACCTTTGCGAAGCTTTATTAAAGTTTAATCAGATATAATTAGTAATTTACTCTCAATAAATTTGTTGTTTTTCAATCGACAATTGCTATATTATATATATATATATAAAATAAATATGATCCTGAAGATGGGCGTAACTGCTGTAAATATAACTTTAATCAAATATCATTAGTTATTTATACTCGATAACTTTTTTTCATAAAAAAATCGGTACATCTATATATATATATATATGCGTGTGTGTAATAAATATGATCCAAAGATGGTGTAACTGCTAGAAAGCTTTTTTTAAAGCTTAATCAAGTTATACGCAGTAATTTCATTGCTTTTTAATCAAAAATCACTATTCCCCGTATTTATTATATATATATTTATATAATAAATAAAGTGTGGTAGGAACTCTCTCCTTAACCGCATTGTTAAATGAGATAAGTGATTTTGAGCAAATGCTTTTTTTCTATTAAAATTTTGTTTTATATATATATATATATATGTGTGTGTATGTGTATTTGCGGTTTTGCGTAGGTTTCAACCATAATTCTAATCGATGGTCGTTATAAATCGTTATTTTGAAGGCGTATAAAATTTATTTATACATAATACATACGAATGGAATTATTGCTTTGATGCTTCTTATTGACTTATGTGTATATACCGTATGCGTAGAAGTTTTTTCCCTTACCAAGTTGATACTACCGGAGCCGAATTGACTTGAGGTCTTTTTACCATATGTGCAAGCGAGACGTTAAGACATTACAGTTATGTCACAAAGCAATTCATCACGTTGTAAGGTATAGAAATTTTTATTATACGATCCAGATAGAAATCGGATGATATAAAACAAAAATAAAAGGTATACTAGAAAATTAGGAATTGAAAGAGCAACCTTTAGAATGTCGACAATTTCACGCTAGTGAAGAATATAAAACTATTCAGGATGATACGTTTTTATATAGAATCGCTTTACGAGATTGGTGACGAAGTCACAAATAACCTCGTCTACCTACTTCCGATTCAGATCTGCATGCAGATCCTCGTTCCTCCGAAACCAACCTGCACTGGTAATTACACCAATAACATTATTTTAACTACAAACCATTCAGTTCGCGCATCCCAAAAGTTGGATCCCATAGGTTCAGATAGGTTTAACTGGTAGAGTAATCGTTTACTGTAGACATCTAGTTGTGAATTTCTTCCTAACAGCGACCACATTTGACGAAATTTAAGTTAGCTTTGTTCTGCTTTGCCCGATGTTTCCATATTAAATGGGCATCAAAAGATGTAGTCAAAGATATTTAGTTGAATTCTTCTTCGGAACCTGCTGGTTGCCGATGTAAAATATTAGAGATTAACTTTTTTTATAGAGTTAATTGACTTATCTAACAAAAGTTATCCGAGTAAATACGTATAAATACGTTTTCCCGTTAAATTACACATGTGTAGCCAGTAAACCCAACACAACACTATCGACGAGTATTTAAAACTTTAAATATTGCTATTTCTCATAAATTACATTTTCTTTTTTCTTGTTCTATGTACGTAACTTACGATGATATTATATTTTTTTGTTTACAGATACCTCGTATGAGAAAGCATGTCGTCGTGGTAGCGCTCCATCGACTCCTGTTTTGGCAAATAAGTCTTTGGAATTAACGCCTTCTAAAATAGTGGTAAGTCTCCGAATGATGCTTTGATCGCCATTTATGTTTTAACATATCGACGATTAAGTTTTGAGGGAACGAATTTAAAAAATTTTCCTTAGTCTGATGTAATTGGCGTTTTAACGAAATATTTTTACATTTTAGTATGAGTTTCGTTATAGGTTATTTTATAGCCCGCAGTTTATTTAACTTTCTGAACACCCGAGAGTCTTAAGTGTTGTTCGTTTTTAAAAATATCAAGTTGCGTTAAAATTAACCGAAGCAATCGTCGTTCGATCGGCTTTTTTCTTTCACGACGACTTAAACGTCCGACATTACGAAATCGATTGGCGATGGGGTTGATGTATCATTAATAGGCGACAAACATATGACGGTGATTGCAGTAACGTGTTACTTCGAAAACCGTATTAAATTTGTCGCTGTTTCAATTTTTTTTTGTTACGCTTTGACATAACTAGTACTGACTGATAATACTCGATTTGCGTTGTGTTGAAAGAGAACGCTCAAGTAGCTACTGTAACTATTGTTATTTTGTGACTGCGATTATCGCTCGTTTATCCCGTATCACGGTAACTGGAGTAACGTGTTACTCTGGAAACCACATTAAATTTGTCGCTGCTTCATCTTTATACTGTGAAATAACTAATACTAACTGTTATTATAGTGGTTGTGTGATTGTCGTTCTGTTTATACCGTGTCACGGTGACTGGAGTAACGTGTTATTCTGGAAACCTTATTAATTTTGTCGCTACTTCATTTGTATACGATGAAATAACTACTACTGACTCTGGTTTTGCGTTGTTTCGGAAGGAAGCATCGAAACAGCTACTTTACTTATTGTTATTCAGCGACTGTGACTGTTACTTGCTGGACTTCTTTAGTAGCGCGATTTTGTATTGCAACACTACTATTTTAATTGAAATTATATTTCAATTTGTATATATATATATTTATTTATTTATAATATCCGCATTCTTTCCCACATTACTACATCTGAAATTAGACGGCAAATAGCTGTCAGCATTGAAAAGAGAAAACTGGAAACGGATAGCCGACATATAATGTTTGGGCATAAACCAGATAAATGAAGATTGAAGTCTTTATGACAGTTATCAACCCCCGGAAACCGCTAGGCATAATGCCTGGAAGGAAGAATGGACGAAGAAAAATCGCGAACTCTGGATTGAATCCTGCAGGGGCCGAACTAAAATACGGAACATGGTGTTTACTAAACAGATTAAGAACAATTGTTGGTCGAACAGGAGACAACATGTAAAAGTGGAGAATCTCTGACAGCTGTTCCTGTATATGTGGCGAGGAGCAAACTATCTAACATTTTTTCATCTGCAGCAGCTGCCCACATAGGTGCGGTTTCAATGACCTATTACAACTGGATGGGAACAGTGTCGTGTTTGCAGAGTATTGCGCAAACGCCGTGTAACGCATAAAGATCCTTGCAAATAATAAAAATTAAAATTTATTATAGGAAACTTTTTATCAGAGATATCATAATGAAAATATGTATATATTTTAAACAACTATATGATAGGTTGAATAAATTAGTTAAAAGACGACTGTTACAAGAAAAAAATACTCATTACAACACGTTTTTCAGTAATATACCATAAATGAATAATCAACTATGGAAAGTAAACAAATATTTTTCCCGGGGGACAAACAAACTTGCCTCCTATTAAAAAACCTGGAAGTGTCGATATAGTAGCGTACTCAAACGAAGATAAAGGTGAGCTTATAGCAGAACAATTTCAGAATATACATGAACCGAATAAAGCAATGTGTCTACACGATATCACGAACGGAAATTAAAACAAACAATAAATACATTTTTAACAAATAACGTACCTACATTAAACTATGCTGACTTAACCTCACCGAAAGAGGTCAAGAACTGCATTAGATCACTAAGAAATACATACTCTACCGGACACGATAAAATTAGCGTAAAAATGATTAAAAATTTATCTCGTAAATGTGTAGTTGCTCTCACAGTGTTATTTAATTCCTGCATTCGTTTGTGCTACCACCCTCTGTCGTGGAGACTGTCCTTAATTGTACCTCTTCCTAAACCTGGCAAGGATGCTATCTTGATGAAAAATATACGACCTGTTAGTTTGCTCAGTAACATTAGCAAAATTTTGAGAAAATATTACTCATTAGATTTAGAAAACATAGCGATTTAAATGGTATTCTTAATAAGTTCCAATTCGGCTTTCGACCGAATTTAAACACTACCACGCAGCTAGTAAAAATTTGTGATCGGATTACTGATAATTTTAATAAAAATAAGCACACTGGGCTAGCACTGCTAGACATTGAAAAAGCTTTCGACACTGCTACGATGGAATTCTGTATAAATTAATAAAATATGGTTGTCCATATCAGCTAGTTTCCATGACTAAATCATATTTACATAACGGGAAATTTTATGTGAAAATTAAAAATCAGAAATCTAAAGTCAGATATGCATCGGCAGGAGTACCTCAGGGCAGCATCCTTGGTTCATTTTTGTTTATTATTTACATAAATGATATTAGCACGATTAAAGAAGTTGATGTCAATTTATATGCTGACGACTGCTGACGTCATCATACCGTATTGATACGATTAACAGCAGATTAACCGCTGCAATTAACAAAATATCCGAATACTTTCATAAGTGGAAAATTAAAATTAATGATAGTAAAACGGAGACTATTATTTTCACAAAGCGTAAACCCGCTATAAATGACTTTGTTCGAATTCTTAAAACGTATCTAGACTGGCAATCTAAAGTAAATTATCTCGGTGTAACACTAGATAGTAAGCTAACTTCTACTAAACATATTAACGAGTGTATCTACAGGGGACGTAAAAAAAATGAGTGTGCTGTTTCCAATATTTAACAGGAAATCTACGCTATCACCGGTGAACAAGCTTTTGATTTATAATCAGGTAATTCAACCTAAAATTCTTTATGCCAGTCCTGTGTGGTTGAACAACTGCCTATGTAATATAAACAAATTACAACGATTACAAAATCATTACCTAAGAATAGTGTTGAACAAACACACGCCCATTAAAACAATGCATGACATTTTAAACTATCCCTATATACGAGAAATAATAAAAAACAGGACCTTAAAATTTTTTAATGCGTAATATCTGCTGACCAAAATGTCAATGAAATTGGAAACTACGATTACAGGTATAAAAAATATAAACATAGACGAATTAAACATATCTTACTAGGGTAGTATTCAATATTCGACGATATTATAGATAAATTTTATTTGATTTATTTTTGTATTCTTTTCTCTTTTAAATTTTATAAATTATTTTAACCATTGTGTTTAAAATTTACTTATGAATTACACGTTGCAGGTTTTTTTGCGGGATTTTTCCTGTAAATGTCATTAAGCAATGAATGTTTATAATTATCACTCGTGTATATTTTTAAAAAACTATTATTAAGTTTATCGGTTAAGAAATTTGTTATATTTCGGAACGATAGAACGGTATATTATATACGTTATTTTTTTCTTGTAAAATTTAATTAATCAAAATATATTCTTTCTTCTTTTCCCGTTACGAAGAAGAAGTGAATCACCCGTAGAATCATTTGTTGTGACGATAGAAAAAAATTAGTAAAGTTCGAAAGAAAAAATTAGCTAAAAGTCATTTAGGAATATTTACACTGGATTTTCAACTATTTTCCGTTTTTGGAAATAAATTCTCGTTTTCTTAATGATTTAACTTTGCTTCAATTCCGATTTTATTAATAATTTTCATCGCTGTAATTTAACTATCGATACTACGAGCTCGTATTGAAGAAGGAACGATATTTTAATAATTGTATCTAATAATAACGTTACATAAATATTCGATTAAAAAAGCTTCATACAGCCATCCTTTTCTACCCGAAAGATACCATTATCAAAATGACCGCATATTGTCAACGGGTGCGCTCGTAATGAATACCGACCGATAAAATAAAAATATGCGGCATTATATCAACGGATAATATAAGGCGAGAAAAATAATAGGTTACGAAAGAAGAAACTAAACGAGTCGCACGCGGGAAGTTAAGCGGAATACTTCGAAACAACAAATGCCAATTAATCTGAATAGGAAATTGTATAATCAGTGTGTACCATCAGACCTTGTATATGCTGTAAAAACATGATCATATACAGAAACAGACACGCAGAAGATGAGAAAGACCCAAACTGCACATGAGAGAATGATGCTAAACATTAGTTTATCGGATCTAAGTGAACTAACGAAGTTAGATGACTCGGTGGAACGAATTACTAAAATAAAGTGGAATTAGGCTGTCCACATAGCTCGAAGAGATGAGAACAGATGATCAAACATACAATGGTGACCGATAAACGAAAAAAGAAACCCGGGTAGTGACATATCAAAAGTAGCCGGGGAGCAATTATTACGAAAGGCCCAGAACAGAAATGGATGGAAAAAATTAAGGGAAAGCCTTCATCCTGAAGTGGATAGATAAAGACATATCGTGATATATATATATTTTTAATAACTGCTCATAAAGAATATTGGGAAGCTTTAGGGTCAGTTTTTTACGGTGCCTACAAGTTTAAATCAAATCTGGGCCCGATGTACCCTCTATACCTTAGTTTTATAAACTCAATATTCCGATCAAACAGACTACGTATGAGTTTATTGTAACTATATACAGACTACATTTCGCTATTAATCGGCTTCCGCATTTATAACTTAAATATTCGTTTTTGCTTTCATCCATCCGTTGTCGACGTGATAGCCGATGTCGATCGAACATCATAATACTGTCCTCAACATGTCAAGCTTTTCCCCTTTTATATATATATATATATATATATATATATACACCCTGTTACTATACTTTCTCTTAATAGTACCCGAATTCTCACTCTATCCGATTATTTTATCGTTGATAGTAATATAGTAATTTTTTTTTTTTTTTTTTTTTTTTATTTATTTTTTTTGGCCTGGCTGTACATACCATTTGGCCACCAAAAGAACAAAAATAGGACACAAATAAATATAACGAATGAATTAACTTAAATTAAAGTAAGAGAGATAATTATAAAATATGAGTATAAGAACAAAAATAAATCATAAATAAATATAACCAATGAATTAGATTAAACTAAAAGAATAGAAATAACTATAAAATATGAATATAGCAGGAGAGGATAATCATAATAAAATGTATCATATAAAAAGAGGAAAGGAAAAATTACTCCCAAAACAAAAACCAACACTTAAATTAGAATATGATTTATAATAATGAATTTAAATAAAACTATCAAAACATGAACATCCAAACATATCAAGGATAGGATACAGTAAGGAGGAAAAACACCAAGGGAGAATAACTTCTCAAGCAAACCTGTACGTCTCTGTTCAAACCACCCAATAAATGGTTGATATCTTCTCTAAAACTGACGCTACTATGATTGATACAGTGGATATAAGAAGGATTTACGCGATTGAAGTTCAACGCTACTCTAGAGTGACCAGAACGTAGCCTACATATGACAGTGATAAAATGTGTATCACCTCGTCATATGTTTCTCCTAGTCACACTAACCGTAGTCTTATCTGTAGGTTAATGTTTTTGTCAGATTTTTAATAGTAAAAAAAAAGTTTTTGCTTTTTCCTGCCTGATCGTATCGATTGATCGGTTTTCTCGTGAAATCGTGTGGTTCCGATATATTGAAAATTAGAAACAAAGAATATATACATTAAAAAAAAAAAAGATGAAGTGAATTTTTTCGTATTATCGAAATAAAATAATATTTAATTTCGAACTTTGTATAATATTGCAAAATATTGCAAAAGTAGATTACGGTCGAATATTTTAAAGTAAACTGATGCAAGATATTGATATGTTAATTCGTTATCAGTTTTATTAAATAATTATACGAGGTGTAAAAGTGTCGTCGCATATGGGTACGTAATTAACGTTTAAATAATTTTTGACGAACGGTTTTATTTTTCATTTATTATCTGAGGATAATAAATATCGGCCTCCATTTTGTACGTTTAAAGTCAAATTCCTCGTAATCGTGTCAGGGACATTTAGTCATATTATACTACACAACCTTGGTTTGTTTCAAATCGTAACCCAAATTTTTATGATAATTACGCTTGAAAAACAAAAAATTAAATCCAAATACGCGTGTTAGCTGTGAGGGTAGTTTTGAACATTTATTTCGAGTAATCTTATTATTTCAGTCATTTTTTGAAAAAATGTGGAATGTAGTGATTTTTTGTTAAAATATACAAAAAAAATTTTCTTGTTCAGAAATCGAAAAGCTTTTCGGTTGTTAGGGCATCATCGAGCGAACGTTTAAAATTAAATATGTAAAATGAAAAATATTCATTTTTGTTGTTTATATTAATTTACTCGTCAGTTGTATAAACACGACTTAAAAATTTGATCGATTTAATTTAATATACCTATTGATAAGTATGTACACGAAAAACTTAAACTATTATCCTATATCTGATTTATCACCCAACATATTAATACTTATTAAAATAAAAAATAATAATAATAAACATGTACACGGAAAACTTACAAACTATTCTCTTATATTTAATTTATCACCCAACATATTGATACTTATTAAAATTGAAAAATTACTTTAGAATCGGGTACATAGTTACCGAGATATTATTGAATATATTAACTGGATGATTATGTTGTAAATTAAACTAATAAAAATTTAATAAGCTTCTAATCGAACTCGTTCCTAATGGGGCAGTCTGTAAGAAATGTAATAATGAAAATATTTCTCTCCCTTCGCTAGTTTAGGAACTTACCATCGTTTATTTACTTACAAGGGGACAATAATGAGCTCTGGCTCTTATTATAGTAAAGTATTGCAGTTTATGTTACTTTGACAAACGTAATATTTAATAAGATGACAATGAAGTATGTCACGTATTACTCTAGGCATTACAATACATACTAATCCACATCAGAAATCGATGTCACCTTCTTCATTACATGTTAATAACCAACCTTGTCTGATTATCCGCTGGTATCGACATTAAACAGTTGGAGCACACAGGTCGGTTATTTAGTTCGCTAGATTAACTTTAAAAATCCGGTATCGCGTGGATCAACACGAGAACAAACCTAGACCCCTGGATGCTATTTGTTTAGAGACTAAAATTACCAGCTGCCCGATCTTTATGGAATTATCATTAAGCACGTCTCCGTATCGGGAGTTAGGCGACTACTTACCTAAGTATATTTTGTTGTACGGTGTAGGTAATGTACAACGCAATCGTAATATGGCGTTAGCGTAGATAGACATACACACCCGGGAGAACTAAAGTTTTTTTTTTTTTTTGTGTACTATATTATTACTGGAACATATGTGGTGTTGTGCGTGGTATTGTCTTCCGCGCGAGATAATAAAGATATTTAAAATATTTGTAAATTTTTTCCAAATGTTCGCATATAATTTCTAAAACTTTTTTTTTATTAACTTTAATTTATACGAACCATCCGCGTAAACTTGCGATACGCTTTTTCTGCAGTTTAACTTAATTAGTCGATCGCTTTACGAAATTCGATGCGCTGATTGCTGTTTAAATCGACCTTCTTTTTTAAAGTTCACATTCTAACTTTTTTTAAGTAGTTCATCTCGTTGATAGTGAAACAGAAATTAAGTCGTTATTTCGATAAATGTATCATATGGAAGAACACGCACGTTGAAAAAAATTTGTTTACCGATTGAGTTAACAACGGATACCGGTTTGCGATAGTTTGTTTCCTCGTTTTGTTTTATTTTATAAATTAAAATTACCAGTTATTTTCTATCTCAACTTAATAATCAACTTTTATTTATTTATTTATTTTTGAATTAATTTATTCGTTTATTTATTTGTTGCAGAATTTTTTTTCGAAGCGATCGTTTCGATCGAATCCGTTAAAACGAACGAAGAGTGTGACAAAACTAGAAAGGAAGAGGCCGACGACGGATAACGACGGGTTAGTATTATACATTTTAATAATTTTGTATTTGATCAGACTGTTTTAAAAATAAGACGATCACACACACATATATATGTATACATATGTATATAATTATCATTTATCCTCAACCGCTAGGTTGGTGAACAATTTATACGACTACTTCACCTATACATATTTTTGTTGTATAGTGTAAGTAGCGTACAAAGCAATATTTATTTTTATTTATTTATATGTATATATGTTAAAATAGTATATTTTATTATTATTATTATTATTATTATTATTATTGTTGTTAATGTTGTTATTAAATGTAAGTTTTGAATCGTCTACATATCTTACGTTTGATTTTGTCCCATTTACTTCAATTCCAGTTTTTTCATCACTTAATTCTACGTAAAAGATCTTTTCCGGAGAGGTTAGAAAAAATTGCCGATAATAGAAACATTTGTCTTACACCTTTAAAGATTTAAATATACCGAGTTTCTAATCTTCCATTAGTAAAAATTTTGGCTTCTCGCTTCCAATGTGAGTACTTTATTATTCTTCGTCTTTCTTATTGATGCCCATCTCTTGGGAATTTCCATTAGTGACTGGTGTGTGACGGTATCAAATGCTTTTTCGTAGTCTATGAAATATATGTATACCGTCTGATCTGGATCATAGCATTTCTATAATAGGATTTTCGTGGCAAATAATGCTTCTCTTGTTCCTAGATTCTTACGTAAACCGAATTTTCGCATTTCCTATATACCTGTCGGTGTAATTATCTTTATAAACATCTTTAGCGCGGGACTCATTGTTGAAATTGATTTAAATTCGGAACAACCGTTTGGATACGGTTTCTTTGGTATTGAATTAAACGTTGATTTCAATCAATCCTCTGGGATTTCGCCAGTTTTTATATATTTTATTAAATAGCGCAGTCAACATTCAGGTATCTAAATATTTAATTATTTCCGTCCGGTAAAATATCTTCCCTAGGAGTTTTCCTATTTTTCATTTGTTTCATCGCTTGACTTCTGATTGAAAGATCGCTGGTCGTGTTAACTTATGACAGGATTCTCGACTAGGCGAAATTGAGGCTGGTCTTCTAGTCGTGGAAAAGTTTTTTGACATGTTTCCAAAGTTTCAATTAACTCGTCTTCATTTTGTTATTTCATAATGTTAATTTAGATGTCCTGTATGCGCCCCGGTTCAATTCTTATGGAAGTTGAAATAGTCATGTATTAATAATTTCCGCGTTCCTTTGTACCGTTCTTCCACCCATTTTAGCTTAACAGTCTTTTCTTTAAGTACAGCTTTATGCTTATTCATATCATTATTACTATTTTTCGCTTTTCTGCTTTGTTCCGTAAGCTCTAAAATTTCTTAAGACATCCATTGTTTTTTTTTACTCGTGAATTTTGTTACACCAAGTATTTCTATTGACCAGTTTTCACTGTTCCGTTCTTGATTTTATTCCAATTGATATTGATAATCAGTACATGCATACTTAGTGCCTTAAATGCTTGCCCACCTTGTATGTAAAAATATAACATCCAATGGACTAGTCACGACATTCGGCAGTGAGCAGTGATGACGACGACGATGTATATAATATAATTATATAATTTTTGATAAATTTTGGCTTAGAAATTGTGCATGTAATGTAAAAATCTCGTTCGTAGCCAGAAACTAGGTTTATTTTTAATTAAATAATTATTTTATTTAATTTTTTTTTTCGTGCAATATTAAACCTTTTTTTACATATATATATATAATTATTTCGCGGTAATTTGAAAATGATCGTATCTATTTTTATAGTGGTTTTTTTCCTCGTAAAACGATGTTTATTATTTTAGAGAACAGTTGTTATCGATGAACACACACACACATATATATATATATATATATATATATATATATATATATATATATATGTATGTTTATATAAAATATTAATATTCAGGACTGGTAATTCATTGAGAAAAGAAAATGTGTTCTGTGCGGTATTGTTTATACATTCACGTTTCGTGTTAAACTACAGAACTACGTCGGGTGAGAGTGTCTGGTTGGTTTATTACAGGTGAAAGCTAACGTAAAAATAATATTTCAATAGCGCGTATGATATTCGTTTTCGCTGTTACTTTCGCGTCGGTTTTGTCTCTATTCGCAATTTCGGCTCGTTTTTAATATTTTCTATTTTTTTTTTCCTTTTCTGCAGAAATGTAGTATCGATTCCTCCGAAATTGCGTACATCAAGATCTCACGAATCTTTGTTATCCGGTCAATCTCAAAGCGCTATGCAAACTTTAGATCTTTCGTCCGGCGGTGTGGACATTAAACCGCTTCATCCGTCGGTTGTCGGTAAAGAACATTGCTTTCAAGTAACACTTCCGGCCGGTAATGCCAGATATTTCTCCTGTCGAACTGCGGACGAACGAGACAAATGGGTGTATAGGTAATTCTAATTATTTATTCATTTATTTATGCCGTCGTAACTATTGTAATTTCGTCGTGCTGCGTGTACATGCGTTGTATATTGGTTTGTATATTTTTTTTTTTAAAGAAAAAAGACAATATCCGATGTAACTGTTTAAGAAATATATGTTTTCAACTTTTTGGTATTGTTACTATGGCAATGACGATACATTTGTCGACGTCGTAAAAAGTAATTTTCTTCGGATCAATCATTCTTTTCTAATTCTTTACGGTACAAAATATTTCAAAATTGCGAAAAATTGTATTCGCTACTTAATAGAAATCGCGCTTTAACGAATCGACAACTAATTGGTAATATTTCAGATATTTATTGAGATTTTCCGACAATCAAGTGTACAATAGCGCAATCAGTAAATTTTTTTAAAACGTGAGAAATAATAAAATAAAACTGATTTATTTTATATATATATACTTGCGCACACCTAAAATGTTTTTTTACATATCGATATAGTCCGTGTATTCAAACGTGGTTCAAATGACTGCAATAGTATATGCGGTCTCGTTATTTATATAATGAGTCTTAAATCTCAATTTGACGTACCCATTTGATTGGAGGAACAATAAATCAGTTAGTCTGTCTCCCTTTGTAATCGCATTATTATATTGGAATCCATACGTATATTGTCGGTACATCCTTTCAATATTGGACGAATAATCTAGATAGACTTTATATTCTCTCCCTATGATATTATATATATATATATTACTACCAACAGAAGAGCGGGTCTACGGAGGCCGAGTTTAAATTCTTTTTTATTTTCACTTCTCAACCAAGTATGTCGGACTATTGAAATTTTATGACTTTTTATAACTTTTTGAATAGATCCAGTGCTTGTATTTTAATTTAACAGTTGAGACTCGTACTCGGACGTGAGAAGTCTGTAATAAAAATTCATATTTTTATTAATAGTTGACACTGTTTCAGTTGGTAATGCGTGCAGCTGTCTTTGGCGCAGTTCAGAACTCGTTCTATAACCGCGCCTCTACAACTACAAAGTGATTAGTATCGTCTACAACGACCTAGTGAACATAAGTTACGTTCGAATAATTTTTGTAAGTTTAATTCTGTCTGTTGTCTATAAATCCAATAACGAAGATATTAGTTATGAAATTAAGACAACGGGCACCCAATGTTCAATAAAATAATATCGCAAAAGCATACGACGCCATCAAAGCGTTTCGAAAGGTTCGATGCCTTTTTTTTTTGCCTGTGCATTTATCGTTCAAGTTTCGTAACCATAGGGAACTCCAGCGTTTTGACTAATTTCATCTTGGCGAACATTGAGATGTAATTAAACGATCCATTGCGTCCCCGGGTTCTCCTAGTCCTCTCTTTATCTATACGACGTATTCATCTGTATTCGATATAAGTGCTCGTAGATAAGTAAGGTGTTTTTTTATTTAGTGTATTTAAAGGAGTTGGTGGCAGTTTAATGTTCCTATCAACAGTTAGAATTTAACTATTCTGTCTATTCAATGATAGATCGTTCTCTGCGTTTATTTTTTCGATTTATTCGTAGTAAATAAAGTATTTTTCAGTAGGGCGGGTGGATCGATATTGTCAGTCTGTAAATGTTAGTTTAGTGGCGCGTGTCTGTTATTCATTATTTTGTTACACCAAATTAGTACGCCAAGTTTGACGGCACTACATGTCACATAGCAGACCCCGAGATGGATGCTCGATTTTGGATAGGGGGGTTATCTCGCAGAGGTGACGTGAATTGTTCACAAAAATCCTGTAATTTTACCCCACGCCAGACCTATTTCTTACGTGATTTCCTCAAGTCACAGGTTTCTGTCAATAAGTCGCAATCGACCAATGTCGTTAAAGTCAACATTATCGACGATATCGCTCAAATTTAGTCAAATCTATGCGGAAGAGTCATTGAAAACTAGACCACTCGGTGCGTTCAACCGTCAAATGTCTCTCTACATAGTAGCGTACATGAGCCTTTCAAATAAAACACGATTTCCATTAATACCTAAAGTTTGTTTTATTCAATTTTAATAATACACGACTCGCCTTTACTGGAAAACATGTCTAATAATTGCACGGATAAGTAGTATTATAATAATAATTATTATTGTTATCATCGTTAGGTATTTTTATATACACCTACTATTATCTAAATTTTTATTGAATTTTTTATTATATTTTTATAAGTGTATCGCAGTACTGTAATGTAAATAGTACTACGTGGAATAGTTATTTTTGATTATTTAAACATCTATTACGTATATTGTTAATTTCTTAAAATAAAACACGAGTATTTACAATTATTAAAATAAGCAACAAAGAAGAAATTAAAATCTCAAAAAAGTTTTTAAATTAATAAAATTTTTCGACTGTTAGGCCATATTATCGAGTGAACATTTAAAAATAAAACTATACAATGAAACAATATTAAGATTACAATTCACAAAAATCAGCAAAATGAAGTGCAATATTAGTAAAATAATCTGCCGTCAGATTGTTTCATTAATACTATTCTTCATTTTGATGATTTTTGCGAATTGTAATCTTAATATTTTTCATTTTATATTTTTAAATATTCACTCGATGATGTCTAACGGCCGAAAAGCTTTATGATTTTTAATAAAGAAAATTTTTAATGATTTTAATTTCTTGTTTGTTCATTTTACTTTTAAAAAATCACCACATTCTACGTTTTTAAAATTATTTACAATTATTGCTTTATTTTATTTTATTTGTGTAAATCAAAACTTTCAAAAGATTAAAAAAAATCGACACTTTGTTAAATTAAATATATAATAAAAAAGTAGGTACGATGCGGTAAGTAATAGAGATACGTTTGCTTTATTGATAGGAAGCTTGTGAAAATAGTATATGTCGTTCTATGCACGAAATAATTGATAAATAAATGCTCGTTTTTCGTGTTTTTATATTATTGAAAGTGGTTGTCGATTTTTAACATTTTGTTATTTACATTGAATTTCTTTAAGACTTTCTTTATTTTAATTACAGTTTAAGAAAATCGGTTCAACCGGATAAAGAACATGTACGTCGTACGGATAATTCGTTAAAAATTTGGCTATTAGAAGCGAAGGGAATTCCGAACAAAAAAAAGTAATTAGATTGATTATTGATTTTTAAATTTAAAAAATAAATAATAAATAAAAATATTTATATACCGTATCGTAATATATTAATGTAATAAAAACAATTGTATTATTTTCACTGGCTACCCATCAAATAGATAACTACCTACCTAGTGATACTGACATCAAATAGAGAGCTGCCTACCTAGTGATACTGTAGCTACATCAGATAGAGAGCTACCTACCTAGGTGGTACTATAGCCAGAAGTGAAACTAGTATAGACTGTTTTTATTGAATAAATATATTACGATGCGGTATAAATGTACAATTTTTCTTTTATTTTGTTTAAACAAAAAAGCACGCATCTATTTACTTATAAATTTAATTTGTCCATTTGTATCGTTTAGCGTGTACGCAATGTGATTAGTTGCAAATCTTACAGTTATCGGAAAAGATTAATTCGAATTATTTTTAAAATATTCAAATTTCCGCACTAGGAGAGTTAGCCGAAATTTACCGCCGTTAATAAATTTCTTTTAATTCGCGAAGCAGAAAAGCGTTAAAGGAATTTTTATCAGATTTATCGTGGCTTATCTGCGTATTTTATCGTAATCTTGAATTAAATTTTCGGTTTAAATTTATATCGATAAGATTTTTTTTTTTAAAAAAAAAAGATTAACAGAGTATTTTGATGTAATTATTAGATCTAAAGTTATTTAAAATTTCGTTATAATTAAACATATTGATTTACGCACGATGTTGATAAAATTAAAAATACGATTAGTAGATTATCAACTAGATATCAAAATAATTCTCGAATAATAATTTATATATATATATATATAGTTGTTAATAAAAAGAAATATCTGTAAATTTTTGTGTCTAGTGGGAACGATCGCTATCTCAGTTGTCATTTCCTTTCCGATCAATGAAGAAAAATTTTATACTTACCAAACTTCTAATATACCACTCCAATATCTAATCTTCTTCAAAGCAGGGAGACCCTTCTTTTTGTCCTTGTTGTCAAATAAGGCAACTGCTTATTCCCCACATACTAATTATCATGTTAACACCTACAACCCAGCACACAACCTTCCTTACCCTAACTCTAATCTGAATCTCTCGGCCATATCCACAATGTTTTTCTCGTTTCCAGCATTCACCGAACCTTTTAAATCTGATTTAGGTAAACTCCTGAGTGCGTACGTTCAGCCGACGTCTGTATTACCGAATAATAAAATTTCGAAAAAGTAGATCTTAACCGGAAATTTCAAAATACCCAACAACCAAAATAAAATAACAGAAATTCGAACGATAATTTTTTAAAATAAAACAACTATAATAATCTAATTATTCGTTATTATATTAAAATAATTTTCTAAATCAAGCGCTACCTATAATAACCTAATCGACACTACCGCTATAACGAAGAAACTTCGATTTATTTCGTGCTTATGAACACGCTTATAAGTAAAATTTGAAAAGGAGTAACTTATTTTAAAATCGTTCTTTACGAAATGTAATCTCATTACCTGTCTAAAAGTAAATAAAATCCAGCCTTAATCTCGTTGATATTTTACTAAATTTTTAATAGTACTGAATTCTAACGATTTTTTTTTCTGAAAATGATCGTTATATTTTGCCTTATTCTCTCCGAAATTTTGGCTTGGATCATAAATTTTTATTCCAGCGCCGGTATAAACCTGTTCTTATTCTTCTCGCGTAATTCGTACACGCCCTTTAAATTTAAAACCAGATATCACAAATTTTTGTGTGTGTATATATATATATATATATATATATATATATATATATAGTAACGTTTAAAAAAATCGAATTAATACCGCTGGATAGATTTGTACTCCGTTTTATTTATTTAACATCCGATTGATTTCCGAATATTTTTATACGTAATAATGTCAAATTAAACAGTACTCGCTTAACAATGTCCTCTATACGGTGTATTTGGCCTCGGCACAAGTCACGTCGATGAAGTTTTTGGGAATACATATGGATCGCAGACTCGACTGGCGTACTCATGTTGAGCAAATTGTTACGAGCCAAGTAGGAAGAAGATACACTTTAAGAAATCTTGAGAAGATCCACTTTAAGTCTAGATCTTAAATGGCGGATATACCTCATGAATAAAACACCAATCTGGAAGTACGAGATAAAACTATGACAATACTAAAGCAAGTAATCTAACACCAATTCAAAGAAAGCGATAAAATATACTTCGTACACGATGGTCGCGACTCCTCGATTTGTCTCGAACCACACTCTTCACAACGATCTTGATATTCTATTTGTTAAGGATGTGCAACAATATCAAAAATTCTTCAACAAACTTCACCTAAGTGATAATCTGAATATACTTTGGATGTTCAGATACACGTTTCTGTGCAATTCTGGGAAAAGTTTAAAAAGAAGATGATACTACTAATTCTTGCTTTTTATGAAAAAATTTGTTTAATTTGTTTAATTTTAATCAGCCTTAGCTAACAGTTAACAATCCATTTATTTATCGTGGTAGTCTCTAGACATTATCTATTTTGTTTATTTTAAAAGTGAGTAATGCCAATTATGGCTAAGCCGGTGAGGCCAAAATTAAAGAAAAAATCTACGAAATTTTCCGTGTATACAATAAAGGATATTTCGTTGAACCGAAATGTCTCCTTTTTTTGTGAACCAAAAAATGTATATTTTATATAACACGTTAAAAATTATCTAAAGTCAAAGCAATATTGTACACAAAGTATTGCTTTATATTTTCGCAAGTTCCAATACTTTCCTTTAATTAATTCTACTACGTTAAAATGTAATATTCAACATCAAAATATTCGACTGAAAATGTTAAACTCGATACGGCAACTGTACGGGACAGATTATAGCAATTAATATGTAGCCTACATAAATGTACGAATAAATTCGGTAGGTAAATTTCGATAAAAGTATATCCAGGAAGAAATTCAAGAACAGTGTAGTTACCACGGTAGAAGGGAAAAATATAGGAAAACGTGGCGTGTTCTATAAATATCTGCGAAGCTGAATTACAAAGAAGTTGAACTCGGACATGTATTATTATAATTCGGCTAGCTCGTAAATATCTGGTAGCTGAATCGCAGAGATATTCAGACGTGGATTATCGTATTTTTAGATTATAAATAGAAATATAAAAAAAGGTGGCGTGTCCCATAAATATCTGAGAGCTGGCTAACAGAAAAGATGAGGACATGGATTTCTATATATAAAAATAGAGCGTAAATATCTAAGAGCTGGATCGCGCATCGTTGTAACTTCTAAAATATGATAATCCTCCTCAGAACATGGCCAATATCACTACAATCACTATAATCCTCATTATACCACTTCGTTATTGTTTCTTCATAGCCTATATCACACAAGCGCTTTGAGCAGCCAGCCATATTTTTATAACGACAAACACGAAATAAGTACCGAACAAATTAGTAACATAAACAGAGACGTCCCTCCGTCTGTCAGACTACCTACAAACTACCACTCGCGATAACTTTTAAACTGATTTTCTTTTTTAAGTTCGGTACCACCCAATTATGCGAAAAATACAGTGAAAGCCAGCAGCAAGAGGAAGAAAGCGGATGGAGTTGATGACGGCAAATCCACCGGATGACTCACCAAGCAGAACCCTGACGGAGATCATTAAGGACGCCAGGAATCCCAGCATATGAGAAAAGATGTACGCAATCTCCTGTAAAGGGGAAGCGACTACGTTGATGATGATGGCGCCCAATTATGCACCAACATATTAAGGATTACATAGAAAACCACGCCCATTGGACTACATAAAAAAATGGCAAGCAATTATATTTACGACGTCGTGTGAATCGTGACAAGAATGTACAGTTGAAATTGTACATCTAGCCGGCCGAAAAACGCGATACAACGTTTCACCTTTAACTGACCTAATGAGCTAATGTTATGGACTTGGACGAAATTAATAACGCCCTAATATTATTATCCATTTTTAAACAATTTCCAGCGTGAAAATTAAATTCGCAACTCGACTTTTCTGTCGTAATTTAACGTAGTGGTTTTACGGTGAAATTTTTTTAATACAGAGCACAATACTACACATTTATACCCGTTAAGCGTTCTGTATTCGGACTGTGGAATACTTTTTTGTTTAAATATTAAATGTAAATTGTTGAAGTAACAGCCGAGTGATTGTATTTCAAACGTAAGATACTCTACTAACCTTGAAAATGAATTGAGCGACCTTGCAATCGACGCGCAGTTGAACGTTATACCTAATTAACAGCGTAATAATTGCCTTATTTTCCGGACCAGTCCTTAAGAATATTTCTCTTTTCTTGCGTATATACTCGAATTTCATCTGATAAAATTTATATTAAATTTTAAATTACTCCGCGTTAAATGTTAATTTATATTAAAAAATTATATTCATTTAATTTCGCTGTAATTTTTGGACTAGTCGTTGGAATATTTTTCTCTTGTTGTGTGTATATATATATATATTATATATATATATTATATATATATATTATATATAATATATTATATATATATATATATATTATATATATACATATATTATATAATATATATTATATATATATATTATATATATTATATATATATATATATATTATATATATATATATATATATATTATATATATATATTATATATATTATACTCGGAGTTAGTCTGAAAATTTTTTATATTCAATTCTAAAAGTACTCGGTATTAAATATTTAACAAAAAAATATTAATTTTATTTATAAGAAAAATTATATTAATTTCGCTGTAATTTTCGACCATTCGTTATAGGAATATTTCTCTTTTCCAGTATGTATATCCGGGATACGTTTGAAAATGTTTAAATGTTGAATATATCGGACAGTAGTGATTTTATGAATTATAAGCAAAACAAAATCATAACGCAACGTAATCACTGTAAAAGCTTTGCAATAAAAAACTTTTATACTGATTAAACTGTGTTATGATTTCGGTTTTGCTGAAAATGTTTATATTAAATTTTAAATTACTCGGTATTAAATATTAATTTATAACGAAAAATCGATATTAATTTTCAAGTTACTCGATAGTTTAATTTATTAATTCGTATTCGTAGAAAAAGAATTGCTTTTTTCGAATGTAGTATGCGCGTCAATAATGATTTTTAAAAATCGTCCATTTAAATTTTTAAAATTATTCTATCGTGCGTACTAACTAAATGCTTATCAGTTAAACATGAAAAATCAATTATTACCACCAGACGATGTATATTTTGCGTCGTATTTTTGGTTGTTTTATAAAAAATAAATATCAGTTAGTTAATTTATCGCCAGGTAATTTATTAAAAGGGAAAAATAAGTCTATTTAAATAAATCACCGTAGAAGTTTTTGATAGTTCGTTTTAACGTAACAGCGGTCAAATTAGAGCTGAATTTATACTTTACATGAATCGGTTATTCGTAAAATAATTAGTCGGTTTTGAAGGGAAAATAAACGTTCAACTTGTAAACGATAAACACCGGCAAAATAATAATTACAGTGTTTTGTAATAATTATCAGAATAAACTTAGTTGTTTTTTTTTTTTAAATATGTAAGTTATTTCGTTACTATATCTGGTCCGTAATTTTTGTCAAATTTAATTATTTTTCTTTAATAAATTTTACTCCATCCTTTTCTGATTGACGGAATAATATTTAAGGTTAAAATTTTATTTTTAACGCGGATTTAAAGTAGTTAAATGAAGTAAAAAAATTGTATCGTAAATAATTAAATAATGTTAAACGCCGAGCAAAATTTATTATATCAGTTAATAATTTAAATCATATTTTTTCCCCTAGGACTCCATTAGGAAAAGGTCGCACAGTTCTATGAAAAATTATGTATTAACTAATATTTTCGGAAACAAAATATTACGCTTCTAATTTTAGAATTAAAATTTTCCAATTTTAGAATTAAAATTCGTCAGTATTTATTTGTATTATATACAACATTAGTTTTATACACGACGACAATGTTACATTTTACTTCGTTAGCATTTTTACAGTTAAATATTTTTACAAAGTTCGAGTAATTATTTCTATTTATATATATATATATCGTCCGATATATTCTATTTATTACGTCGTGCGTTTAGGTATTTTTGTGAATTATGGTTGGATAAAACGTTGTACGCTAAAACGTCCGCCAAACATAAGATCGATTTATGTTTCTGGGGAGAGCATTTTGAATTTCATAGTTTACCTCCGATTAGCACGATTAATATTAACTTATGCAGAGAAGGTGATAAACGTAGAAAACGAGATAAAAGCTTCCTGGTTGGTACGTATATTATGCAATTTTATTTTTAATTTATTACTTTTAGAATTTATTGTCGTTTGGTTTATAAATAGAATATATTAAAATATGTAGATAGGTAGAAATAATTTTTTGTTATATATTTAAAAATATAGTTCGTACCGGCGCTATTTTATTATACGCTGTAACTCCCGATATACGGCCGAAAGATGATACGACGTTTAAATAAAGTAGGGAAGTTACTAGGAATAAATACGAGGGGGGAACCCTAAAACAACGATGATTGAAAGGAAACTGCGGCCCATGCTGTATAAAAATTGACGGATAAATAGTATGAGGTTTAAACAACCTGGCCAGATTATAACAGAGATGATCTCTATTGCGATACTGAAATTAAAATGAACAAGTTAGAATCACTAAAATTTTTCTTTATGAAAAATCACGAAGCTTTTCAGCTGTTAGGCTATTATCCAGTAAATATATCTAAATGGTAAAATGTTTTAATTTAAGACTACAATTCACAAAAAAATCAGCAATTTTTTTTTGCATACAATCTATCCTAGGTGGATAATCACTGTTATCAGATGAATTGAATATGAATAGAACGCTGTCCAACAACAGCCATTCTTTATTTGATGAGCATTAGTTAAGATCGCCTACATAGCTCCACTTGCGTAAGTCTTTTCAGACGCTGAAAATGAGCGCTGTTATCCTTGAGATTTACATGGTGCTGTAATCGCTGGATATATCTCTCACTGTGGATTTTGAGAGTTTCCATTACAGTCGGCATGTGAATTATGAAGATCGTCACTACGAACATATCATGGAGCACCCACAATGCTGCGTAAGACCTTTGCCTGAAAACGATGAAGTATTTTTATTCGCGAATCGCTGGCTATTCCCCAGATTTCTATTCCGTAGGTCCATATTGGTTTTAGAATGACTTTATACAGTAGAAGTTTATTTTCTACAGACAGTGATGAGTATTTATTCATCAACCAGCTCATACTTCTCAGTTTCAGATCCAGTTGTTTCCGTTTGGCCAGAATATGATCTTTCCAAGTCAAACGTTGATCTAAATGCAGTCCTAAATATTTTACTTTATTTACTGTTGGAATGGTTCTTCCATTTAACTGAATCATCACATTTGCAAATTTTTTATTTAATGTAAAAAGGAGGTGATTAGATTTAGACTCATTAACTGTAATCTTCTACAGTTTAAACCACTTCTCCAACTGCAGAAGATGATTCTGGAGATGCGTGGGGTAGCAACTGTTTACAGTCATGGATAATATCGCTGTATCGTCCGCAAAACATGTCTGTTGTAGTGTATCTATTTTCTGGAAAATCATGTGTATATATCTGGTACAACAGCGGACCGAGTACACTGTCTTGAGGCTCACCCAAGCGTATAGCATATATTTGTGGTCGAGCACCGTTTATATTAACTTGAACGTATCTATCCGTTAAGTATGATTGTAATAGTGTATAGTACTGGTGTGGCTAGTTAAGTTTTAGCTTGTATAATAGACCCGTATGCCAAACTTTGTCAAAAGTTTTCTCAATATCGAGGAACACGGCAGGACGAAATTTTTTGTTTTCGAAACTACTGTTAATTAAGTTAACTATTCGATGAGTCTGCTCTACTGTGCTGTGTTTGTTTCTGAAATTGCCAATCGGGTATTATGTTTTTACCATCAAGAATTGATTTTATTCTTTTCAAAATTAGTTTTTCAAGTAATTTTGACATAGTCGGTAGTAGGCTGATGGGTCTGTATGATGTGACCAGTTCTTGCGGTTTGCCTGGCTTCTGCAGCATAATCATAGATGCGAATTTCCACTGGATAAGTGACCAGTACGGAGAATCGCGTTAAAAATATATGTTAGGAGGACTATTGCTTTCCGTGGTAAGTTTTTAAGCATTACTGAGGCTATCAAATCATAACCGGGTGATTTTTTTGGTTGAAGCTGTTTTTGTATACATGCTTTCACTTCCATTGGTGATACAGATGTAATAGGTGGGCACATCTGAAATGGTGTTTCCAAATAGTTGTAAATATTTTCATCTTCGGAGGTGAAGAACAGATTGTTCTATTAATTCTTCATTTTGATGATTTTTATAAATTGTAATCTTAAATGAATATATTTTTTTTTCATTCTATACAATCGAAAAGCTTTATTGTAATTTTTCTTATTTTAAAATTTTTTAGTGATTTTAATTTTTTTTTTGTCGTTTATTTTAATAAAAAATCACTACATTCAACGTTCTTAAAAAAAAATGCTGAAATTAATTATACCATTGGAGTAGCGAAATGTGCTTTTCAAGGCAAACGAGACAAATTAAGATGAAAGTATCATTGAAAACCAATGACATTAAATAAAGTGAATACGAATAACGGTATTAGTTAATATTTATAAGCGCTACAAAAAACCTTAATATTTTGCACTATCAAATTGCAGCTGTAAATATAGAAGCGCTCACATATGACGTTGTTGTATCTATTGTCACCCAAGATTTCTCATACCAGAAATTGAATATAACGTTATATATTCAGTAAATTAGGTAACAAATTTATATGCGGCGCTGTATATAATTCAAAAAATACTAGTTGACGATCGAGAAATTCATCACGATGTAAACTTATTAAAGTACGAAATAATTCACACGATATTCTGTCCGCCACTCCAACATGCTGGCCGCAACGCTCCAACAGATTTCTAAGACTTCTTTGCTACTCGTGGGCTACAAAGACACAGCAGAGAATGCAAAACCGTTCTAGAGCTATCTTCCCGATTATGCCCCCCCGGTATTCGCGATCTTAGATCCAAATCCTAAAACGATTCAATATGGTGTCAGAGACACAAATTGGCAAATATTTTCAAACATAATTGAAAATAATATAAATCTTCGAGTATGAAGAATTCTGAAGATGTAGATTCAGCAGTACACTTATTTTACAGATCTCGTTAAATACGTAACAATTTAAATCTGAAATAAAATCATTCCGTGAAGGTAGTTACATTTCAGTAGAAATAAGGAAACTAATAAAAGAAACGTGAGCAGCCAGGGAAAGAAAATCCATTAAGGACAAAAATTAAAATTAATAATTACAAAAACGGTTAATCGTTATTTAGAGTCGATCAACGATGACAATAAATTGTTATGGATTACAACAAAAAAATATATATTAAATGGAACAACAGTTGTATTTAAAACATCGC
The DNA here is from genome assembly GCA_032883995.1 of Coronaproctus castanopsis. NCBI lineage: Eukaryota > Metazoa > Arthropoda > Insecta > Hemiptera > Monophlebidae > Coronaproctus > Coronaproctus castanopsis. The sequence continues at coordinate 59,548,461 of CM065052.1, forward strand.
GTGTGTTTACTGAACAATGCGGTTTTCACTCGTCATCCAGACTGCGTGCAACATCATATAAATTTTATACGAGAATCAAATAGCGAAAGCTCGTCCATATAAGCATGCCACTATACGTTTTACGCCTAAAGAGGTATTTCAATGCATCCAGTAAAAACGTCGTTACGTAGTAAGTTACTGGAGAAATAATTTCTATCACGAAAGGTAGCTATCCTCTTGTTTTACATTTTCAACGCAATACTGAGAATGCTCTACTTTCCCGATATCGATAATTATGCATAAAAAAAGGAAAATCACACACAGACGTTTCGTCATATCACTCAATTAGTTTACTTTCTTCACTATCGAAGATCCTAGAAAAACTGATTCTCGCTCGTATTAATGTAACAATAAAAAATGTCGATGTGTTGTCGAATCACTTGTAACAAGATCAATTGCAACTCGTGCCGTACTATTATCGCTATTAGACGAAAATTGATTCTTAATCTAGCCGCAAAAAGACATATTTACCCGTCAATTCTGGCTCCTATGTGGATATACGGTATAGAAGTGATATGGCGCGACATGTCTAACAAACTTACAAAAGATACAACAATAGCAGTCAAGGACGTACAATTGTATCGGCACCATACCGCATACCGAATGATGTCGCAATGACTTGATGGGGGTGAAACACATTTATAACAACCCCGCTAAAAGCAGCAGATTAAAGAATTACACGCTGAATTAAAAAGGAAAGATAGAAGCTTACTATCGTAACAAAATTATGTATACGTATGTTTTGAAGTACGTGGATCTCATTTTTTCGTCGAACGCGGATTAAATTATAATATATATTCTTCGTCTTATAATTAATCATATTTCTTATAAGTTTTCAGAAATTAATCTTAACAATTTAGTAATTCTCTACACGGATTTTCTGTAATTTAGGTACTATAAGTATTCCAGTTCACGAAGTTAACTCTAGATTTTTGACGGAAAGGTGGTATCCGATAGTAATGGAGAAAACATTACAAAAGGAATCACCGGCGCTACGAGTAAAATGCCGCTTTCAAACTGTCGATATTTTACCGGTGCAGATTTATCAAGAGTTTCTTCAGGTATTTAATATATTTTTATATTTTAAAAAGGCGTTTTTTAAATTATACTTAATAATATTAAACTTTTATAACTTACTATTTTATTATTATTAATATTATTATTATTTTTTGTTATTTAGGATAAATTACTGGAAAGTTTTGAACACGGTTGAAGTTTCTTCTCATATATTATTTCTAAATCTTCGTCTAGTTAAGTTTTTTTTTTAATCGAGAGCGCAAAATTTTAAAATTAATTTTTTAATATTTTTGTTGTATATTCAATTTTTGGCTGTAGTGCAGAGTTGATGTTTTTGAACAGCTTGCTATAGATCATGTTTTTTCACTTTATTTTTTGTAATATTGAACTAAATTAAGTATTTTCTCGCATTTAATTTATTTTTTCGGGTTTTCCTTTTATATTTTTATAAATTTATATATTTTTATATTTAATTTTTGATCTCCACTAGATAATGGTTTATAAAACGAAAAGCTTGGTGGTTTTTTATATTATATAAAATTTAGTGATTTTAAATACTTTTAAAATTTTATGTTTGATACCATGTATTGATAAAAAAAATTCAACCCTTTTATTTTTAGTATTTAAAAACCGATTACAAAGTCGTATGCGAAACGTTAGAACCGGTAATCAGCGTTAAAGCTAAAGAAGATATCGCGACAGCCTTAGTCCACATCATGCAAAAAGAAGGATTAGCCAAAGATTTTCTAGCAGATATCGTTATGCTAGATATTAAAAGAATCGGTATTATTCTTGTTCATCGTTAATTTTTCATCTTTTAATTTAATTTTTTAAAGTATAACGATATTTAAATTATTTTTTTAAAAAAATACGTACGAATTGTAATATTACTTTTACTCGAAATCGTCTACTGGACAAGAATTGTTTCGCAAACGTGAGAAAATTCGTAAAGGAAATGATTAATTTGTGTAAGCATTGAGTGTAACCAGAGAAATATATGAAAAGAAGTCATTATCTATAAATACGAGAAGATACGGCATTATAATACTGTAATTAAAACGCAATGTCTATATGCGGCAGAATGTCTGAATATGAACACAAGAAAAGAAATCGAGCTCATAAAGAAGAAGGAACGAAAAATTATGAGAAAAATTCTGGGACCGAACATTAAAGATGGACAACGGGTATTAAAAAGCAACAAGGAAATATATTGAAAATATAATGAGACAAAGAAGAATAAGATTTTACGGTCCGCTTAAAAAGAATGGAATAGACAAACTGAAGCCATATTTGAATACTTTGAAAGCAATCCAAAGAATACACTTACGTGGTTTAACCAAAAAAGATGATATCAGAAATGAACATAAAAAGTGAGATCAATAGAAATAAATTCCGAGAGAGAATCAACGCATTTAAAGGTTTTGCCGAAAACGTGAAGAAGAACACCAGTAGTAACATGTGGACGGAAGAAAGAAAAGCGCAGCACAGCTTGAAGATAAAAGAATATTGGAGAAGGAAAAAGAAAATCTCACGATCATCAGTTTTTCCATAGTTGGCCAAAATCAGGAAAAAAATAATTAATCGCGATAAATTAAATTGAATATTTAGTTTTTAAAAGTAACAATGACATCATAGTAACCAATATGTCGTTATTAAAATACGTATTTTTAATCGATATATTTATTTCGGATTTTTCTGTATTGTAGAAGATGAACGTTTAGTATTTCGAGGAAATTCGTTGGCGACTAAAGCTATGGAAGCGTTTTTGAAGTTAACCGGCGAACGTTATTTGCACGATACGTTGGGCCATCTAGTATCAGGCGTTTTACAACCCGGTTACGAATGCGAAGTTGACCCTTTGAAAGCGTCTTCGACCGCAGCTTTAAGTCGTCAACAGCAAAATCTGAGAAATGCCGTAGAAACTACTTGGAATCAAATCGTCGCCTCCAGTAACTCGTTTCCTTTGTAAGTAGACTGACTATGTGATAAATTAAAAAAAAAAAAAAACATTCTCACTATTGGGATTACTTTTTGGAACAACTTTTTTTTTTTTTAATCAATTAGTTATTTAACTACTTTTAATGTTATTCCATATTCAGAATTGTGATTATTAAATATGCATTTATTTTCGATATTTGTAGCCATTAATAAGTGACAAATACATGTATTACTCATGTATACGTAAGGATATTTCTGTTGTATATCGAATAATATGTATCTTAATAAATGTTTTAATAATCGTACATGTGTTATATATATATAATGTTAATATGATCAGGGAATTACGAGAATGTTTCACTAAATTTCGAGAACAGTTGAATCAGATCGGTCGACAAGATATGAACGATAATTTGATATCCGCGTGTATATTTCTACGATTCCTCTGCCCGGCAATATTATCGCCTAGTCTTTTCAGCATTACTCAAGGTTTGTATTTACACTTTTGTTTATTTAGACCATTGTATAAATCAATATTTGCTCGAATTTATTGTTTTAATATTAATCGGTCTTCTATTTAGACGGTAGTTTAACGCCATGTAAAGTTTTATATTCAAAATGCGTAATATTTTCCTCATTTGATAATAATAATCGGATAAAAATATTAGTAAAGTCGTTTTATGAAATAGAATTACTAATAACAACTTCTCGCATGAATCTTCGTAAGTGATGTAAACATAAGACATTTAACTATTTATAATTTTTTTTTTTTTTTTAAAGAAGTTTAAATTTCTATTATTAACCGACTGATTTTTCGTTATCATACGTGTATAAAAATTCCAGATGTTTTTTTTTTTAATTAAATTAACAACGTACCAAATTTTTAACTAGGTTTTAATCAATTTGAATAATAAAAACAAATGCGAAATAAAACAAAAATTGTCTGTCTACATTACAAATAATACTTGCTATAATTACAAATCCAGCTAATACTTTAATGTTCGCAGCAAATGTTATTCCAGTTAAAATTATAAAATATAAATTATGTATATTAAAATATATATCGGTCATTTAATGAAAATGAATTTTCCTTCATTATGTTTGATGTGAAATTTAATTAGTCGTATAAATTATTAATTATTACAAAAGGATTGAATTATTTCTTATTTAAAAAAAAAAATGAACTTTAATATAACGCGTTTAATTTTAGATTAAACGCATTCAACCAATTACATAATCATTACGATTTTAATCATAAATTCTAAAAACTAATTCACTTCAAACATTATTAGTATATTTGATAAATTAATTTTATTATTTCCATATTTTTTTTTACTTAAATTTTTATCAAACCGATAATAATATAGCCGGGAAAGCTCCGGTTTGTTTAAATACGATAATAAAATCAGCAAACAGTATGGTCTTAATGTGTAAATAAAAGCAAGACAAAAATTATGATTATAGACAGAGCGAATGTAATCTCATACCACCGGTTGTGAAAATAAGTTTTCTATACCTCGGATCATTTCTGGAAGTAAAGGGCGGCTTAGAAGGAGAAGTACGACGAAGAACAGGAGTAGCTAGAAATTCTATGACAAAACTAAACCGCATTTGGAAAGAAGATAATTCTACTACCAAGCACGTAAAAATTAAGTTAGTCCAAACGCTCGTATTTTCAATTCTACTATACGCAGCTGAAACGTGAACAATGAAAAAGTTCGATAAAAAGACAATTGACTCGTTTGAGTTGTGGTGTTGGATCTCCTCAGGATACCGAGTTTTACAGAAAATTGTGACACCACGCAAAGACTGTCTGTTTCTACGAGCGCGATCTAATTCTTCGGACATTTCATAAGGGGAGAGATGATAATGGAAATTATTAACGGTAAACGACCATCAAGACATGTACTGACACGATGGACAGATGTTGTTCGACGAAAGACGGGACTTTCAATTGTGGAATGTGTACGACTGTCGGCAGATACAATTAAACTTATTACTTCGACCATGGACTAAGAATCACGATAACCTAATTACGGTGTGACGGCTACTGAATTACTAAGTAAATTATTCTACAATGACGTTTTCACGCGCAATTAATCGCTAATTTCGTTTATTTCAGAATATCCGGATGAAAAAGGAGCGCGTAATTTAACATTAGTAGCGAAGACGTTACAGACGCTAGCTAATTTCACCAGATTTCAAGGCAAAGAGAATTTTATGGAATTTATGAACGATTTCTTGGAAAGAGAGGCTCCGGCTATGAAGCAATTTTTACAATCGATATCTGTAAGCGTAACTTTTTGTATATATATATATATATATATATATATATTCGGTTTAGAGATTATTTAATTAGAATTTCTTCTTCTAATTTTTATTCGTTTATTTTTTAGAGTCCGCTTCCTAACGGAGTCGCTCCACCGCCGTCTAGTATATCAACCGAATTCGAAGGATTCATCGATCTCGGAAAACAATTAAGTATTTTACATTCGCTGTTATTAGAATGTATTCCGAAGGTTGCGCCGGCCAAATTAAAAGATGTAGATCGTCTACATTGTTTATTAGAACGTGTCGGATTTGCGATGAATCAGCCGGCGGCTAGTATTTTGCGACAATTCGATTCACTTAATGATCAGTCTCATATACAGAATTATCATTCGTTGCAACGTAATATATTTAGGTTCGTATACACGTAATTTTACATTTTGATGACTTTAAAAAAAAAAAAATGAATATTCGAAACATTGAATTGTTTGATTTGAAAAAACTACAAGTATAATTAAAAACTCAATTATTTGCGTAAATTATAGTGCTATCTTGATTTATCGTTTTGTTAATATAAGAATAACACGATATTAAAACCGAAATTATAATTACTAACGATAAAATATTATATTTTTATAAAAAAAAATAACCTTACGCGAAGTGTTCTTAAAGTCTCGGATATCAAAAGACAAATCTCGCGACTTAAAATGCTTAAGACGACGAATGGTTTTACTAGCATTGAACAGCTTCGTCATTAATATGTCGCTGAAATTTCTTCTAGTGAGCAGTTGTAAAGCGTTTAAATGTTTTCCTAATTGATTTCACTCCAACATCTAGACGATAATTCGTGAAAGAACATTTTTTACGTATATTTGTGTAATGAATTAAAACACAAAATCGATAACATTAATCGAAGTTACACGTATTTTTTTTTTTTTTACATACGGGAAAACATTATAAGAAAACTACTGAACAAAAAAAAATGGAAATAATAAAATAAAGAGCTAAAAATAATTTATTAAATTCAACGACGAATTTTGATGTAAACTTAGCTTTAAGAAATATAAATTTACTCATCTTTATACTAGACATACAGTGTGGATCATTCCGATTAGTTGTGGATGTAGTTATGTGTACATTATTAGGCTGATTGGTTGAATATGTTGTTTACCTCATTCACCGTCGGTGTAGTTAACCGACACAGATCAGTCTTTAATCAGAACCGTTAGTGTAATTAATATTGTGCATCTAAGTATTTTCTTATATTTTATTTTTATTTTATTTCATTTTTTTTAATACTTTTTATTTTTATTTTTGTCCATTTAAAAAAGGCGTAAATCCGAAAAGCTTTGTAATCATTTAACATATTACATTTAGCGATTTTAACTACTTTTTTAATATTTATATTTATAATTTCTGTCGCATCCGTTGATAATACAGACCAAATATCATTATATTCTGTTGAGCCCATACTTTGTTACGACGATTGAACTTTTTATTGCCAAAAAATTGTTTTTGTCCCAACGATCGAATTCAAAATAAACTAGTAGTCGGATTCATCTTATATGTTAAATAATGTTTTAATTATAATATTTAAAATTCGAAAGGATAATTCAAGATATTCGTGGAAATTAACTATTCGCACGTTAATTTGTATCCGAAATATAAATAAAACTGAACATTTCTTTTAAATTACGTCTTTAATCAAAAAATCTTTAATAGTTATGGATACGATACTTGTTAAAAAGTTTCGATGTAATAATTTGAAAATATCAAACGATCGAATAAGTACAAATTAATGTATTTCAATAATAGCATTACGTATATATATATATATATATATATATATATATATATATATATATATATATATATCACGATGCGCTTATATCAATCCACTGATGGATGTAAGCGTTCCCCTTTTGTTTCCACCTGTAGCGATCTTGGGCCTCGTTTATCCATTTCACACCGGCTGATCTATGTATATCGTCCTGCCACCTTGTATCCGGCCGACCGCGACTTCTGCGTCCTTTTCTTGGAAGCCATTCTGTTATTCGTTTCGTCCACCTATCATCGTTTCTTCTTGCTACATGACCTGCCCAATTTCATTTCAACTGCGCTACACGTTCGACTACATCTGACAATTTAGTCTGCTGTCTTATCCACGTGTTGGTTTTCTGGTCTGATATCTTGATGCCCAATATTAATCTTTCGTGGGCTCTCTGTGTCACTGCAAGTTTCTTAACAACATACTTCGTTAGGCTCCATGTTTCCGCTCCGTATGTAAGCACTGGAAGGATGCGCTGTTCGTATACTTTCTTCTTCAAGCTGTTAGATATATCTTTATTTTTGAGGACAGTACTCAACTTCCCAAAAGCTATCCACGATAGATGCGTTCGCCTTTTAATTTCTTTACGCATTGTTTCTTTCTGTGTGGTAATAATTTGACCTAGGTATATATATTCATTGACCTGTTCCAGTATCTGGTCATCTAGTTTTATTTGTAACTTTTGAGGTGTATTTACATGATCTTCGTTTTATTAATACTGATGGTTAATCCTGCTTTTTTAGAACAGTTATGTAGGTCAGTTATCATTTCCTGTAAGGTACCAACATTATTACTAATCAACACAATGTCATCGGCAAAACGCAAGTGACTAATTTTCTTCCCATCAATATTCACACCTTTAGACTCCCAAGACAAATTTTTGAACATACGTTCTAAGGCTGCTATAAATAACTTCGGAGATATTGTGTCTCCTTGTCTGACGCCTCTCTTTAACGGTATTTTATTTGTTTTTTCCACCAGCTCTACTTGCATCATTGGCGAATTATAAATATTTTTAATTATGTTGATGTATTCATCATCTATACCATTTTCTTCAAGCGCCTTCAACACTGTCCATGTTTCCACGGTATCAAACGCTTTATGATAATCGATGAACGCCATGTGCAATTCCATGTTGTATTCTTTGCATTTAGATATTAAAATCCTCATAGTGTGAGTGTGATCATGCGTGCTGAAACCGGATCTAAAGCCCGCTTGTTCGCACGGTTGACAGTAATCTATTTGTTTCGTCATTCGATTTGTAATAATACTTATATAAAGTTTGTACATATGTGATAATAAGCTAATTGGCCTGTAATTTTCTAGACTAGCTGTATCACCGTTTTTGTGTATTAGGATAACATCTGCGTCGTTCCACAGTCGCGGGATAGAGTTCTCTTTTAAACATTTGTTGAACAGATTTTTCAGCAAATCCAAAATCTCCTCATTTCCTTCTTTAATCATTTCTGGGACTATACCATCCGGCCCGCTAGCTTTGTTATTTTTCATTTTCTTTAAAGCGTATTTGATTTCACTTATTGTTATATCCGGCAGGTTTCCCTTATCCTCATTTATTGTTAATTTATCTTTCATTGTAGGATTAACTTTTGTGTCATAGAGATCTGTATAGAATCTTCCGACCTCTTTGGATAGTTCAGTTTTGTCTGTAAGCATATTTCCGTCACGATTTTTCAAATTCGTCAGCAGCTTACTTCCCATCGACAATGATTTCTTGAATACTTTAGGCCCTCTGTTATGCTCAAATATTTCACAAATTTTCTTTGTGTTATTTTGACGTATATCACTTCTCAATTGTTTTCTAATTAATTTATTCAATTCTGCCCACTCAGTTTGATTTTTATCTTTATCCACTTTTAGTTTCCTCCTTCGTGCCATTAAATCTTTTGTTACATCACTTATTTTACTGTTTACCTTTTTTATACGTGGTGCAACTTTAACCGCAGCTTCTTTTATAATTTTAGTAATCTGTTCAGATTGTTTATTTATTTCCAGTGTTTTAATTTCTTCAGATTTCTGTATTTGTAATTTTAGTTCTTCTTGATATTTTCTTCTATATTTTATTAATTTATCAGGATCAACTAGTTGTGATTTATTTCTTTTTACTCTTTTTGACACGGATACATCCTGAATTTTTAATATACCTCTAACTAATCGGTGGTCACTGTCGTTATTAACACTGTTCAGTACTGTAACGTCTTGTAATATGTTTGAGCTATCAGAGATGATATAATCAATCTCATTCTTGTATTCAAAAGTTGGGCTTCTTCAGGTCCATTTTCTTTTCTCTTTCTTTTTGAAGAACGTATTCATGCAGTAAAGCTTATTTCTTTCGAGAAAGTTTGCCATCATTTCTCCCCTTTTGTTTCTTTTACCTACTCCATGAATGCCTACTGATGTTTCTCGTATGTCTTGTCGGGTCCCCATTTTGGCATTAAAATCGCCTATTATCAATGTGTTTTTGCATTTATCTCTATTTATTGTTTCTTCTAATTCATCATAGAAACATTCCAGTTCCTCCTTTGTATATGATTCCGTCGGGGCATATATTTGCACCACTATCTTTAAGGTGCTATTCTTACCAAACAAAACTATTATGTATGCAATTCTGTCTGTAACGCCTACATACTTAACTACATTATTATACCATTGCTTATTTATTAAAAATCCTACTCCGTTTTGATGATATTCGGAATCCCCTTTACAGAATAATATAGCCTGTGACTTTAGCTTTATAACACTTTCGCCTTTTCTGCGCACTTCGCTTAAGCCGATTATGTCCCATTTTATTTTATTCAATTCTTCTAACTCCAAAAGTTTCACTTCAGAAGCTAAAGTCCGCACATTATATGTGCAAATACGCATAAGGCAATTCTTAGTTCTTGCATTATTCCTTAATTTGTTGGTATTTATGTCAAATCCGAGTGGTATTAATGGTTCTATCCGGTATTTGCTTCCTTTATTTGTATTTCTACTAGGCGGTAAGGAAGCAGGAGTCAATTCTGATTGCCCATTTTGGCCTTGGCTACTACGGCCCTTCTTTTTTCTTACAATCATATTGGGGTAATGTTGGCCTAATCTCCCGTGCTGGCCAAGCAACTTGGGAGATACATTTTATCCCTTTCTGCCAGGTTAATATTTCTATTACTTTAAATGGTCCTATTATATATTATTGTTATTATTTCCATATTTTTATTAGTTGTAATTTATATATCGCATTCAAAGCTATTTTTTCCTAAGTTGTATAGTAGTAACAATACTGTAGAAGCAGGGGTGATTAGGCTGTTAATCCTGCTTCTTGTTTTTCTGTCAGGGTTTACTCCCTTAGTCTTTGGGTCAATACCCTAACCGCAAGGTAGCGGGTTGTTACTGAGGAGGTAACAATGTAAGATTTTTACGGCGACCTTAACCCGCCGAGGGAGAGACAGTCCTAGGATTTCAGCAGACTTTTAAAGGACAGGTCCTCAAGCTGTCCATCTGCATCCTCATGTCTCCTTACCCTGTCACTACTGGAATCGTCTGCTAGAGACTTTCCGCCAGTAGCCGCTCTTGGTTCGCGACTGTTTATTGGTTATTCGCAGCTGGCCAGTATATATACTGGTCGTTTCACTATCCACCACCTGTGGACGCGCCCCGTTCCGGTTAGAGCTCCGGATCCCAGAAGGTACATAGTACCCCTGGGGGATATATATATATATATTTATATAACTAATGGTGAAAGAATTTATTTTTAAAACATATTCAGCTTTTGTTATACTTCGAATTTAAGTTCACGTACAATTAGTTTATTTCCTCGAACTTTTAAAAATATATCCTAGTTAATTACTTGTACATGACCATAGAGTTTTACATAATTATTAAATTTGGTGGTAATACACTTTTGCAACTTATTATTATAACGTCTGCATTACTTCTTAAAATATACTATAGATAACCGTTAACTTCTATTATTTTCTTCATCTTCTTTTGGTTGGGCATCTATGTACCAAACTACGTACTTTTTTGTGACCGATTCCAAACATTAAAATTAAGAACTCGTCTATGGTCAGTTTTCTATAACCTAAGCGCACCTTCGTGACAAAAATCTGGAAAATGGCGGTATTTCCCGGCGTTAAATATTAAGAAAATATATTTAATCAGCGGTTCCTTGAGAGAAATTTTCGGCTATAATGGATAGATCACGTATCGAACGCAGAAATGCTGATAAGAGCGCCAACTGCTTCCGTAAATCAATTATTCGTTAAGAAGCGTTTGAAATGAACAGGACGTGTGCCACGTTCGAGTCCAGAACGCATTCCGAAAAAAATTATATATATAAAATTTTAGAGATGCAGTCTATTCGAGAAGCCATTATTACGGTATAAGGACGTGGTGGCTGCAGATCTTAAAAAGGTCGGTAACACAAGACAGAGCGATGGGAAAATACAGCTCACGATTGGAATCTGTTAACAAAACTGGTGGTCGAATGTGTGAAGGTAATTGTTCGACAAAAACGCATATGCCAATAATGCTGGTATCCAGTATCAACTATGCCCCTTTCAAACTACCTATCGGGCTCGTGAAACATGAATGGTTGGGGTCCTCATACTCGTCCGTTATTAATGGGAGATTGTGTATATATACATTATATGTCCGTATGATATTAAATATTTTCATGTTGTTTTTTATAGTGGAAAAATAAAAAATCGAGAACTAAATTAATTTTACTTGTCGTTTTTAGATTCAACGATCCTACAGTATGTCCGAGTAACGGCATCAATTCTTTGTACGCTCACTGTAACGGAACGGCTACGAATATCGCACCAAACGTCAATAACAATACCATATTGAAAGAAACCAATTCTTCTCCTAGTAGTACCGTTAGATCGGCTACTTTACCTCGGAACGCTTATCTTACATCTCCGACCAGCAATCAGATGACGTTACAAAAACCGGACGAGAATATAGCACCGTTTAATGGTCACACTCACGATCACTCTCTATATCATCATCATCATCACCATAATATGAAACAACATTTGGTAAGCGAATATCACGACGCATTTCTAATTGTTTCCGAATTTTTTAAAAATATCGGAAAAGTTTTAATTCTTTCAAATTAACGAAATTCGTTATGTTACCAACTAATTTTCGTTTGACGATATATATTTTTTTTTAATTCTGATGCCAAACGAAACTATGGTCGACTGTGTTTATGTAAATCCAATTTTGATACTGTATAAAGAGTATTTTTATTCTATTGATTTTTGTTCGATATGTATCACTAAGGAAGCACTTGTACTTTTTGATATTGTGTAGTGTGTTCATCCTTTCTCTATAAAGTTGTCAATATAATTCGTAATATTTAAATTTCCGTTATTTAAGCTATACGATTGAATCGTAGCAGTTAGTTCCTGTAAGCGATTAGACATTTTTTATTTAATTTTGTTTCGCCGATAGCATAATTTAAACTATATATAACGATGTACAAAATTAGATTAGCGTTCGAGGTCATTAACTTAAAGTAGTATAGGTTTTTACCCGTCAGGCTGACTCCAATCTAACGATTCGTTACAATATACTATTCCATTATTAAAACGTGTAATGAATCAGATTATTTAAAAATGACTGCTACAAATAACACATTTCGTAGTTAATATCTCGTAAAGTTCGCTACAGTATAGGGTGACCCAGAGAAGACGGACGGTTTTGTTTTTTGAATAGCGCAGTTGGTAAGACTGCTAATAACGCAAATCGCGCTTCACATTTAGTGTACACGCGGGAAATTCGTTTTTGTCCAGTTTCAGTTATCGCGCATGCTATAACGAAAATTAGTGTGACGTTATTTTCGGCCTGAATATGTTTCGAAAAGAATTCAAAGTTACGGGATTTTTTTTTGAGGGTATATCTTAAGAGCCGCGTTTACGAAATAAGATCAGAAAAACTCAATTGAAAATTATTTAAATCACTAATATTTATTTTCTTATAGAAAACACAAAGCTTTTCGGCATTTACACCATTATCAAGTGAAACATCTTTAACAAATCATAATTTTAAAAATATAAATTAAATATAATTACTTAAAAATATTTGATGGTGATTGTGAAAATATACTCCAAAAATGCTGTTCTGCTTCTGTTCTGTCTATTTTTTGAATTGTTGAAATTTAACATCAATATATTTGTTTATTAATTTTGTTTTTTTATATTAATTTTTTCTTCAATTTTTTTTTTTCGTTTATAACCGTGCCGTGTACTGCTACTAAGTCCAGGGGCACGGGAGGAATTTATATTAACGGGTAGATTCTGGATAAATGAAGGAAGGCAAGGAGTCTAGATTCGAATGTAGAAGAATGCTGTAAAATATTTGGGAGAGAGTTTGGAAGGTTTGCGAGTGTACGTTCGGAGGAATATAACGGACAGCTAATAAGCAAGTGAGGAATAGTTAAAGGAATATTGCATGCGGTACATTTCGGTTGGTCACTATTAGTAAATAAGTGCTTGTGAGTAAGCAGTGTGTGGCCTGAGCGTACACGGTACAGGACTACTTCGTTTCTCCTGTTTGAGTTTTGACATGTAGTTGACTTTATCCAGTTGACGTTGTATTGCTGCAGGTTTGAAAATCCTTCGTTTGCTCTATCGGATAATTTAGATCGTATGGTGTGAAGGAAGTCCTTTGTTGGAATTGGTATAGCTGGAATAGGTGATATTAGACACGCTTCTTTTGATCCCACGCCGTTATGCCCTGGAATCCAGAGGAGAATAATTTTTCCGGTAAACTCTGATGCGTTGGCTAAGATGGATTTAGCCAAAGGATGTTGGTGGCGTGATCTGTTTTGGAGACTTTTAATGGAGCTTAAGGAATCGGTGCAGATAACAGCATTGTCTTTTAGTTCTTCAATAACCACATCGACGGCAATTGAAATTGCGTACAGCTCTGTAGAAAAAACGTTGAAGTTTTGTGGAAGCGGAAATCGAATGACATTGTTTGAATATACAACTGCGCAACCGCAGTGGTTGTCTCTTTTGGCACCGTCCGTGTATAGGATGTTGTAATGATTGAAACGCTTTATTAAATTTTCAAAGGAGGAATGTAGCGACTTTGAGAAGTAGGACAACATAGTTCCAGGAGAGAGGTATCGAAGGATAAAGGATGGGACGAGACCGGCGGTATTGGGAAAAGGATGTTGCTGTAGAAGTTAGGTAATGAGGTGCATAGTTTATTGTGTAGGATGGATTTGACTTTATACTGGAGCGTGGATTTTAAGTATGGTCGAGTAAGAACAGAAGGTAGAGAAGTTATGGGCATGGGGAGGTTAGGAGTTGTATGAATATGAGTGTGGAATTTTAGGAGTAAATAGGCTTGGTGTAGGTCTGGAGGATATTCTTGTGCTTCATAAAACAGATTGTAATTGGAGAATGCACATCAACCACTTGAAAACCGAATGTTCACGACGATTAAACCTTCTCAGGAAGCTATCTCACACAACATACGGCGCAGATAAAACATCACTTTTGAGAATATATCGCTCCCTAATAAAATCTAAATGGGATTATGGTTTCCCGGCTTATTCATCAGCTAAGCAATCAGTATTAACATTATTGAATCCAATTCACCACTCAGCTCTAAGGTTAGTTTTAGGCGCTATTCGGTCGACACCCATAAACGATCTGTTTTATGAAGCACAAGAATATCCTCCAGACCTTCACCAAGCCTATTTCTTCAATATTATTTTCACAGATTCTGTAAAAGTTGTATACTGGTGGAATTTTAAATTTTTCATTTACTGTTGCGATGTATGATGTCCAAAAGTAAAATATAAAGTATAAAAATATACGAACATAAAATTTTTTTAAAAAACACAATTTTACAATTAAAATGAAAATAAATATTAAAAAATCTGATGTATATTTTTATACTTTATATTTTACTTTTGGACATCATACATCGCAACAGTAAATGAAAAATTTAAAATTCCTCCCGTGTACAACTTTTACAAAATCCGTGAAAATAACATTGAAGAAAAAATTAATATAAAAAAACAAAATTAATAAACAAATATATTGATGTTAAATTTCAACAATTCAAAAAATAGACAGAACAGAAGCAGAACAGCATTTTTGGAGTATATTTTCACAATCACCATCAAATATTTTTAAGTAATTATATTTAATTTATATTTTTAAAATTATGATTTGTTAAAGATGTTTCACTTGATAATGGCGTAAATGCCGAAAAACTTTGTGTTTTCTATAAGAAAATAAATATTAGTGATTTAACTAATTTTCAACTGATTTTTTGTAAAAAAATCACTACATTCCACATTATATAAAAAATTAAATAAGATCAGAAAACTCGGATTTTTGAAGAAATTTCAAAAATTTAGCTATCTACGCTCAAAAATGTAAAAACCGAATGTATGTATTTTTTTAGTCATCCGAACGATATTGTGTTCCACAAATGATTGCGAGTTAATTTTTCGTTTTCCTATTTTTAAATAAAATTTCATTCGAAAATTTTGGTCGTGTAGTTTTTGAATTTATAAAAAAAAAAAAAAAACACGTCCGTTTTCTCTGGGTCACTCTATAATTACAAAATACATATATATATATATATTCTCCTTGTTACGTAAGAATAAAGATTTTTATTAATTATTTTTCACGTATTTTTTACACGAAGATATTATTTTTCGTAATTAACAGCTGCAACAACATACGCAACAGTTGCAAAAACAGCATCATCCGTCGTTAAATAATGTTCGAAACATAGCGAACGGTAACAATAGTAGTAATCATAACAACAACGCTAGACCGGAAGATTATTCGGACGATTGCGAAATGGATATATATAGAAAAGGAAGTCAAGTTAGTATTTCTACATTGTCAAATATAGCGTCGTCCGGTTATCAAAGTTTCGCGGCCTATAGTCAAAGTTCCAGCCCGGTAGATTTATCCGTTCAATCCAATAATTCTTCTTCCGCTAGTAGTAGTAATAACGGCGTCGCTATCAATAATAGTAATAATAATAATAATGCTGGAATTCTTCACGGTGGAAATTATCACGTAGTTAATGGCGATTCGATATCCAATAATAATAATAATAATAATAATCACCATCATCATCATCGCGTCGCTACGGGTAGCGTTCAAAACAATTCCAATTCATCTATCGTCGGTTTACCTCCGTTAGCGTTCACTAATCCTGTATATCAGCATCGTCTTTCTCGTAAACAGAGACAACCGTCTTGCAGTTCGTCGTCCGATGAAAATAATAATACGGATAATAATCTAGATTACGCCGGTACTCAAAGATTTCACCACGGCGCTCATCGAATGCCACGTACTAATCCGCAGTGTAACGGTCTAGCTAGAAATACTGCTTTATGGCGATCAACCGGAGTTACGCCGTCCGCCGAGTCTAGAGTTTCGCATAGGACGTCTTTCGTTAACGGCGCAATTGCCGACGGTTAGTAAAATTTTTAAATTTTTTGATTAAATGAATTACAGTTTTTAGAATAATCGGTTTTTCTTTTTATATAAATTGTTAACGCGTCATGTCTATCACCGGATTAAACATCAGTTTACAAATTTACGTATCGAAACACGGGCGATACACCGAGCTTGAACGTACGGTCATTGATAGCTTCGAATTGTAATTTTGGAGATTTGTGAACCTTAACGACTATTGAAGAATTAACCAGAATTGGACGGTGTTCAAGAGAATCTTTGAATGCGCCTATTAAGGAGGTTTGTGAACCTTTAACGGCTATCGAAAGAAGTAACCAGAATTGGACGATGTTTTGACCACGTAGCTCCTAATGGACGGTAAACGATTTTTATTGAAAGGAAACCGGATGGAATGAGGTAGCTTGGCCGATAGTCGATTGGATTAACGCAAATTATGAAGATGAGAATCAGCCCAGCAATTCCTAGCAAGGATTATATTCGGCAGTCCGCGCGAAGTATATAATAAAAATAAGTGATGAAGTCTCCATTTCTAAGTCATGATGTTTCCCTGATAGATGTGGTACTATCCAAAGACATCAGCTCCTTCCATCTACTCGTAGGAACGACTACGTCCAACAGTGGACTAACCTGTTGAGGAATATGAGTGCATTTATTTGGAGTAAGATTATGTGAATGGGTTGTAAATATCGTGTGTTTTAATAAGTGTGAGACTTGTGGATGCGTGTAGTTTTTCTTGGGCGTTTAATGGGTGTGAAGACTTGTGAATATCTGTAGTTTTTTCTTCATTTTATATTTCTTTTTTTTCTTCTTGTTTTCGTTCTTTATAATTTTAAATTATTAATTGTACTATTTTAATTATAAGTCTATATTATAATTAGCTTTTTAGCTGTTGTGTGTGCTTCATTACAATAAATAAATAAATATATATAGACATAGGCTAATCATAATCGTGTATATATAAATATTATAAGTGAAATGTTAATCAGACAAGTTAGATTTGCATTTAAAAGAACTAGTCCTTATTTTATTGGGCATACACTATTCAAATGGACTTACTAATTCTAATCGTTTTTTATTGATTTGTTGTTTTTGTTTTTTTATAAATTTTTTTAAATATTCTCTTTTTCGTGGGTTTTTAAATATACCAATAATTTAATATATATTTTCTTCTGATTTATATACGTCGACTGAGCTACCATATGAGAACTCCCTAAATTTCTTTTATAGTTATCAGCTGGCCTAATTCTTTTCGTTTTGTCAATCAATTGGTCTATCATTCCATGAGCTAGTTCTCCTCTTTCATTCAAGTCCTCCATTTTTTCGTTCTACTGTTACCTTTTTTTTCTTATTTCGCTTCAGATTGTGTCCGTAAGCGTCTGTTTTAGTGTTCCTTTCGTCCTACACCAGAGTACTTTTCCTTCTATATTTTTCAATAGGCCATCATGTCTTAACACGTATGCTATCCATTTCAGTCTTGTTTTCCTAACCGTTTTCAAAAGTGAATTTTCTTCTTCTAATCGCTTAAAAACTTCTTAATATGGAAATTTTATCAACCTACGAAATTTTTATCATACGTCGCTAACACCATGTTTCAAAAGCTTCAATTTTCTATATTTCTTTTGTTTAAAGTCAATGTTTCCGCTGCATACAGTGCTCCTCTGCTTGTATAAAGTTCATTGTGATAATTTACAATATTTTTTTTTAATCGACTTTAGAATTTACTATTTATTCGAAATATCTTCTAAGTGTTTTGTTCATTAGTGAGTGAATTTTTCGAACCGTTTTTAACGGTACCCAATTCACCTGATCCTTAAATATTTGCAGTAAAATCCGTACTAGCCCTCGGCGTTAGTTAAGAATTAAATTTTAGACGGATTACGGGAAATATGCGTCGTAATTCGTTTTATAAACATTTTAACTAAACATATTTTCTCATAATTATTATACCGGTTAAATTAAGTACGTTTAGTCGATAAAATATTATTTAAAGCTAAATTTTTTTCTTTAATGTTAGTATCGTGTTGCAATCGATACACATTTAGAAGAAATAGTACTATTAGAAATATGTTAATTCTAAAAAATAAGAATGTGGTGGGGGATCTGTAACGAAGAAATTTATTTATTATTTATGTCTAGAAATCATGCAATCTTGTCATCAAGATAACAATGTACGTCGATTATCGGTAGATTCGGCGCGTGATGTTACTGATTCTTCGGACGATGAAAATCGCGATACGTGCACAGCTAAATTACACGTCCGACGGAATATTGATCAGGTATGTAATCCTCGATGACCTTTTTACCTTTTTCATTGAAATGTTTTTGGAGTGAAATTATAATTCTAAATCTATCGGTTAATCGTAATGTTCGTTATAAAAGTATTATTTGAATATTTCATAAAAGGTATTTAATTGCGGATCAGCTTCAACCGCAATATTTATGCAGCAGCCGTCGTTACCTAGTAATCCGATAAGAATTGGAACAGTGACTTTTTTTAGGATTCGTTTATCTTACGCTACAGCTGCAGAATAATTACTCTATTAGTTCTTTGCTTTTCTTTATAACTACCTGATGTATTTTGCTTCTTCCTTCTTTCTCTCAGTTCATTCATGTGTATCTGTCCTGGTCACTTTATTGAGAGTAACCAGTATTTCATACTATAACTTAAGAATAAGTTAATTTGTTACTAACTTATTAGTTTTGTCAATGGTGGTCAGTTGATCCTGATGGAGTGGTGTTAATAAAAAAAAAATGCCGATGAACGTGATTTACTTATACTATTATTTACGAGAGTATATAGAAAGATAATCGTTTCTCCCCCTCACACCTAGCTAAATTGTGCATAATTTCTGATGGTACATGTGATGTGTGCCATGTTGACAATTGTATCGAGCATCAAATTTGGATTTGTCCGAAGTTTCGAAAACATAGAGATGAGATGTTGTTTAGCGTTGTACAAAAATGGCACACATTACCCGTGAGTATTTGATTGTTTCCGACCCACTGTCTTCTGTCTCTGTCAGTTTATATAATTTTATCGAACGTAGTGGCATTGAGATTTAAAATAGATTAATTGGATAAAGGATTAAACTGGCCAAATTGCGCAAGCTGGGCCAAAAAAAAAAAAAAAATTATCTAAATATTTTTAATTTTGGTTTGTAATTTTCTCTGATCTCAGCATCACTGTTTCATTAACACGTGTTATTCGGATTCTCTGTACTTTACATTAAGGATCGTCGCTTATTTACAGAATCGAGTCGTTATGTGTTCACTTTTTTTTTAAATATCGCGAATATGTCACCGTACAGTACTAAAAAAAAACACTTCTTCCTCTTCAGTCACTCCTTAACACGATTAGAGCGCGCGTTATAATTTCTAAACACTCCGCTTCGCTATGTATATTGAAGGGAAATATTAAAGTAGATGTTAACGAGTTTTAATATAATTTTATCGTGACGATCGTGTTTATTTTTTGAATATTACTTACTGTTCGTAGTACGAACACGAAATCGAACGATTACAGTCGAGCGTTGATTTGTTGAAGTTGAAATTAGAACAAGCCGAACATCAATTGGACGATCAAAGCGGTGGCGACCATAGTCCTCGTTCAGTGATTACAGAACCTGAAACGTCGGAAGCCGATAATATGAAAAATATAATCGCCAGGTATGTATATATTGAATTTTGTAAAAAAAAAAAATAAAATAAAACATTACTCTTTATGATACGGTGCATAACTAATAAGCAATAAATTCTACGATATGTTATATAAGCATTGAACATATTGCTAATGTGTAAAACTTTATGCATTATACAGTGTTGTATAGATCTAAACTTTCGATAAAATTTGTATTAAACGTAATCTTGTAATCTTGTGCGTTTAACTATGGGTTTAAATGCAATCCTGCTCTTTTCGCTATAAGATTTTTCATGATGATTCGCACGTGTATTTATATGATATATAAATTAGTATATGTTTGTACATTATTCGATGAATAATGTTGTATATATGTAATAGCATCGTTTTTGGGATATGCTAAAGTGACGGCTCGTAGTTAAAAAATCTAGCAGTTACAATTACACCTTCTCCCAAACATACACACGCACAATTTTTTTTGTTTCACACAACAACGCAAAGTAACATTAATAATATCAAAGTCAACAAAGTGCGATACAAATACAAGAACCATTTAAAATCGTAATCGGAAAAACTGAAAATTATGAAGTTAGATTATCGATCTCGAGATAAAAAATTGTAATATTAAACCGAAATATATTACAAATTTATTTCCGCACGAATAAGTACAAAATTTATTCTCAATTAGGAAAGTATAAAAATGTTTAAAATACTAAAATGAAATAATTCGATAAACAACATATTTAAAGTTAAGTTTATTTTTTCACAATTTACACAAAACAATCCTCTGAAAATGAAGTGATCAATTGCGGTATATAAATAATAAAAATTTAGTAAGGAAAAAATTCTAAGTATATTAACATCGGTAATAATACAAAAACCTAAACTGGAGACAGGCAATAAAACAATTCACACGCGGAAATGTATAAAATAAAAGAAGGAACACCGATAGGAATTCGAAGAAGAAAAACTAATTTCGGAACGAGATGAAATATAAGTTGTAGACTCGTTCGTTAGTTGGTCGGTAGTATGCGCACGTAACCGCACCCGTGTGTTATGAACAACACAACGAGAAAAACAACTTATTTTGTCGCGTCAACTGTGTGTGTACTTACTCTGAAACGACTGCAACTAGAAGTCGCCAATATAGTCCTATGTAAATTCTACACATAGTACGCGCAAAATCTCCATATACGGCTTTCTGATGTCTTCTTCAGGTTCCACGAACCACCAATCGTTGTAACTGGGCATTTCAAAGCACTTTTAAAAGATTTTTAACTTTTTATAATATATTCTACAAAAAATATATAATTAAAATAATCTCTATAAAATAATTACTACTTTTAAATATTATGTATATTATCGAAGGGAGTATGTGTTTTTCGCGGTATGATTATTAATATTAATTAGGCCTAGTTGATATTCCGCGTCGATAATGAACTGTGTATGTTTGAAACGTCGTTTAAAAAAAAAAAAAAAAAAATAGCATGTTGTAGGTTTACGAATTTAAAGGCGCTGGTTGCTTAACGAGTTTTATATTTCGCTTAATTATAAAGGATTTTACTTCAATTCCTTTTTCCGATGATAAGCGTTGTTGCAAGATCATGCCTATCATGCTCATGTAGAAATTGAACCGTATAGGAGCCAATACGCATCCCTGCTTTACGCCAGTATTGATATCAAATGCGTCAGATCATCGTCACATATGATCCTTTTATCATAAAATTGCATTATCGAATGTAGTATTTTTCGATCCTGCTGTTTTTAAACATTCCCAGAGGCATGCTCTGTATTTCATCCTCTAATCTCTTAATCAAACTGACACTAAATAAATAATTTATATAGTAGTTTATTTTCTCGTTTATAATATCGATAACAGGTTAATATCGGTAGAAGAGGAATTACGTAGAGAACAACGTAAAATGTCGGACACGTTAAGTCATAAGCAACGCGTAATCGAAGCTCAAGAACATCAGATCGCGGTATTAGACGCTGCCAATACGAGGTTATTAACCGCTTTAAATCAGCTCAAGGAACGTTATCAAAATCAGACGATGAATTCAAGTAACAATAATAATAATAATAATAACAATATCAACGGGAAAATGAACAATAGCCAAAGACTGTTGGAAGAACTAAGCGAACTAAAAAGTTCTTCTTGTTAATCGTATGTTCCATTCTTTATTCTTTATTTATTATTTTTATTTCTCTTCGGCATTTCTATCTACGGCTATATCGCGTTATTTTTAATTATTTTATTTATAGCGTTGTTTCTCTCGCGCGCGTTTTTTTTTTCACTTTTAGTTTTGTTTCTGTTTTAATATTATCTTTTTTTTATCAGCGGTACCTAATAATGATAACTTTTTTTATCGTTATAAATTATTTTATATTTATGAACGTGAACCACCGATAATTTTTTTCTTAAGAAATTAATTTTATAATTGAACATTTTTCGCATAAATCCTGAGATAATTTAAACACCACCCAATTGTTGGTATTTTGTGTAATTCATTGAAAATTCGCGCAAGTTGAAAATCCAACAAAAAATTTTAAGTTTTGTAGAAAAATCAACTATTTTCAATCAATTCTTCGTATATATTATTCGAAAACGATAAAGTAAGAGAAGAAAAAATTAATTAAAACTCCGAATCTAGGTGACGTGTTATTGCATAAAAATTATGTTTATTATCGTTATGAAGAATTCTTAAATAGGATCTTTACGTTTCTTCCAGGATTCCCCCGTTGAATTATCCCGTTATTCGATTAAACCTTCCCGTCTTAATCTTTCTTTCTTTTTATTTTTTGATTTTTTTGTCCCTATTTCGTATTTACAAGTGGGGCAGATTTATTAGTTAATTTGTTTACAAAGGTGCAGTGTTAGTTGTATATCAATTATGTTTACAAATTAAATCAAAACAAACGGGGGAAAATAGCATAAAGATCGGGGTCACCAAATATCTGAAATTCACATTAGTGATTTATAATAGGTCAATTGGAAGTAGACGTGACACAAACCGTTGATGAAGGTGCAGTTTGAAAAAAAAAAGAATGTGAGATACTCGGGAGAGATTTCCTATGATGTATATTTATGTTTCTTAAAAATTTTTGTAGTGATGTAAGTAGCAGCCTCATAACCGTGGTTGTGTTCGACTTATGATACGTGAAAAATTTTAATAAGACGATTGTATGTTTTTCTGATTCGCGTGAAATGTCTCAGTTCTAAACATATTTATATAAATACATTGAAAATTATCTATCGAAATTTAATAATGTATAATTCCGCTACTCCAACGTACCAATCCCCCTGTTTTTGTCCCTTTTGTCTACTCTATCTCTCTCTCTCTCTCTCTCTTGATTGCCATATTTTACTATATTCCACTCTACCGATCTCATAATCATCCGCGTACTGGTTTCCTCAACAACAGTTTTTCAACTATTTCCCTCAATTATACAATTCCTTTCCTCTTCTAATCTCGTTTACTACATCTAAATGTTGAATCAAATAACCTCAGTAGTTACACACGACACTATAAAATAAAAAGAAAATAAATAAGTAATAATTTTTATTTTCTCGTCGATTTCTTCGTTACCCGCGAGGTCCTGAAATCCAGACGAATATCGTCGTTCCTTTTGCATTATGACGCGTTAGTGATAATTCTAAGAGAATTTTTTTCTGGAACGTCTGTATTTTTGTTTCATGTGTCGGTTCAAAGTACTTTTTAATAAACATTTTTACGGAAATTTTTTTAACGAAATTTTCATCCTAAATTATTCGCGCGGTTTTTTAATTAATTTAAATTCGGATAATTTTATTTTACTTCGTGAATTAACATTTTTTTTTAAAGTTTTTACTTTTATCTTTTAATTATTATTTTTAATATATTTGGACGAGCTAAATTAACAATTTTTTAAAAGTTTTTCTTTTAATTTATTATTTTTAAAATATTTGAACGAACTTCGTACGCTAATACGAAACGGACAAAAATAGTAATTGCGGACTTTTAAATGAAATTTTAAATCTACTCGTAATAATTGGACCCCACCTTTTGTTCTTTTCATTATAAAGAGGAGACGATGCTCACTTTTTAAATAAGACGAGACAAATTATTACGAAATATATTCGTACGTTATATTAGTTTACGAAATGAATAACGTTACGTTGACGATAAAATGGTGTCGTATTTAGAGTCTTTCGAATGTTTAAAAGATAGATCGGTTATCTAATCCGAGCTGATGAGTATCGAAAGTGTAATTCGTTGCTCAAAATTAACGCGTACTCTGATTTCCCAATACTAACGGTAACTAATAACTGAAACATAAGTTATAAAAAAATGGTAGATAAAAGTTCGTCCGTGATTTTAATCTCGCATATGAATCGTTGAAACTGAATTCCTTGATTTGACTACACATGTATTGGTCCCTAGGGCTGGTTCGCTTCTTGATTGTGTTCCCTATCAGTGTCTGTCTAGGTTCTCCTCTCGACCTGCACGCGGGTATTTTTCCTTCAATAATATCTTTCGATACGTCATCGTGTCTTTCATTCTCTTCGCCGGATCTCTTTGCTTGTAATATACGTTTTCTGTTATTATATGTTCTAAATATTTGAAGGAATCGACTTGTTCTAGTTTTCCATTGATCGATATATTCATTTCTTCTGGAGTTTCAATATTTATTTTCATTCCATATTTGCCTTTCTATCATTGTTAATAATCCTTCCTCGTTATCTGCAATTAATATTTGGTCGTCTACGAATTTTGCATAATTTTGATATATCGACCTCCTATTTTTACACCTTGAATATATATATATATATATATATATATATATATATATATATATATATACATATATATATATACATATATATATATATATAAAGTACATACATGTAATGTGTAAATTGTTTTCAAATATTCGTATACACTATAATGTAATTCATGAGATTCATACTTCTCGTAGAAAGAGTTATCTCTCTTTCTCCTACACGCCCTTAACTATGGTGAAGTTTGGAAGGTCGTATCGAGAAAATTATATAATATAATAAAGTTATTATATAGCGGTCCCAGATAGTCGTTATTAAATGTTAAACATTTTTTATATTTAGCGTCGATTATTATTTTTATTTACAGTAGCGTCGTTCAATAATAGGAAAAGTAGAAAAAATAATTTAATAATCGTGAGGAAAAGTACAAAATAATTTAATAATCGTGTAGTGTTACCAGGTTAAATACAGAAAATTAGTACGATTTATTTTAATTTAAAGTATATTTTTAAACGGCCGGATTTTAATACTTTTTGTATTTACCTGCGTGTACACGTCACAGTACATGTATTTCAGATTTTGCACCGATTATTTTTTATATTTAGAGAAATAATAAATATCGAGTATTACGTATATTATTATTATCATTATTATTGTTATTATATTTTAATTTATAATTATATAGATTTCCCGATATTGTTCCTTTCCATACTTTTCTCTTTAATTTACGTATTTATATCAATTTTTCGCAAATTCGTATATATTTTTTGTTTTTTAGTATGATAACCTGTAATAAGCACGTAAACCAAAATCAATACATACGCTTATTATTTACTATATCGTTTTTATTAAAATTAAATAAAACAGCCCGCACGAATCATCGCTGAAACGTCACCTAAGACATGAATCTAAAAAAAGGAATAAACTTCTCCTCCTATCCCCCTAATCAAGCAAATAAAACAATAAAAAAAATAATAAACGAAGATTGGAAGAACGGAACGGTCGAAGGATATTTTGTGTTGACGACTTTAACTCTCCACTGTCATAATGTATCAAAATTAACATCGCCAGATAAAAAAGAGAAGATTAGAAAATACTTTATTTAAACAAGTACGATATACGTGTATATAATACATGTACATCATATTTGGTTAAGCACCTTAATAGTTATCTTAAACTAGTAATGTATTAGAATAAATAATAAAATTTAATATAAATATTCAGTTATGCAGGAAAAAGCAAATAAAAAATCCGGAAAACCCCCCAAAGAAATATGTTACTTACGACGGAACGTAGTTAATAAATATGTGTGTACTTGCACATACAAACATAACTATATAAATTAAAATAATTGAAGTAGACATTAATTATTATAAAATAACGTATACTTAATTATACGATGTTAATATGTAGTAAGATTTAAGCATGCCGTGGTCTCCTAAATATTAATATTAATTTATTCCGATGCATTTAATATGTATCGTATTTTCTTCTTTTTAGATAATTTATTCATATAAGAAAGTAAACATCAACTTTAAATGCATATCAGTGTAAGTTTTGCATACCTGTGACAATTTCATATAAATCAGCGACAGTGATTTTGAATCAGTCGTAATTTTTTCAGTATGCTATTGTTAACACTATAATAAGGATGATAAATTCCAAGAAATTGACAGAGGAATACAAGCAATATAAATCTTCAAATGATGAAAAATGTAATGTATAGGAATATCACGTACACATTGAACACGTAACGAATGATTTATAAATTAAATTAAATTAAAAAAAGAAGTGAAAATAAAGACACTATACAAAATTTTCTTTTAATTTTTTAGCGTATATATATATAACAATAAGCGTACCTATGTGTGAAATCGACGCGCATAACGCTACAAAAGTGGTTGGTGTTGATAGCGCGGTACATGCGAACGGGGTATATATAAACGCCCGTTATTTCGTTGACACGAGTAACACAACAAAACGTGATTTGATAGGCGGATGTTGGTATATATATCCGTCTGTTATTTTCGCTCGCTCGTTTTGCAGATTAACTCTCCATATATAACGCGCCAATAGAAGTTTCATTTCAAAAACCCAAGTACAGCACACATCAATATTTTAAAATAAACCAAAACGTATTATCTCGCCGTAAAATATATACGGGATATTAAAAAAAATCTCTGTTATCGAAATATATGATCCAAACAGGTAAAAATGTTCAATGTACAAACGAAAAAATGACTACAACGGAAAGCTTAAACCTAGGTTTATTCTCTAAAAATCGTTTGGATTGTCTATTTTTTGGCCTCTGTACTGTGTGGAAGATTTTTGATATTAAATCTTCGCTCCTCACTTTGTCGATACATCTTTCACGAAGAAAGCTTAATTTGTATAAGTGATTCATTACACTTCGCAACCTGTAACTCATATATTTCGGATGAGTATCTGATAGTATACGGTAATACAGTTATTTTAAAAACTTACACTGAATTTTGTTAACCTAATTTATTTATTATAATACGAATCTCACAACACAATTGAACAATATTCTAACAGTGTACATACTAGTGCATTATAAAGTGTCAATAGATCCTTAAACACGTATGAATTTCTCATAATAAAGCGTAACATTTTATAAGAATGGCTAACAACATCGCTTACATGCTTAGAAAATCTGAAGTTGCCAACCTTTTTTATTATGAAAGTTTCTTCCACATCCGTTTGCATCTTCCTGGTTTGTTTTTGCGTACTTACCACCATGGCATATCTCGTTCCAATATTGTCCATTATTAAATAAGCCCGTGTAGGAATTAGTATAAAATTTAAATTGTAAATAGTAACTTTATTATAATAGTCAATATTTTACGACAATCGATCGTTATTCGTTATTTTAATATCGATACTAATAACGCATAGTGGAAATGTGTGACTAACATATGATCGGTCGATTATTTTAACAATCAATAAGATTCACGAAATTTGAGGCCTGAGTTTTTATATAAATCGGGATGCTCTGTTCAATACGAGGTCAGCCGATATTTTAAAGTGCAGCTGTCCTTTACTTGTAAATTTTTAACAAGTGTGTTGTACAAACAAAGTACGAATTTGCGGAGCTTCGTGCCAATGAAGTCACAACCTCTTCACTCGGTGGGGTAGTGGTCGATATTGAAGTGTACTTCGAATAATTTGCAAACTAGCAATATGCATCCTTTTGCGAACTTGATATTTGGATGTAATACTGTTTTGCACTTGGTTGACCGAATGCTAGATTGTACAGGAAGTAACTGACAGTTTTTTATATATTTAATAAGTTAATAAGACAAACATTCAATGTGAATAATATTGCAAATGAAACTATATGCAAACATCCAAATCTCCAGACACATGTATGAAACAACTTGAACTTAAATTAAAATTTAATTTTTATAATAAACACATACTAAACATGTAACGTAGGAAAAATTGAAAAGCCTACACAAAATAACGAAACGCAATAATTTACTTTAAATTAGTCGTAATAATAACTTAAATCGCGTAAATGATTTTTAAATTAATTATAAAAATCAAATCTACGATATTTATATTTAGTGTAACGCTCGCGTAGATGCGACATATCGTAACTAAATTTTTGCGATATTTTGCTAATATATGCAGTAATACATGGAAATTTTAATTGATTATGTAAGTGTGATATTTTGTCGTATCGTGTAGCATTCGGTGAAATTCTACAGCAATGATTTTGCATTTTCTGTAATTTTTTATAAATACTATCAGATATGTAAGACCACGCATATGTCAATCTTGGTCAGATTACGGTAGTATAGATTGGTTTTTTCTTTAATGTACAACTTTTGTTAAATGTGTGGTACAGAATTAGCTTTATAAGCTCTATCAACGGCATACTTAACGTGGTTATTAAACGTTAAACGACTATCCTTTATCACTCCCAAATACATAACCTTTTTAACAAACGGAATTATTTCACCACAAGAACAAACAAAGGTGGTGGTCTTCTTCTTAAGAATAAGATGGCCTCTGTTTTCTCAGCATTACGGTTTAGTTTCCACCGCTGGTAATATTTGGAAATTGAGTTTACAGTTTTCTGTAATCTATTACGAATGGTATCACTTCTATATGAAGTGCGGTATAAAGCTAAGTCATCAGCATATAATGCGGTATGTACAAATGGTAGGTTTGGAATATCGTTTAATACTATTAGGAACAGGTATGGATACTTCCTTGTGGGACTACCGAATAATACGTTTTTATTGAAGAATTATCAGAGTAATTTGTAACGTAAAATGTTCTGTTAAGATTTAATTAACTTAATAAGACGTGGTGGGAATTGAGATTTGATCATTTTATATAATACACCATTATGCCATGCAGTATCGAAAGCTTTCTCTAAGTCAATCATCATACCTGTGCGTTTGCGGCGATTAAAATTATCAGTAATAAAATCATAAATTCTTGCAACTTAATGCACTGTAGAATAACCTGATCTAAATCCAAATTGTTCATTGTTAAGAATCTCTTTTTTTAAAGAGAAACTTTTTAACTTATTTAGTATGATTTTTTCCGCAATTTTACTGAGATTACTTAGTAAGCTAATTGGTCTCACATTATTAACAGTAATTTTATCCTTTCCTGGTTTAGGTGACACAATTACTTTAGCGATTTTTCATTTTGATGGAAAATGTACAATCCTGAACATGCTGTTAATTAAATTTGTAACGTAAATGATAGGTTTTTAATCATTGCTGCAGAGATTCCGTCATCTCCACATGATGTTTTATTTTTCAATAGTTTAATATGTTTTGCAACTTCAGATGGCGCAATAAAAGTCTTATCATTAGTATTAATATTACAAATATTTATTAGCTGATCTTTCACTGTTTTATTTATGTTTTAATAGTATGTTCGTGGAACTATCTGTCCTATTTAATATACATCTACAACACATGAAACAATGAAAAGAAGCATGCAATATGGGAAGTACAATAGGTGAAAAAAGTAAACATCATGTTTGCAAATAATGTTGCTACGTTAGCAGAACACGAACAAGACAATCAAATGAATCGAATTTTAAAAACGTACAACATGAGGATCAACAAAAAGAAGACATCGGTTATAAAGTGCAATACAAAAAATAAGTATTAACCCTTTCAGTCGCGGCTATTTTTGTGGACAGCTAACAAAAAGGAGTATAACGTCAGAGTGAAACGTTTTACATCCATGGAAACAACTGCGTCCATTAGAATGGACATGTATCTTCAATAGTCAAACATATATAGCTTTCTTTAGGTTCATTAGGTAACTAATATTCTACAAAAATTGTTATTTTACAAAAGTGATTAATTAATGAAACACTGACATAATATCGATAGTGCGCGTATGTGAACGATGTGTATCATGCTAAAAAAATTACTTTTATAAACTTTTATATCGTCTCTTGTGTTCACGATTATTTGTATACCTTATTTATATATTTTTAAATAAGTCGTATCTTTGTATTAATCTGGTCATTTAAATGGACACTTGTCATACAATGGAATCGATTTTAAATTATGATGAAATTTTTGAAATATTACAAAATGAATCATCGGACAGATATTAGTGATCCGAAGATGAAACGAGAACGCAACATAATACACTTCGTAAGTAATAATAATTTTATTAGTGTACCCGTTTGATTCATACAAAATATCTTGCGTTTGCTAATACATGTTATAGATTTGAGCATTACAAACAGTTAATTGGAATATAAATATGAGGCGGAAATTTTGGATGTAAGTAAAAAAAAAATCGATTTGATACATTGCAGACAATATATTATCGATTATCTAGTTACACATGCAAGCGTAAAGTTGGCCGTCCATCAAATGAAGAACAACCTAGCGCTAAGAAAACGTTCAAAGTGCTCCCAAATGCTGATGTTTGCTATGATCGGGTTTATCATATGCCAATATTTGATGAAAAAATAGATGCGTCACGCTGTAAAAATAAACTGTGCACAAACAAAAAAACACTTTGTATGTCAGAAATATAAGGTGCTTTTACGCATAACAAGTGAAAGAAATTGCTTTCTCAATTTTCATAAAAATATGTGAAACGTTTATTATCATTAATTCTTTAATTTTTTAAATTTATTACTCCGTTAAACCATTTAATTTTTTATGTATAGGTCCTTTGTTTAATTGTTAATTGCGTATATATAGTAAACAAGCTATTACAAATATATTCATTAATTTTTGTCTTATATTTGTGTACTTTTAACATTTTGTATTATTCTGCTAACCATCTAATTTTTTATGTATAGATCATTTGTTTGAGTGTTAATATATTCCAAATATATTTATTAATTTTTTTAATTAATGTTTTTTTTTTATATTTGTGTACTTTTGGTTTCATGTATTTCTTAATTTTAAGGTTAGTCAGTGGAATTATATTTGCAGCTATTGAATCACATTGTCCATTCAGATGGACATTTTGGATAAAAATTGAAAATTTGACTGAAAGGGATAATAAAACAAAAATTCGCAGATATTTGGGAAGCATAATGATGAATGATGTAACGAGTATACAGGATATAAAAGAAAGAATAGGATTGGTGAAATTGGCATTTATGGAAAAAAAAAAGGATTATTAACATGAAGACACATGAATATAGAAATTAAGAAGAAATTGATCAAAACATTCATGGAGCGTTTTACTTTACGGTTTAGAAGTTTAGACGGTAGATAAAAAGACGCAAAGCCAATTGTACGAGTTCGAATCTTGGTGTTATGGGATCCATGAAAATAGAAACTTATTAAGAAAATTAAAAGAAAGAAGATACAAATAAATATGCGATATTTTCAGATACAATGAACATTACACAAATAATTGAGAGCACTGAGGGATGGAAGGCCAGGAATGAAATATGTCAAATACAACACTATCTACAAGCATCATGATATAGTCACATGAAAAAAATGGCACTATCCAGAGAATTCCGACATTTCAAATTAGCTGTACACCAATCCTAACAAGTTTAGGGAATTATGATGATGATTAGTTATTGAATGAATGAAAGGTTTCAACTCAATTTTATACAATAATAAAGTGCATATTACGTCACCTAAAGATTTAGTATCTGGTCGACCGAGATGTACTTATTTTTTAATTTATTTTTTTTATTTGTGTATTTTTTTATAATTCTTTTTTTTTCGGAAAATATATTAAGGTAACTATTAAAAACCATTGCAAACATAATTATAACTACTTTAATCGTGTAGGAATTTCGTTTCATAAATTTCAGGAGTTATAAACAAAAATATCAATTTTGACAAATATCAGAAGGGAGGCAACCATAATGTTTCGTTAGAAATGAATTTTGGAATTTTTCAATCGGATATTTTATTAACATAATTATTTCATTTCTAAAAAATATTAAATTTGCTTCTGATTCGTAAATAAACATATTTTCGTAAAAAAAAACACCATTATAAAAAAAATACTAAACAGATAACAACGATTTTGTGCATGCATTCGAAACTGAAATAAGTTTATTCTTATCGATATATTCCTTCTTGAAAAAAAAGAGTCTAATTATGTGAGCACGGTATATCACGTTCAATGTAACACTTAACAGACGACATTTCCGCGGATAAATTGTGAAGAGAAAGCAATTCGAAGAAAGAACGCGCGTTTTCTAGATTATACAAAACAAATTATGGCGCGAAAAGCATTGCGCATTTTTTTCATACTATGTAAAACGAAGTTATAAACCAAAAATATCATTTAACCTTTTTTTTTTAATGGACTTTAGAATTTTTCGATTAGATTTTTTGTACTTATAATATTTCTTTCATAGATTAAAAAATAATTTCCGGAATATTCGAAACGATATCGGAGACATAAGATTTTCATTATATTTACCGATACATATGCAGTGAAAAGAAAATTTCTAAGCTTACGAAATTCGAACGGTTAATGTAATCGACCAGAAATTTCCAAGTATCCAGAAAAAGACGATGAAAAAAAATCGAAATTTACAAAATTGTATAGAGCGTACTTGGAGTCGTCGGGGTCTAAAATTTCTAAATTCGTAATTTTCGTACAGGTAATTTTCAATTATTTAGTAAATTACATGTATGTACAAAATTTCAACCAAATAGTTAAAGCAGTTTTCGAGATAGCCGAGTATATGTATATACAAGAATTGCTCATTTAATAAGATAACTATTAAATATAAAATTATACTGGAGAAAAATACAGCTAATAAACTTGCATAGGATTGTTAGTCCATGCAGTGGTGACTTCTTTTTGTAGGAAACGATGATATAAATTAAGCATGTCTAGATAAATAACGCAGCACAAGGCGGATCAGTAAGATTACGTATTTTGAGATTTGATAATCGGTAAAAACCTGTTTTTCCGTGAGAAATATCAATTTCTCTTTCTTGATTTGTAAATTTTTACACTTTTCATGGTATTGCGGTGACGTAGAAGCTTCTAAAACATTATACGTATATGGCTTTACACACTCAAATTTCTCACGACGAACGCAATGACCTTTTGAAATGTTGTTCAAGCATTTCACAGACAAAAAAAACAAATAAATATTCAAACAATTATTATTATGTACGTGTCAAGAATATGTAAGTCTAGCTTAGAAAAAATAATTTGTAAAGTTTTGCATTAATGTTATGGATATGCGAGGTATTCTCTAGGCGTTTAACCGTCGATAATCCTACACGTGCGGTATTTATTATCATTTTGAATTATGGCAATTCAGCTGGCCCACGACGAACGATATGATTGACAAATTCCTTTGCTTATAACTAACAACTACGATTGTAAGCTAGCTTATTCGGATCTATCCAATGAGGACGCTCGTAAATAGGTGCCCTAGATAGGAATATGATGATGATGATTATTATTATTAATATTATTTGGTAGTAGTGGCATCGGTTGCACTGATGGATGATATGCACCCAGGGGCTCCCAGGAGCACTAGGTCAGTTTTAAGAGGTTAATTGAATGCAAGAATCGGCAAAAATTGTGGATATGATTCGGAGACTCGATAAGAGTTGAGGTAAGGAAGGCGAAGATTGTGCTCGGTTCTAAGTGTTATGACATGAAAAGATGTGGGGAATAAGCAGTTGTATCATTTGACAACAGGGATAGAAATGAGGATCAGTGCTTTAAAGAAGATAAGAATGGATTAGATTTGAGTGGAATATTCAATATTCAGTGAGGCTGAGATAGTGGATTAGGTTTAATAGAAAGGAGGCGGTTTTATTGATTAGACTTCCATACAATGGCTCCAGGATTTGGTTATGAGAGATTACAGGAATGCTTTTACGTCGCTAAGAAAGGAGAGACGGGAAAAAATGTGTGGAAGCAAGAATGCGTATCCACGACAGTTCGATCAGTAGCTTCATTGCTGGGGAGACTGACATGACTGGGCATCCAAATGAAAAAAACCCAAATGGTTCAGCCGAGAATATAGAACAGGACTTAGAAATATGAAAATGATGTGACACATCCCACACATCCTTCAGATTTAGAACCATTGATAAAATAGCAAACAGCGTCCTTGGATATTTTATTTAGTAGGGTAAATAGGGAAAACATTTTTGCTTCTGCTTTATTTATATTATGATTTATATGACTTTCAAATTCACTCGTTTGTCTAATATAACACCTAAATATTTCACTTTATTTTTCTACTTTATAATACAGTTATCCAACAATAGCTCCATCGGTAAATAAGGGCATTCTTCTTGATACAATTATAGCTTCAGATTTAGAAGTATTCACAGTAAGTTTCGATTTGTCTAGAAAACTCTTAGTAAAGGCATTTTGAAGTAGATTTGCTATGATACTGATTCTATAAGATGACATGTACAGAGCGATGTCATTAGCATAGAGTATTGTATTCACACCTAGGTGTCCAGAAATTTCATCGATATATATAAAATGAATAAAAACGGACCAAGTATTCTGCCTTGATGTACATCTGCGAAGATAGTTTTAACACAGGACATATCGGCTTTACTTTTAACACTACAGTGATCTAAACAGCTTTTTACAAGTTGTATTAATGCGGGATCAAAGTTCATTTGAATCATTTTATAAATAAGACCGTTGTGTCAAATAGTATCAAGCCCCTTCACTATGTCAACAAGTAAGAGGACAGTATGTTATTTAATCACTTACAGCATCAAAAAAGGTAACTACAGCATGAACAGTTGATAAATGTTTTCTAAGTTCCGATTAATTACCTAATGCTATACGGAATGTAGTGATTATAACTGTTATTAGAGTAATTGATAGTAATTAACTTGGAAGCAACGTATCGTAATACGTGTTATAAATTTTCTTGTAAATGTTTGATATGTTACCAATAGGATACTTACAATTTAAATTATTGTTGACCAAAAATTCATATTTCTAGTTAGCAATTTTAAAGTTGTATGATTATTGTTAATAATGGCAACTTTCCGTGTTAAAAAGAAGAGAATTGGATTGTGGTCTAAACAAAGCTTACTTAAAGAAGTAAGTCTTGAAATAGGATGAACATTCTTAACAATAACAAAGTCTGTAGTGCTAGGTTTGGCCGCGTTAGAAAATTGATAACATGTTGTATATGGTGTGAAAATCTTAAGATTGAATTTAAGGGGAAACCTCACATACATGGATGACAAGTTTACTGTTATTATAACAATTCCAGATTAAATTTTTTGCATTAATATCCCAAAAAATTATTGTTTTTATGAGTGATGCCATGTCATTATATAATTTACGAGAAGTGTCAGGAGGACGATAAACCGTATATATGTATTTGTATTCACCATCGCTAATAATTAAAGAAAATGAAATGCGATGTCGGTTGATAGGCAGACTGCGTTCAAATTGATGGTCCTTTGCATTAAAACAAATAATTACTTATTTGAAATTTAAATAAAATTGATAAATAATATAGTAACTGAATTATTTTAATTTTATGTATATTTTAAAATTAACATATTTAAAGATTATTTGTACTTGTACTTGTTTGTATATAATTTTAAAATATTTTGTTTAAAGATAATCAAATTTGGTGTTTTTATTTTATTTTAAATAAGTAATAAAATTTTATTCTTCGAAATTTGATTTTAATATTATGCGATTAATTTATAAAAATTTTTATAAAATATATCATCTCCATTTTTCAATTTCCGCGCCATTTAAGTTTTAGACTGTTCTAAAAATTTCTGAATTTAAAACGTTGGGAAATTAAATATTATTTTGTGTTTATTATGTAAATTAAACTAAAGATTTATTTGTTTATTTCGCCATAAATTACTGCACGACATCAACTTTATTTTTGACTTTAGACTTATGTCGAATGGATGTTAAACAAATACTTCTGAATAGCTGCATGCGCTGCCGGTACTGCCGTTTTTTTTTTAGTTTGTCAATGTGTTCAGTTGTACATGTTTTTAATAGTTAAACTATAAACGCTTAAGTAACTAATTCTAAATGGTTATTTTTAATTTTAAATAATGAGTTTAGTAAATGCTGTTTTTGTAAGTGATAGTAGTGGTGGTTTCCATGTTTATGATCTAGATAACGGAAGTATGCTAATGTATTATAAATGCGGCATTATAAGTCCACGTTGTCTTTCAATTTTACGAAATGATTACATTTTTGCTGCGGAAAAGGGACCATTAATACATGTATGGCAAATTAATAGTCAAGAAAGGTTAAATTCAATTCGAATGGCGTGTCCTGGACCTGTTGGTACGTTGCACGTTAGTCCAGATTATTGTTACATAGCGGTTACAACAGAAGAAAAACTGCTCGTATGGCAGGTATATACTTTTTACATACTTTTCAAACTAATGTTCAAGTTTATACCGTTTATTCTAAAGAATGTGTCAAACGAATGTATAAATGTCATAATAAAACATGTTTCGTTTAATCAACAATTTAGATAGTATTAAAGCATGAATATCATGTATGACGAAAAGTTTGAAAATGTAACTAATATTATTTTCGAATTGCAGTTAATGCTGTTATATTGAATAAATTTTGTTTATTTTAAATTGTAATGCTCAAAACAGCTAGTATTTAGAAAAGTAAAAAATGTAATAGAATTAAGTTTCTGCGTTTATAATTATTCTTTGATTTTCAAGTATAAGATTCGATAATAGTTTTAGATTTTCGTTATTTCTGTTTTTTTGGTTTTCTTTTTATTCGATGAGATTGATGTATTTATTGGGTGTTGGTTACATAAATTTTCGTTATGTATATAAATCAAAATTAGTGCAATCGAATATTATTCCGTATGATGATTTAGTCTTTAATTTTTTGTAGATTTGTAGTGGCAAATTATTGTGTACAACTAGGAGACACTATCAAACAATTTCAGTACTGGAGTGGTCTAAAGATGCTTCTTATATTATTACAGGTTAATGAATTTATTAACTACATAAAATTAAACTGCATAATACAATCCGCTGTTGTTATATTTTTACTTTTCTAATCAAACACTACGAAAGACATCAAATTTTTTTCTTTAATTTTAGGTGGAAACGATGGTTTGATATGTGTTTGGAAATTGTCCGATTTGGTTACCGGTAGATCCGCTTTCGATAGTAGTAAACGTACAGATGGAGAAGTTCATCCTAAATATGTTTTTTCAGACCACTGCGTCAAAATTACAGACTTATATGTAGGAAATGGAGGGCATAAGGCAAGAATTTTCACTACATCTCTGGATAAAACGTGCAGGGTACGTATTCGTTAAATATAGATTGCACAATATTTTGCATTTCGTATATTCTTTGAAATAAGAATGTTGTAGTATTTATGTTGTAATGTGTTTTTTTTTTCTAATTAATTAATTAATTAAATTATCCACTCGTTAACCGAGTATGAAGTACCATCAATTATTTATGAGTCCTGAGGTGGCTAATCAAACCAATTTTTGCGGCGCACACCTTTCCGCATGCAATTATGCATTAAATTATATCAAAGATGAACTGAAGACGGGTTTACATTGTAATGATTTAGTAATATAAAAATTAAACTAGATTGTTTAAGTAATAATTTTAAAGTACATTTTTCTATTTATTGTACTATTCTAGAAATAAAATAAACATTGTAAAATGAAAATGATGTTAAAAATGTTTCAAAAATACACTTGTGTCTGTTCATCTTAACGTCATTTAATTACCTTTATTCTTATTTAATTCAAACGACATATCACATGTATGCGGGATTAAAAATCAAAAATCGAATCGCATTAAAAAATGAATATCAACAGCAAGTGATTGTGTCGATTTTTATATATTTGGAAAACTTAATTATTCGGATTATAGAACTGTATACGGGTTTTAAAGTGCACGGTGTACTAGTGATTAAAAACCCCGTATACAGTTCTATAATCCGAATAATTAAGTTTTCCAAATATATAAAAATCGACACAATCACTTGCTGTTGATATTCATTTTTTAATGCGACTCGAATTTTGATTTTTAATCCCGCATACATGTGATATGTCGTTTGAATTAAATATTAATTGACGTTAAGATGAACAGACACAAGTGTATTTTTGAAAAATTTTTAACATCATTTTCATTTTACAATGGTTATTTTATTTTTAGAATAGTACAAGAAGTAGGAAAATGTACATTAATCGCTCATCATTATAATATTACAACGAGGTAATACCTGGATCAGCTAAACAATTTGCTCACGTCACGTCGGTATAGAAGGACGAGTTTTAGTGTCATTTATTGAAGTGAAAATGTATACAGATACCGGAAGTAACATAAAATACAGTTTTTCATATAAAGTATCAGAAGTAATACGCAAAGTAAATCTATTTCAAACAAAATGCAAAGTGATAATACAAACTGAAACGAAGAGGCTTAGATTTCTTATGAACACAATTGTTGACTGCTCTTTTCCAACTGTTACTGAAGTTGTATTACTTCTAGCGCCGTTATTTAGCTAAAAGTAAGAAAGATTGCACAGGTGCATCTCTGACGTAATGAAGGTTTTTTTTTGTTGTTTGGAATGGTTGAATTCTTTTAGCCAGTTTAAGTTGCTGCGATAACAATTATTTCGTATTATTTAAACTTCAATATTACATTCTTTAAGGTATTTGT
Organism: Coronaproctus castanopsis; assembly: GCA_032883995.1. Taxonomy (NCBI): domain Eukaryota; kingdom Metazoa; phylum Arthropoda; class Insecta; order Hemiptera; family Monophlebidae; genus Coronaproctus; species Coronaproctus castanopsis. The sequence continues at coordinate 59,587,561 of CM065052.1, forward strand.
ACAGATTCCTGCATGATTGGTCAAGTGGATTTGTCAATAACGTTATTATGTGGATAGGTTAGTCTGTGTATAAACTGTTTCCTCTGGTTTTGAAATGTATTACATTGCCATAAAATATGATTTATATTTACTTCATAATTGTCTTTACAGAATCTGCATCTGTCTGAATCTAAGATGTTTAATTTTCTTAATAGCTGCCTTGCAATGTCCAGTTCTGAGGCTATAATCTGTTTTATGTATTCGCTTCCTAAATTTTGATGATTTTTAATATGGTTGGTCTTTTTGAACAATATAGTAATATTTTCCTATATGTAAACTAGTACGTTCAAATTCCTGTTATTATGTTAATTTTAATAGTAGGTATATATTCTGTCCAGTGGTACTTAATTTTTTCACATTTTCTATTGATTATAACATTCCGTGTTAATTTATCAACAAACTCATTTCCGGTTATACCGCTATGTCCTGGTATCTACTTGAATGTGACATAATGTCAATTTACATTTGCGTTTCTTAGATTTTATTTTATTTTATTGACTACATTATCGTTATTGAAATATTGGTTATTTTATATAAAGCGCTTAGTGAATCGGTTAATATTAGGAAATCGTTTTTATTTGTTGTATTGACAAATTTATCGACCGCTTGATATGGAGCATATAATTTCGTTGTACACGATGCATACGTTATCGGAATTCGGAATGTTCGATATTTATTCGCAGTTTTGTTGTATATAGCACTACTAGACCAGATTCTTCTTTCTATGTTAATTGACCCATCAGTGTAAATCTATTCGTAATTCTGACACTTCTTTTCTATCATATCTTGTAATATGCTTTCGTTACACTTGAGATAGACAGTTTCAAACGTGTGTATTTTGCAGTGTACTGAAATAATCTATATCGTAATATATTTGGTTAGCTTTATTAAATGGGTTCGATTAACACTGGTATACTTTTGTTCATCGAGTAATTATTGTTAACGAGTTTGGTTAACCGTAATAGTCTGTTCTTAAGTGTATGTCATACATTTATTTTAGGTTTTAGTATATATTTATCAGCTATAAATTGTGTTCGTAAATCGAGTGTACTCTCTCCAGTTTCATAATGCAATGTGTGGATAGGAGCTGTTTTGAAGCTCCGGTTATTAATCCTAGTGCTGTGTTTTGCATTACTTGTATTTTACGTTTACGATTTTTATTAGCGGAAGATATTGCTATGACAACATAATCTATGTGTGATCTTATTAAGGTTATATATATTAGTGTATTTGTTTTTGGGTGACAGCCCCATTTGGTGTGTGTATATATATATATATATATATATATATATATATATATTCAGCAAAACAAAATAAAATCGAAGTTAAAATTTTTTATTACACAAACACGAACGAAGCTTTTCGACTATTAAGTCATTATCAAGCTATTGTAGCTTGATAATGACTTAATAGTCGAAAAACTTCGTTCGTGTTTGTGTAATAAAAATTTTTTAGTGATTAACTTCGATTTTATTTTGTTTTGCTAAATTCATAAAATCACTACTCTCCAATACATCAACATTATATATATTCATATATATATATATATATATATATATGAATATAAGGTCTTGAAAACGTTTTCTTTTAAATCTACGGACTTCGTTTTGGCTATTTAGAATTTCCTTCGTCGTATTATTTGGATGGTTTTACAATCTGGTAGCATATCTCTGTGAAACCTCAGTTATTTCTTCTTTTATAAATATTCTAAGATCTCCATGAATTGTAATGTTGGTTATATACCACGGAGCATTAGTAATTATGCGCAATATCATCTTTTGCATTCTTTGTATTATTGAGGTATTATTTTTTCTGACACAGCCCCATAATTGACAGCCATATTGCCAAAACCGGCTTTAACACTTCTTTATATAGTAGCAACTTGTTTTCAAGAGATACTGTTGACCTGTTATCTACCAGCCAATATAGTTGCTTTTACTTAACATTTAATTGGTTTCTCTTTGTTATTATATGCTTCCTCCAAGTTAAACGTTTGTCAAGGTGTACACCCAGATATTTTACATTTTCATTCTTAAGGATCTGATTGCCATTCATAAGTATATTCTCGGTCGAAATAATTCTGCGGTTCGTGATCTCGTAGATTTTTATCTTCCATGATTTGCATCACGATGATATTTCGTTAACTGCAGTCTGCAAGTTTTTTCTTGCATTTTTGGTACATTTGTCGGAGCACATGATCGCTATGTCATTGGCGATGGTCGCTACATCGACATGTGACGGTGTAGGGATATCCGCTGTATAGATAATATAGAGAAGTGGACCAAGTACTGCCCTGTGGAACGCTTGCTTGTATCGAATGTATCCCTGAATGCTCGCCACTGTATTTGACATAAAAATATCTTTCATTTAAATATGATCGTAATAACTACAAGCCATTTAAGTTTTTCCAGTAAGCCATCGTCCCAAACTCGGCCGAATGCCTTGCTTACGTCTAAAAATACGGTATCACAAACCATTTTTTTTTTTCAATAACTCGATGCACTTGTTCTATTGTACCATGTTTTGCTTGTAAGCCAAACTGATGTAAAGGTAATAGTATATGTTTGGACTCCACTATTGGCATTATTTTTTTTAAAAGCAATTTTCATACAATTTAGAAAGTACCGGTAAGATTGAAATAGGTTGATATGATGAAGGCTCGCTTGGAGATTTTTGCGGTTTTTGAATGACGACAATTTGTGACAATTTTAGCTGTACTGGGAAGTACATTAATCGCAGCATTGCATTAAATATATACGTTAACAGCACTAGTCCTTTCCGAGACAATTTTTTCAAGACTTGCTGTGATTAGATCATTAGCATTCGTAATATATTAAGTCCATATTCGCATTTTGTTTGTATGTTCTTTATCTCAGTAGATCAAGTAGATCTACTGTCAAATGTAATTCCAAATATTTTCTTTCCATGGTGAATTTGATACTTTTCCCATATAGTTTTATTAATGTAGATAATATCCGATGTCATGCATATCGATATTTCAACTTCTAACTTATTTTTAATGTTTTGGAATTGTTTTTATTCTTGAAGTTTATTGCTGCATTATTGTATTTATTGAGTATATTACTACGTTATCAGCACACTGTAGTATTTTTGCAATTTTATAATCCAGTTGATCAATTTCTTTAGTGTATAATACAAGTGCGAGTACTACTCCTTGCCGGGTTCTTCTGTCAGTGCGGACCGTGTCATATAACTGATTTTTAAACTTTACCGTCAGTTGGCGGTTAGTTAAATATGTATATATATCCATTTCACGATATCGTCAGAGACACCTTAATTTGTTATAATTTCTGCCAGTTTTGTCAAGTTGGCCGAATCATATGCTCCTTTAATGTCAATAAATATCGCAAAAATATAATGGTTATTAGAATACGTTATTCGTATATTTGTGTTAAATATACTGATATAATGCTATTTCCTTTCCGAAACCCATGTTGAGTTTTAGATAGTTTAAATTTGTTTAAATGCCATTCTAATCTTGATTTTAATATATTTTCCATAGTTTTATCAATACACGTCAGTAATATTATAGGTCGATATTTTGTCTTATCCGGTTTTAAGATAGGACAGACTATATGCTGTTTTCATTCTTTTGGTATATATGCATGTTCTAGTGAGTTATTATAAAATTTTATCAATAATTGTTTAGTTTCAGTTGGTAATTTTCGAATTGCTCTATAAGGAATTCCATCTACTCATGCCGTAGTAGTTTTGTTATGCTTCAAGCTGTATTCTAATCCATCATATGAAAAGGGGGTTTTGAAAAATTGATCGTCTTGTTGGTTAATTTTTGAAATATTAGTTTCATTGTTGTCAATTCGTATTGCTTTATCCAATGTTTTATCCAGGATGTATCAATGTTTGTATTTTGATCGATGGATGTAGCACTACGTATTTCTTTTAGTTTGCGCAAAATGTGTGTGGAGTTACATTTAGGTTCTGCAGTATTCAATCCAAGCTTTCCTTTTTTCTGCTTAATTAATTTTTTTGTTTTAGCCTGTTCCGAAGCGAATTTATTGTAATTACTCATTGTGGGGTGTCGATTACTGATAATCGTCGTTTCGCAACTGCTAGATTACATTCACTATCCCACCATAAATGTTTATTTTGTTTTGGACTAATTTTAACCGTTGGTGTAGATGTTCCCATTGCATTAACGATGTTTTGCGAATTCATCTATATTGATTTTGTTAGTTTCCTACTTATTTTACAACACAACAAGTATGCAGAATAGCTGAATTTATTACGCCCAATTTCAACTTAAATAAATGCACGTGTATGGTACTAATCGATGTTGCTAAACTGTTCGATACAACGTGGCATATATTGTGTGTAAAATGATCGATTGTAAATTTCCTCCGCATATTTAATTCGACTAATCGGTAATTACTTAAGCGATAGATGTTTTTATGTTTCTATTGCGAAATCATCTTATAAAACCTGTTTAGCGGGTGTGCCGCAAGGTAGCGTATTTGGTCCATTCGTATTTTAATTACATGACTTCCCTGTTTTGCCTAATATGCAAGTCGCTCTTTTTGAAGACTATGCTGCAGTTTACTGCAGCTTATATAGACCCAACACTATACACAGTAGATTGCAACTAGGAATAAAGTACATTATTAATTATTATAATAAATGGCAAATTAATATAAATCCGACTAAAACTGAAGCCATCTTTTTTACCCGTAGAAGACCAACGTTGCCAGATAGTCTTACAAATATATTGGAGTGTACGCTATCTGGGTGTTACTTTAGACAGCAGATTGGCCTTTACTAAACACATAAACAATACTAGTTTTAAGGCAAATAAAGCTATCTGTTCCATTTACCCGCTTTTTAATCGTAAATCTTACCTAAATATTAACAACAAGATGATATAAATCATTAATCCGTCCAATAATTACCTATGCCTGTCCGATATGGAGCTCAGTATGTAAGGCTACTTTTAATAAACTGCAAATCATTCAAAATAGATGTTTAAGATGTATTTTAAATGCGCCTCGTTACACGAAAATCGATAAAATGCATGTTCACTTAGAATTACTATATATCAAGAATCTTGTTTTAAAAGTATCGAGTGAATTTTTTAATAAATGTTTATACCATGATAATGTGTTCGTTTCCTCGCGCGGTAATTACGATTCTGGGCAGCTAAAATTTATGTATACGAAATATAAGACGCATTAAGCAAAATTTATTATAAGCTCGCTTAATATTATTTATTATTTTATCGCTATTTTCGACGGTCTGCTTTGTATATTTTTATTGCAGGTTTTTTTGTTTCACTTAAAGCATTGATATAATATTTATTCCAATTAGTTAGTTTAAAGCATTTCATATAGGCGGTTGGTTGTTTTATTTGTTGACGATGTTTTGTTACTTGCGAAATAATATAATCTATTGTAATCGGTGAATGCTCATTTCCCATGGAGGTCATTGTGAATACTTATCGTACAATTTAGTGCAACATTAACCGTACATAATATTAAATCTATCTTGGAATTTTGTTGTTCGCCTCTAGTTATACGTGTATATTTATTAAGATTCATATTTATTTTTTTGTTTGCCCATTATTACTCATTTAGCCAGTTTTCTTTGTACTATAAATATTTTCATTAACTAACAAAGTTTATAACAATCGATGAAATTTATATCTTAATATTATTAATATTTATAAGTCGATACAACAACCACTCTTGTAGTCGGTTCGTTAATTATCTAATATGTACTGGCGATGTATTGTATGTTTGAACAATTTCTTTTTCCACTTCTTCTCTTTCTATATTTTTGTATGCTGCAGTTCCAAATCATATGTTCAATGGATCCTTCCTCTTTTGTGCATTCGCATAAATCTGAATTTATTATTTTAATTTGTTTTAGTTTTTTTAGAGTTAAATTATGTTCCGTCCGCAATCTTGTCATTGTTTTAATGTAATCTCTATGCATGTTATTCGAAAACTAGGTATCTTTACGTATTTCCTTTTGGATACTGTAATAATATTTTCTACAATTTGTACTAAGATTTCCGTACTTATGATCTCAGTATATGAAACTTTGTACTTTTAATTTACTTCTGGATATTCTATATTAATTTGCCGCTAATTTGCTGGTACATTCTTTGTAAGTTGATCAACAATGCAGTTTCCCTGTATTTCTCTATGCCTCGGAATCCACTTAAATATTACTTTAGTATTATATTCGTTTACCGCATATTTTCACGATATTCCATAAACTTTTTTTTGGGGGGGGCACTGCTGAGGAGCAATCACAACCCACTAACGTATTGATAAATAGTTATTATATATTGATGTTACAATTGGTTAGGAATTTGTAAAGAAGGAGGAAAACACGGGAGTCATTAGAAAAAATTAAGGAAGTGATAGAGAAAGGAGGACGATAACCGATTGATATTAAGGAATTCAGGAGTGCGAGTTGGTCAGGTGTGTGAAAACTGCAATTGAAAAGGATGTGGTTTTCATCGGCGATAATTTGTGAATCGGCTGGATGGGAACAATATGGGGAACTGGAAATCCCAATACGAAACATGTGAGCCCGAAGACGATTGTGTCCAGAACGTAACGGGTGATGGTTGAAATAAATTTTCGGAAGTTGAGGTGTATGTTGGACAAATTAAAGTACCAGGGAGTAGGTGATGTGGCCAGATAATATCTAGGGGTGGAAGAATTAACTAGCCACGATGACCACTCGTAGGATATATCCATGTTGGCAAGAGATATCAGGTCTGTGGTGGAAATTGCTGGCACCAGAGAGCCGAAGAAAATGGCTTCCTTGGCCAGAGTGTCGGCAACCTAATTGCCATGAATTCCGGAATGACCGGGAATCCAGACGTATGATATTAGTTATCCTACTTGTCTGTTCTGTTATTCATTTTTTGGATTGCTGACATTGAATCTGTTAATATCAATATATTTGTGTTTCTTGATTTGGTCTTATACGATATTACTTTCTGAGTAGCTATCATTTCTGCCGAGCAAGAAGAGTATACTGGCGGAATTTTAAATTTTCTTTTATTGTCCATAGTTTTATTATGCAACGCTGCTGAACAAGTTTTCTTCCATATTTATCGAAGCGTCCGTATGTATTCATTCGTGTTCCGGTAATTTCTGTCTATTATTTCTTTTAAAATTGTATTATCTATATTGATCGTATCATTTATGCAGAAAGCATCTGTAGAAAAATCTATGTTCTTCTTGTTGGTAATGTATTTATATAGTGTATTATCCTAATATTTTGTACAACTTTAAGTTCTTTATAATTTTTTTAACTTTGATTAACGATAGGCGTGTATTATTATACCAATAAGTGATCAGTTGTAAATGTAAATATATCGGTAATTCTGCCGCTTCAACTTGAATTGAATGATTGGGACTTGATCATTTTTTAGTGCAATATTTTGTAGTACTTCTAATGTTTTCATTTTTTATTTACTGATTGATGTGATAATTGGTCCTGGATAGTCTATTTGTGATCGTATCAGAGCTTTGTATATTAAAATATTTGTTTTAGAATGACTACTCCAACTGGTTCCGTTTAAAGCTCTGAAAATATGTAGACCATCCTGGCATTATTTCTTTATGTAATTTATTTCGTCTTTCCAAGTTAGCTTTTGATCCAATATCACTCCTAAGTATTTTGTAGTTTAATTGAATCGTTTTAATTTTAACATATGGACTTTCAATTACTTTATGTCTGGTAAATATCATGCCTTTAGTTTTCTCACATTGTACTTCAAGTTGTAACCATTTCGCATAGTTTTCAATCTTTTCTATTGCTTCTGTGATATATTTCATATCTGTACCCATTGTAGTCGCTGAAGTTCATCGCGTCATCGGCATATTGAAGAATTTGTGTTTTTTTTTTTAAATATATTTTATCAAATTTTCCCGTGTATATTAAATATAATTCCTTTGCTGCATCATGCACTACTCCATAATTTTCCTAAATATTTTACAGTTAGGTTCCTGTCTGAGGTAATTTGTAATCCAATCTATAATACTATTTGAAATTTCATATTCTACTAATGTTGTCCTGAATATTTCTATATTAACATTGTCATATACAGTTTTAAAATCAATGAATATTGCTACTAAATAATGATTTGTAGACAATCTGAATTTTAGTGTTCAAAATATTTAAGCAATCTGTTGTTAACCTGTTCTAAAACCAAATTGAGTTTTAGGGAATTTATTTGTATTATACAGCCATCATTCCAATCTATTTTTCATTATAAGTTCCATAGTTTTACCCAGACATGATAATATTGTTATTGGCCTGTACCTAAAGTACTGCGCATTTTTATTCTGTTTTAATATTGGACATACGAAGTGAGTTTTTCAGTCTTGTGGGATATAATTTTGAAAAAGTGAAGAATTAAAATCAATAATATATCTCTTTAACTTTCACATTTAACCGTGTTAGAGCCTCGTAAGGAATCTCATCCGGTCCCACTGTAGTATTTTTTTGTGTGTTCTAAGCTTGTGGTTAACTCTTCTTGACTAATTTGTAATTTAAAAATATTATCAAACTTGTTAGACGTTCCCGTATAATTATTATTATTACGCTGAATATTTATAGTCTGGAACTGTGCAATAAATTGATTTATCCATCTATCACTATGTTTATGTTGTGATTTTAATATAGTTTTCCGTTGTTTCCTCTGAGTCGAGTGATTTTGTTCCCTACTATTTTTATGCTCTCCTCGGGTGTAATGAGTGAGCAAATTTATTCCACTCCTCTCTATTTTTGTTTTTCAAGTATCGTTTGGCAATTGCCTCTTGTTTCTTAAAATTCTCGTAGTTCTGAGGTGTTGGGTATTATTAAATATTGAATATATTAGAGTGTAGTGATTTTATTAATTAATTATAAGCAAACAAAATATAACACAATCACTAAAAGTTTTTTAATCGCGAAGTTTTTTGACAGTTACGTCATTTTCAAGCGCGAACGAAAATTATTACATCTTTTTTAAATATGAAAAACCGGAAATGTTTATATAACGACAACTTAAAATTTGATATACATATTTCACTAGCCAAACGTAATTTCAATTTTAGATTAATTTACAATAAATTTCATTTATAAAACAGATTTTTGAAAAATTCTTCATCAAAATTGATAAATATCTCCCAAACCGGGTTCAGGTTCTATTAAAAGATGATTATATTGGAGAGTAGTGATTTTATTAATTAATTATAAACAAACAAAATATAACATAATCACTAAAAACTTTTAGTGATTATGTTATATAACAAAGTTCTTGGAAATCGAACGATGAACCTCACCCTACGAAAGTAGATAATTAAATATTATGTATGGTCCGTTCTGAGATATGCCTGTGAAACGTGGACTATGAACGCGAATTGCGAAGAGAAACTTTGTTACCGAAGACTGCACCGGATTTCATGGAAATATTACATAACCAATGTGGCAGTTTTATCAAAAATAGGAGAAAAACGGAAAAACACGGTAGATGATGTTAAGAACAGAAAAAGAAATAGCACATAAAATCCGTGAAGATGGAGTCTTTCTGCTGGCAGTACAAGGAAAAATGCAGGGAAAGCCAGCAAGCGGAAGAAAGCGAATGGAGTTGATGACGGCAAATCCACCGGATGACTCACCAAGCAGAATCCTGACGGAGATCATTAAAGACGCCAGGAATCGCAGCATATGAGAAAAGATGTACGCAATCTCCTGTAAAGGGGAAGCGACTACGATGATGATGTATATGCACAGCATATTTTTCCAATATGTTTTTTTTTTTAAAGTTTAGAGCGTAATGATAAAGTTGATTACTATTGTTTCCATTGTTTTTACCCCTACAATTATTGCCGTTATCCTTATTTATGTTATAACTTCTATTGTTATCGTTTCTGTTATAATTTCGTAATTTATCAGAAATTATTGAAACATTTAATTTAAGTAATATCGGGAAATGGTTACTTCTCATAGTATCTTTGATTATTTTGTAATTTATTTTTGTTGCAAGATTTTCAGTACAAAAAATAAGATCTAAGTTACTACTTCGTAGTGGTGCGAGACAAGTTATTTCCGAGTTAATAACAATAAACAGATTTTTATTACAGATAAAGTCATATAATTCTTTACCTTTTTTATTTTCATTATAAGCTCACTAACTACCGTATTATTTAAAAGATTGTGGAGATCGGCATTTTCAAATCCACTCGACTGACGACGCAGCACTTATTATTGACATAGAACCATCATTTGTCTTTATATGAATCATAGTTATATCTACTTTGTTATTTTTCCCCTTAGTGTTATAGAATTATGTAAACAAAAAAAATAGTATTTCCACAACCCCTTTTGTTTTCCTGTCTGTTGCATCTTATTATTTGATGCTCATTTAACCATAAGTGATTATTATTTTTTGTTCAAGTTTCGCTTAGACAGCAAATATGATTTTTTTCTTTTTTTAATAATCTTTTTAACTATTAAATTTAAGTAAATTCCTCTACAGTTCAGTTGCACTATATTTATCATAATTGTATAGTTTTGTTAATAATTTGTAGTTTTTATTTATTTATTTTTTAATTAGAATATTATTAGCATTAGCATATGTTTTGTAATAATTGTGATTAAGTTGGTACCATTAATGTGGTTTTATATATATATATATATATATATATATTTAAATGTCGTGTACCACAACTTAGGTTAGAGGCTTTAGCTATTCTATTTACTGGTTAAATTTAATTTACTATATTCTTTCTTTATAATAGTTTGTGTTTTATCATTTTTATTTATCCATTTTGATATATTCTTATTATTCGTAATATTATTGTTATTATAATTATTTACTTTATTACTGTTATTACTACTTATATTTTTATTTTGTTCTGCAATTTTCGTATTGTTAATGTTGCCTTTTATTTTATTTGAATTCCATTGAAAAGTACTTTATTTTTCTTTTATATTAATTTTTAGGTTACTATTTCTTTTCTCCTTAATGGTCCATTTTCAGCACCAGAGGTTGACGAAGAAGTGTGGCCTCCTGATGTGTCCTCTTTTTGTAAGTATCATATTTCTCGTGTGAATAGATTTCCTCTTTACTATATCCTCTTTTCCCTTTGGTCTGCCTAACTCTATATCCTGTTGTTGACAGTGTAGGATCCTTATATTCGGGAATATAGTTTAAAAAATCTTCTTTATCGTCTATTTCGGGAAAATCAACATCATAATTTTCCAATGCCAGATATTTGTCTTTGTTATTGCATTCGCAAATGAAGTATTATTGTTTCGTGTACCTAAAATTACCGCTGCTTCTTGGTAGGAAAGATTTTTATAAGCCATTATGGTTTTAATATTGTTGGTTTTTGATTCTTTCTGGGAATTCTTTATTCGATGAAGGGTGATTTCCCTTACAATTTAAACATTTTTATCTCTTTATTAGGACATTGTTTATACTCGTGATTATCTGAGGCACATAAATTACATTTAATATAATTAGATTTATAATTATTGGCTGTATGATGAAATGTTAGACACTTATAACATTGTTTTACCGTTTGGACGAAAGGTTCGCACATAAAATTAAACTTTATATATATATAACTGGGGATTGATTGTCTTTCAAAGAATATTTGTACTGTTTGTGTAGGTGTATACACTATTTCTTCTTCAACTAATTGTTTACGTGTGAAACGTTTAAATTTTCTTAGTTGATATTGCCCGCTATCCATATCTTAAATCAATTCTTCATCCGTAAAATCGGTATCAACACCTCTAATTACGGCACTTCTCGTTAAAAAATCATCAATCATCCGTTTCATCTCCATTGGGGATATCGTGACCATTATTTTTTGTCTTTTGAAACACGAGTATACGCCATAGATCTCTGTTTTGCGCACAACGAACGCATTGAAGGAAACTTCGACCATAGGAAGGCCGGCCTCGTCTTCGACTTCCTTCCATGATACCTTGTACAGTAGCTGTTTCCAACGTTCCTGCTCTGATGCTGTGGCCAAAATACTTTAGTATCCATTTGCGAACCACTGTTGATAATCTGTTCTGTATACCAACTTCCAACAGAATAGAGTCATTAGTTCTTTTCTCGGTCCATGAAACGCGTACCAGCCTCCTGCAGCACCACATTTTCAACGCATCTATTTTCTTCATATCCGATTTTCATATTGTCCATCTTTCCGAAGCATATAAAAATACCGAGAACACGAGAGCCTGTACTAAACGTATCTTTAACGTTTTACTTATCGCTGAATCGAGCCAGATTTTCTTCAGTCGTCCCATCGCACTGCGTGTTATTTGTGCTCTATGACAAATTTCAGTTTCGCATCCACCAGTATTTGCTATTATAAATCCCAGATATGTGAACCTATCTACAACTTCGTAGCCGGCTATTTCACGAATTTCTGGCGTGTTGTTCTTGGGCCGATTTATTATCATAATCTTTGTTTTTGATTTGTTTATTATCAGGCCGTACTTAGCGCTGGTTATTTCTAATTGGTGTATTAAACTGGTCATGCTCTCTAAACTTGTTGTTATTAGTGTAGTGTCGTCCGCATATCGAAGGTTTCCAACGCGTATTCCTCCAACTGAAATGCCATATTCCTTCTCCTTTTCAACTTTATTCCCGACGTTATTGTCTAAAGATTCTTTTATAACTTCACGTATTACCCATTCTCCATATATATTAAATAATAATGGGGATAATATGCATCCTTGGCGAACGCCCCGTTCAGGATGAAAGTTGTCTGATGATATCGAATGATTCACGCGGACATTCGCTTTGGTTTCTTCATATAAACGCCTGATTAACCACACGAGGTGCTTTGGGGCACCCATCTCAATCAAAATATGCCATAGCTTTTTCCATTGGACGCAATCGAACGCTTTTTTGTAATCGACAAAACATAGCACCGTTTGCTTGCCGTATTCTCTCGTTTTTTCTATTATTTGTCTGAGATTGAGAATTTGTTCTCTTGTTCCTCTACCCCTGGAAAATCCTGCTTGTTCCTGTGGTATTTGCTTTTGAAAAAAAAAGTGTATAAGCGGTTATAAATAATTTTCACTAACACCTTGCTTGCTTGGGAGATCAATGATATCGTACGGTAATTTTGCCAATTTTTTGGAGATCCTTTCTTGTGTAGTGTGATGTATGATGACTGTGTCCAATCCATCGACCACACTCCGGATCGCCAAATAGTGTTACATATATTCAAAAGTTTCCTTGTAACCTCTTCACTACCTGTTTTAAAAGCTTCAGCTGGGATTATATCCGGACCAGGAGCTTTGTTATTTTTTAGATGTTTTATAGCATTGAAAATCTGATGGTATAGTATTGGTGGTTCTAGTTCGCCAATATTATTAATTTGTAATTCATCCGCAGTATTGTTTATTTCCTCGCTATATAGTTTTTTGCAATATTTCCGCCAGACTTCCGCTATGTCTTTATTATTTGTTTTTAACTCTCCATTTTCATCTTCTATGATCTGTGTGTATTAATCTTGAACTCTTTTGAGATAGTACGTATTTTCTGAAAGAGAAGGCGCGTTTCATTATTTTCAGCGTGTGTTTCAAGTTCACCACAAATAGAGGATATGTACATATTCTGCGCGACAATTTGGTAATGCGATGAGTCAGTTTTTTCCTTTCTTCATTATATTGCTGAGTACGTGGTAGTTTCTTTCGTTTTTCAATCATATTAATTGTTTCTTCAGTAAACCAATGTTTCCATTTTCTTGACGTATTAATTGTGAGTATTTTTATACGCCTTCTGAATTTGATCTTTAAGTTCCATCCATTGCTGTTATGCCGTTATTTTTTCTGTGTCTGTAGATCAATTTTGTTTAACATTTAATTGTTTATTAAGAACATTACACAAAGCATTTGGTTTAATTATTTTCATTCTTTCTGTTCTACCTCTTTCCTTTGGCGATTGTAATTTGAGACGGAACTCCATCATTAGTAAGCGATTATCCGAACCGCATTTTGCTCCTGGAAGGACTTTGGCATTTTTACAAGAGGATTTCCATCTTTTATTAATTAAAATATAGTCAATTTGATTCCTATACCTATCACCCGGCGACTATCATGTCACCAGTCTACGAGGATGTTGTCCGAACATTGTGTTAATTATTGACATCTCAGAGTCTAATGCAAACTGGATGAGTTGTTCTCCTCGTTCATTGCGTTGTCCAATTGAATAATTGCAAACTATATTGCGAATATGAATATCCTGTGCATCTTTGCCTATTTTTGCATTGAAGTCGTCCAGGAGTACTACGATTTCTCTTCCCGGAATTGGTTTATAACCTTTTACCATATGACTGATTTATTTTGATATTAAGAAAGCAATGTGTACTTACTCGACGCATATATTTTATAATCATGTCCGTCAAAATGACCAGTTTGAGTATAATGTGTCTCCTCCGATATTCCACAAATAGGTATGGTTTATCTGAGTAATTCTCTTTCAACTATCTGTAGCTTGCCTATAGTCATCAGTCCGCGTCATATACTATTATTATTATTATTGTGTTCATCTTTAGTATCGTTTTCAATTTTATCAGATAACATCGATTCGTTACCATTTAAACTGATTATTTTCATTCGCACTGTAATCATCACTCTTGTCATTAACTATGTAATCTGCATCCATATTGTCTGTATTCTTATTGTATATGTTAGTGGAAGTACTATTACTACTTGAACTAGGCAGCACTGATCTGTTTAAAAGCTATAACGGGACACTTCCCAACGGTCATTATCTCTTAATTTATCTTAGTATTATTATACAATATAATATAATATATGATATATAATATATAAACTAGTTGATCGCTACGGTCGATTTCCCAATTCGATCTGACTGCGTCTCTTCAGTCGTTGGAATTGCACGCCGTTACGTAAAACATTGACTGCTAGTGGACTGATGTGGGTTTGAAGTCGGTGCAAGTATCTTCCAGCGCAGCTTTTGACTACCTCTTTAACAGACGGTATACGGAGATCCTTGTGTATGTCGTCATTGCGGACATACCATGGCGCTGACACGATATTCCGCAATACTTGAGATTGAAATTTTTGTACTATGTCTAAGTTACAGTTACTCGTTGTACCCCAAATCTGGATACCATATGACTAGATTGGCTTCAAGACTGTTTTATATAGTAATACTTTATTTTCATACGACAGTGTTGAATATTTGCCCATCAGCCAATAAATATTTCGGTATGTAATGCTGAGCTGTTTACGTTTAGCAATAACATGATTTTTCTAGGTAAGCCGTTTATCAAGGTGCAATCCAAGATATTTTACGTTACACGATTCGGAAATTGTTTGCCCATTTAACTTAATCGGTAAATTTTTGCTTTTATTTAAAGTAAATAAAACTTGCTTGCATTTTGATTCGTTAATATTGAATTTCCACAGTCTAAACCACTTTTCTACGTCTAGTAGATGGTTTTGAAGTTGTTCGGCCGCTAAATTATTATCACGATGAGTCGAGAGAATAGCGGTGTCATCGGCAAACATAGCTGTGTCTGTATTTTCGTTAACTGGAAAGTCGTATGTATAGAGCTGGTACAGTGTTGGTCCGAGTACACTGCCTTGAGGTACTCCCGATTGTATTGAATGAATTCGTGAGTAATTCCCGTTAACATTAACATGGAAATATCTTTCTGTTAGGTATGACTTCATTAGCTGTAGTACTCGTGAGGTAATTTAAGTTTTAATTTGTACAATAGGCCAACGTGCCAGACTTTATCAAAGGCCTTTTCGATGTCGAGAAATACCGCTGAACAATACTTCTTTTCTTCGAAACTTTTGTTTATGATGTCGACTATTCTATGTACTTGCTCAATGGTGCTATGGTGATTCCTGAATCCGAACTGATAGTCTGGTATCGCTTTATTTTCTTCAAGAATTGGTTTGATTCTCCGGAGAAGTAGTTTTTCCAATACTTTGGAGAGAACCGGTAACAGGCTAATTGGCCTGTAAGAGGACACTTCATCTTGAGGTTTACCCGGTTTTGGAATCAATTTTATTGAAGCAAATTTCCACTGCACCGGAAAATATCCCGTACGAAGGATTGCGTTAAAAATAAGTGTTATTAAAGTAACAGCTTTCCTCGGTAATTTTTTTAGAATTTTTGCAGTTATCAAATCGTGTCCGGCAGCTTTCTTGATATCAAGTTTGTTTTAATTGTGCATTTATTTCCATAGGCGATGTTAATTTAATGGGGAGTGACATCTGCAGTGGTGTTTCTAGATATTCCATTAATTTCTTTTCATGAATAGAATTTTCATTTTTGTGTGGTTCGAAAATTCCTGCTAGGTATTCGGCAAAGACATCCGCTTTTTCTTGTTCAGTTCGTGCCCATTCTTTGTTTTTCATTCTTATAGGGGGACACTGATAGGTGTGATCTGCTTTTATATTTTTTATAGCCCTCCACAGGCTGTAATCAGTTGTTTTAGTCGGAGTTAGATTTTCTATATACTCTCGAAATGTTTCGTTTTTTAGTTCTAGAAGGTTTTTTTTTAATGTCTAGCTGCTCTATTTAGAATAGTTTTATTAACGGGATTTCTATCGATCTGCCAAATTCTTCTCAATTTTCTTCGAGATCATCTTCTTTATTACTTTCGGATGTTTCTTATAATCATTTTATGTTTATTTACAAGCGTGGCTAAGTATGCAGACTTCTGAATACACTTAGTAAGGTTTTCTACAGCTATTTCTATATCTGTTCGTGTTTTCAACGGCACTTTCAAGTTTATTCCGCTTTCTACAAACTCTTGGAATGCTGTCCAATCGGTGTTCTTGTTAGATAGTACTGGTTTTGTTGCTATTTGTATTGTACTGGTACTTATGTTTAAAAAAATGTTAAACATAAATACTTTGTATTGTACGCGTTTTAATAATACTTCAATCTATTATTGCTGATCTTTCCTAAACAGTTTTAATTTTATCTTATATTTAAAAGCTATTATATATGTTTACGGTACTATACCAAGGTACCAATCTGCGTAGTGTAAAAAGGTGTGTGCTTTGTATGTTTATATTTATCGAGGAAATTAATTTGCGTATATCACTCGAACAAATGATAAACGAATTATGTCTGTGACAAACAAAATAGTTATCGATCCACGAACGCGAAAAAGACAACCATGTTTTGTTTTATACCTGTCATATTTATTAAATTGTTATTATCAATAAACTGTCGTTAGTTCTACCCCGTCTAAATTATTATTACTATTAGCCCATAATGATGGGCGTTTAAATCCCCATTATTATGTATCGATCGTTCATAATTTTTGGCTTAATAACTTCCCATTGTGTGCAAGTTAACCCATATTTAGGTGCCGCATATATTGCCGCTATAGTCATTGTATTTTTTTGTATATTTATATCAACGCGAGCTATTTGTATTTTATTATTAATGTTTTCTGTAAAATTAAGTTTATAAGTGACGGATTCATGAATGAGAATGACAGATCCTCTGCCGGATGAATTAGATTTATCACACCGGATAATGTTATAATGTTTAAGTTGAAATGTGTGTCGTTTTTTTAATCAAGTTTCACATAATATTTCGATTAGAATATTTTCTTTGTCATACATAAGTACTTCTATATTTAATAATTTACGAGTATTTAAATTATGTTGGTATTATTTTAAAGATCTACAATATTATTATTACTGAACTAAGTAGTATTTGAATATTTAATATTTTTTTATGCGGGTTTTGGTATTATCATTATCAGAACTGTTATTATTATTAGGGTTGTACTTATTAGTGTTCATTTTAACATTATGTTTATTATTGTTTGTATCATCTTTATTACGTGTATTAGACTTTTTATTTATTAGATTTTTCTTTTTTTGTGTCAATTTTATAATGTGTTTTTTTTTTTTTACAATAATCATGTTATCATTTGATCCATCAGTCACTTTTGGTCTGAAATTTTTATCATCATTTACATTACAATGTTTTGAGTATTTTGTCAAAAAAAAATGTCTACCCTTTTGTTTTATAATATCTGGCGTTTTTGTAGAACTTATAGCGGCGTTAGAATAACTGCGCTTATTTGGTTGTCTTTCGTAGCCGCAGGTATATTCAGTTTAGTTTTATTATTATTAGCTTAAATTAACGTACCGTGTACAGCAGCTAAGGCTAGAGGCACGGTAGGAGTTTAAGTAGATTAAGATAGTTCTGATTTGCGGATAAACAAAATTAAATTAGAGAAAGAGGAGCTTTTATCTTTAAAAAGCAGGGAGAGTTTGGAAAAAGGAGGAAGCGAAAATCTGTGAGGATTGAATAAGGGACAATTAATGAGGATGTGTTGGACAGATAAAGTAACTCTGCACACGGCACATTCTGGAGCAGAGGTCTTGTTGATGAGATATGCGTGAGTGAGCCGATCGCAATCTGCTGATGATGACTTTTTCTCTGTGGGTTGGAAGAGATGTTTTCCAAGGCTGAGGTTGAGTTCTTGTTCTGACGGAGCTTGTTCGTTTGAGGAGTCAGTTGTCATTTTACTGCCACAGAATTTTAAGTCCATTTTTTATATGTTTCTTCAAGTCGGATGTTGGAACTAGAATGTTAAGAACAGATGAAGATGAAGCAGGTTCCCTCGATGCTTGATCTGCAAATTCATTCCCATGAATTCCGGAGTGAGCTGGGATCCACATGAAAACCACATTTCGATTCGGTTCTGCTATTATCATCCGGAGACATGAGATTGAACTGCCAAATTGGCTAGAAGCCTTCGACGATGATCAGGAGGCCATTCTGATGATTCAGATTGCAGACTGTTAATCGGTGTGGTTCGAATAGCCAAGGGGAGGGCTGAATTTTGGATAACATTTAAGTTTTTAAGGGTGGATATACTTGCTATTGAATATATTGCTGCTCCATGGTCGGTTTTTGATGTGATCAAACATCGGTAGATACGTCGACACTGTGGGTTGTATGTGAAAGTTTCTTCAATATGTTCATTTTCTTTAAGCAGTTTTTTTTTTAATATGGTTTAAATGCGGTTTCAAAAATAGCTTTAAACTTAGGTAGCGGACTAATGATTCGCAAAGGTTGTGAGATCATCGGCGTACAAAATAGACTTCGAACTGGGGAATTCACAGTTTCTGCCCAATCATTAATGGCGATATTGAAGAGCAAAGGGCTCAAAACTGATCTTTCGAAGTATTCCCAATTCGAACGAAAAAACTTCGGTTTGTTAAAAAATTCTGTATGAATTGATAGGTTACCACAAAAGGCCCAGCGAAAAGTTGAGAAGAAAAGTCTTGACATTAGTTTTTGATATTTCAAGAGCGGCTTCCCCCCAAAATTTCTGTATGCCATTAATTCTTTAATATTATTTTGTCTGATTCTTTCCGGACATTCTCTACCCATTGCTGCATGTGTCCCTTTGTAGTTAACACGCTGGACTTGATTTTGGCAGTTCTCTCTTACACGAGAGTTGTCTCCACGTTAAATGCATCCTCTATTATTATTTTTACAGTTTTGTGGTGGGTCTACATCTTAAACATACACTACATTGTTTAATCTACATACGGTTCGTATTGAAATTTCACACGATCCATACAGATATACTGACGACAAATTTGCCCGTAGAAAACTAATTTAACAGATTTACTAAGAACATAAGTTACATTGTTATCAACTTTGGTTCTTGTATTTAATCGTTCTGCTTTTTCTAATACAAAGTCGTCACATTCAATATCATCAAAAACATCCTCTACGTCATAGTTAATGTCTACATCTTTTATCACGGTAGATCGAGAATAGATCGTTACATTGCTTCTACCCGTACGTTTGATTTCAATTATTTTTTTGCAATATTCTAATGTTTTTAATATTTTTGTCGCACTTTGGTTACTAATTATTGATTTATCCGATTTTTCCATCATTACTTTAAAATCTTTGAATTCATATTCGTTATTATAAAAAAAAAAAAAAACAATTCCGGGAATATTGTTGAATTTGTATTATTATCATTAGAGTAATTTATGTTTGATTTTAATAATTCAGTAGTTACACTATTACTATTAGTCGCAGAGGAAGATTATCATTATACATATTGTTATCATCGTTATTTTTATCTTTATTATTATTGTGAGATAGAATAAACTGTTTACCTTCTGGGATATTTCTTTTTTCGTTATTTGTGTTACCTGACTTCCTATCTATGTGTATCACCTCGTGGATATTTGGATGAGGAAGGGTATCCTCCTTCCCCATCGTCTTTATTCAATTAATGCTTCATCCGATAAGCATCTTACAATATATACGTAAATATCCGGAATAAACATAAGTAATAAAATAATAAGTAGCCATAAAATAAAAACTTGATAATAGCTTAATCGACAATATCGAATGTACGAAACGATAACACCTTATATGCTTTTATTATCTCTCCTCTGAAGAATAGTTACATTGAATGTTTTCTATGACTCTAGATATAAATTTTATTATTTCGATAAAATTTAAACAGGAAGGATATACACAGAAGCATTAATTACGGGGACAAATTAATATATAAATTAAATGTATAACGTATTATGTCTATTGATATTTCGCAGGTGTACGATCTTTCGTCGGGACGTCAATTATTGTGCGTCGCGTTCGACGATCAATTGACGTCGATAACTTCCGATCCGTTAGAAACAAACGTTTTTACCGGTTCTACGAACGGTTGTATCAGAGTGTTTTCTTTGTTACAACCGCCTAGAAGTTTAGAATGTCATTTTCGCGACGTGGATCATAAAACGACCGGAAACAATTTATTATTCGAAGGACATACAGCGACCGTGAAAACGTTAAGATGCACGGTCGACGGTAATACGTTAATTTCCGGTTCGGCCGATAAGACGATTAAAATATGGCACATTAATAGTCGACAATGTATTCGTACGATTACGATGAAATCGGAAGTGACCAATACGACGGTTAAATTACTATCCGGTAGAGAAGTGTTCGCGTCTAAAAAAAATTTCCGATCAAATATCGCGTTAAAAAGTTTTCAAAAAACTTACGATCCCGAATATAATCCGCACGTATTAGAATTAATCACCGAACGAGATTTAACGTGTAGCAGCGATAGCAGCGAAGACGATAACGAATTGGACGATAATACGACGATAAAATATTCGAACGACGATAACGAAATTATTATCGCGAATTTAAGAAACGAATTGGCCTCGTTAAAAATCGCCAATCGACAACTGTATAGTTTCGCCGTAGAAAATATTTTACCAGCCAACGATTCGAAATCACTCGTTACAGCTGACGAAACTGAAAATAATGACGTCATTTCGCAGAGTACGTTAGAGGCGATAACGGAAATACGAAATCGTACTAACAAGGAAAAAACTGATAGTCGTAAAAGGAAAAGATGTAAGAAAAAATTCAAACGTAATAATAGCCGTAGCAGTGGTGGTGGTGGTGACGATAAATAATTAGGCTGCTGTTTACCTGCGGTGCGAAAGCTGAACAATCTCTGACGTGTAAGTTACTACGTGTGTATAGATATTTTTTTTTTTTTTTATACAATTGTGTTTCAATATTTCGCATAATATCAGGACGCTGTCCAACGACCGCCATTCTTCGTTTCGTGAACTTAATTGAAATCGATAGAACATATAAATGTTTAAAAGTTTTATAAGTAGAAATAAAATGATGAATCAGGGCTATGACGTGAATGAAGATTAAGCAAAAAAAAATAAAGCAGTGGTTAAATCATACTTATAAGAAGATGACGTTATTTGATTAATTAATGTATTAACATTGTCAATAAAGCACTCGTAAAATTGTGGTGAATGTAAACGAAATTATTAAATAAAAACAATTAATAAAACGATTTTAGAAAACATAACTGACGAACCTGAGCACAGTTAATACAAAATAATGAAGAATAACCGTTAAAAAAAAAAAAAGATTTTTCGTGTTTATAGGGATTTTATCTAAACCTCGATTCTGAGATGTTTTACATAGAAATAAGGCAAAATCTTTCAATACGTCGGAACTGGACGATGCTTTTTTTCGAGATGAACAGCTAATGAATTAACACATGATGTTGGAATCGGTATCCGTCGATATGATTATTTAATCTGCAGTCGGTATATGAAGGTAACATTTAAAATTGAAAATTAAATTACTATACTTATCTTTTATAAGTATGCAATTTACCGATGATAAATCAGGTGAGATTTTTCTATCATTTGCTAGCTCTGATAGGCCACATATATTTTTAATTTTACTAATTTAATTCGAATTCGCAAATAAAGTTAACAAACCGTCTTTTCTAGTCCTCTAGTGCGTATAAATCCACCGTTGCTTCTACCTTTAAGGAGGACATTAGTCCAATCCGGCTCATCATCGTTAGTCGTAATCCCCCCGAAGGGATGTTGTGACCACAATTCATGTTATCGCTTCCTGTACGAATGTACCCCATATCTATCATGGTTTTCAGCCTCTCGCGCACATTCCATGAACGATTTCCCTATTGCTTTCCTTATGGTGAGGTCGTTTTCCGGGCGTCTTTCCCTTTATAATTAATCGCTCAATAGAGTTCTGTCGTCGCATATTATGATCAAAAAATTTATAAATTTTCGTTTGGACCTGACTGGTTAATCTTTTTGTAATTTTAAACCTGTTTAATGTTTGTTTGTCTGTCAAGGGTATTCTCACCATCCGTCATCAAACCCACACTTCAAAGGCTGTCTATACATTTTTTATCGGTATTTCCGACGCATACATAAATATTTAAAATATGAATCATTTTCACTGCATTTGTGATGGATGTATCTTTCCATATTTTGTTTAATCTACTCGCAGCATTTCGTGTAACTGAATTCTGCGTTTTACTTCGTCTTCTATTAATGATTCCAAATATATACATTTTTGTACCGTTTGATACCCATCTATATGTTTTTCAGTTTGATTTATTGAGGTCTTCGCATCAATTATCATGAATTTTGCTTTTCTTTATTCAGTTCTAAGCCATAATCCTTGCTTACTTTGACGAGTCGTTTAACGAGAAATTTCATCCCACTAAACTGTTGACTATTAGTGTTGTGTCGTCATCAAAATGCAAATTATTGCTTTTCCTTGAGGCATAATATATTCTCCATACGGATTGAATAACATCGGAGAAAGAATGCAGCCTCGCCTCACTTCTTTTTGCACTGTGAATTCATTTGATTCTATGTGTCCGTCAATACGAACTATATTTTTATTATGATCATATAGTCGACTAATATGATGAACCACGTGTTTTGGGAATGCTATTTCTATCAGAGCAGGTCACATATTTTCCCAAATAACGCTATCAAATGCCTTTGCATAAACATAAAATCATCTCAGTGTTGTATTCGAGGGTCTTTTCAGTTAATTGCAGCATATTCAGTATTTGTTCGCGACATCCTCTTTCCTTAACGAAACCTGCTTGTTCCGATAGAATTTGTTCTTTTATGTATCCTGCTAGTCTATTTTGAAGAATTTTTAGCATCATTTGGTGTGAGTGATATGGTTCTATAATTTTCGCACTACCTCTACATTCCCATAAAAATAAGAAAATTAATAAAAGAAACACGCTCGGAAAAAATAGCAAAATCGTTTTCCGTCTTTCAAGGATTTGTACTACCAGCTATAAAGTAAACTAAAAAAGAAATTAACGCCTATAAAAATGATTTGCTCGATTACCAACTGCAGTCACTGAATGAAAACAGCAAATCCTTGTGGGTTAAAACTAAAAAGTTACTGGTGCCAACTTCTGAGTCATTTAATATGAAATTAAATAACGGTTGCTGGCTAAAAACTGATAAGCAGAAAGCTGACGCTTTTGCCCAACATCTTAGCAACACGTTCAAACCTAATCCTGACGCAAACAGAGACCATTCAAGAGTTGTGAAAGACACCTTACACAAACCACTAGAATTTCAAAGCACCATAAAACACGTCACACCGAAAGAAGTATTACAAAGCATACAGACAGCTCCCGGACTTGACGAGATAACTGGAAAAATCCTTTCTCACTTACCAAAAAAGCAGTTATATTTGTGTGCTATATATTTAATAGTATACTAAGACTCGGATACTTTCCAAAGAATTGGAAAAAATCTGTCATCATCATGATACACAAGTCAGGAAAGCAGCAGACTGACACATCTTCATATCGACCTATCAGTCTCCTTCCTTCACTAAAGATTAATATTATATCGCGTGTTACCATTAATTCAAAAAGTTAATACCAAATCATCAGTTTGGTTTCCGCACAGTGCACTCATCAGCGCAGCAGTGTCATAGACTAATAGATAGGATTTCATCAGCATTAGAAAAAAAAAGAAATATGTTGTGCAACCTTCTTTGATGTAGAGTTTGGCACCCAGGTTGCTCTTCAAACTACGTCAATTTCTTCCCAAAAATTTCTCTATGAGCTCTTTAGGTCGTACTTGTCTGGTCGATCATTTATAGTAAGGGTAAACGATGTACTCTCTGATGAATTTAGCATCACTTCATGTGTATCTCAGGGTAGTATAGTTGGATCATTGCTATACTCAATCTACACTGCCGACATATCCACATCGAATTAAACGGGCCTGGCAACATTTGCCAATGACACAGCCATCCTTGCTGCTAATAGTAATCCGCATTATGCTAGCTTATCGGTACAGAATCATATAGATAGAATAGTGAAATGGGCACAAATGAAAAGCCAACATATTACGTTTACTACAAAATAAGTTACATGTCCTAGATTAAAATTGAACGATACTGTAATACTGCAAACGGACTCGGTCAAATACCTTGGCATGTACATGGATAGACGGCTGACGTTTTCATGTAGCTCAAACTAGGAAAAATATCATAGCGCGTACTATACTGCTGTATCCATTATTGTCCGCAAAATCACCATTAAACTTAAAGTCTAAAAGAAATATCTATCTCTCAATCGTGGCGCCAATTTGGAAATACGGGTATAGAATTATACGGAAGCACAAGTAAAAGTAATCTTCTACGTATTCAGCAACAACAGTCGAAGATATTGCGTATCATCGCATCTGTTCCGAGGTATGTCTCAAACCTGACGCTTCATTCCGATTTACAAATACTGTATGTCCACGATGTGTATGTACAGCAGTATCAAAAATTTTTCAATAAACTACAATTTTGCTCAAATCCAAATATCAATCTCGAATATATACGCTTAGTCTACCGGACAACACTCTCAAGCGATTCAAGAAACGGAAATGGTGTCGTGATGCCTTGTCGATCACTTGAACAAATAGTTAATTTTTTTTGCCAAGTAGTACTACTTATGTATCAACTTAATTGAATTTAAATGCAATAAACTCGTTGTACTTTTTCTTTTTTTAACCTCATCCTCGATCTAACTTATCTCACTGGAGATGTTAGTCGCATATATTTCTTAATTTTCCCTTCCTTGCCTCTTCTTTATCTTTCCTACTTCTTCTATTCATCACCGTTGGTTGTGGCATATGATTGTCGGTACAACGTAGAAAGAGAAAAAAATCGCATTTTGAGGATTGACCTCTTTTTAGAATAAGTAATTATATAGTTCTACACCATTCTTCTGACCATTTTATATTCTGTTACATATTTCGTAAATATTCTTTACTATTCATCATCATCATTGGCCCACTCGAGATCGAGTATGGGGGCACCGTTATTTGTGGATTCTTAGGTGACTGATGAGTCCAATTCTAGCCGCACATTGCTTTCCACATTCATCGCAGGTGTAAACCACATCATCGTTTCCGTTACCATGCACCCGTTTCTGCTTTTTCTTTTCTGCCGCTAGTTCTGCCCTTCGTTTTGCATTCAGTAGACAGTCTTCTGCCATACGATTCCAAGCAGACCGGTTTTGTGCCAATTCGTGCCAGCTATCAGAGTGGATTCCGCATTCGCTGAATATGAGTTTCATGTAGTCTCTGTATCTCCAGCAGGGACGACCGATACGCCTACTTCAGATCATCATTTGGCTAAACAGCATCTGTTTTGGTAGTCTGGTGTTGCTCATTCTTGCAATATGCCCTGTCCATCTTAAGCTGTTCTTATAAAGCAGTATGTGAATCGACGATATATTAGCTCGTTGCAGCACGGCTCTGTTAGATATTCGGTCCTGCCAATATATATGAAGGATTCTACGTAAAGTACTTTGATGGAAACGTTCCAGTGTTCGTAAATGTCTCTTATATGGAGCCCACGTTTCTGAGCCATATAGCAGGGTTGGTAAAACGATCGACTTATAGACAATTAGCTTGGTGGACGTCAGTATATGGTTGTTTCTGAATAACCTTCCATTCAGTTTGCTGATAGCTGCTGAGGCTGCTTGCAGTCTGCTCTGAATTTCCTCGTCTAGGCTGATCTTATCGTTTAACAGGCTACCGAGGTACTTGAAACTTTCAACACGTTCGATCGGTACATTGTTTATTTTTAATATAGCTTCAGTTTGAATACGATTCACGGATGAGAGTTGTACGATCATTTTCGTTTTGCTTGCATTTATAGATAAACCAAATTTTTTGTATGTTTCCGCTAGTATGTAGTGCAGCAAATGCTTGATCAAGGAGATCTTTCATTTCATTGCGTTTTTTGGCATTTCTCATAACAGCGACATCAAAGTGAACAGATCTTGGCTTAGCGCAACGTTTAAATAACCGACACCTTGTGATGGATGCTGCTGTCCTCACCAGTCTATGATCGGTGGAGAATTCAGCACCCCTCATCGCCCTAGTAACACGTATTTCGCTTGCATGCTCCCGGCGTACAATAACAAAATCTATCATATGCCAATGCTTGGATCTTGGGTGCATCCATGTTCCTTTGTATAATGGTTTTAACTCAAACATCGTGTTAGTTATTATCAGGTTAAGGCTTACACATAATTGCAAGAGTAGTTCTCCGTTACTATTTGCGCCTTTAAGCCCATGCTTGCCTATTACGCGAGGCCAAATTTCTGTATCATTTCAAACGCGGGCATTGAAGTCTCCTAACAGGAGTAGTCGCTCCCTCGGCGATATGCTGTCCACAAGTGCAAATAGATTAACGTAGAACGCATCTTTTACATTATCCTCCAAGTCCATTGTTGGCACATATGCGCTGATGATATGAATGATGGTTTCATCCTCCATCTTCAGTGTCAACTTCATTAGTCTCGCTCCGTATGCTATGGGATCAGCAACGATTAAATCTGCATACCGGCGTCTAAGTGCTATTTCAACACCATGCAGAACGGATAACCCTACCAAAATAGCACATAGTCGCCTACTGGCTCATAAATACTGCCGTTTCCGAGCAGTCTCGTTTCACATAGAGCTGCTACATCAATATCGTGCATATCCAGCTGTTTCGCTAAGTGAGCAGTTCTCCTTTCCGGTATATTATCGTTTTCATACAAAGTCCTTACATTCCATAATCCAAGTTTTAGCTTTATTATTTTATTATTGTTCTTATTGTTCTTACCGCTGATTCGAGTACCCGTCAGCCGCGGCATGCTGACCAGGATGATGTGGAATAGCCGATTTTTAGAGCACCCTTTCTAGCCCCTTCCGTAATCATGGTAGGCAGCGGGAATCCTAAAGGGGCCTGCCTAGTCATATGTCCGACTGTCGAGTTCAACTGTTATTCTATTCCAGCTAAAAGTGACCATATAGGGCATATCGCCAAACGTGCAAGATGCAACTAATAGCTTCCAGCCCACTAGGCCTGCTACCACTGTCGTAATCTCATCGCCAAATGGACTTTTCAAAGAAAAAAAAGAAAGAAAAGGAAGTTAAAACGGTGCATTTACACAAAAAAAGGAACACCGGAGCTGTTGCGCAGCAACTCCGCTGCTGCCCATACAAATACTAAGTGCAATTCAGTGGCAAGGATAGACCAAGACAACTGTCACATAATAGCTGATGCATTATTGCGGGCACAAAGGAAAGGAAATAATAAGAAGAAATTGATGAAAGATAAAGGAGAGGGAAGTTGCCACTTTATTCAGGGTGACACCTTAGCCTTTGGATAAAAATCCTGACCGCAAGGCAGCGGTTTGCTACTGAGGAGGTAGCGGTGTAGGGTTTTTACGGTGACCCAAACTCGCCGAAGGGGAGACAGTCATAGGATTTATGCAGACTTTTAGTGAACAGGTCATCAAGCTGTCCATCTGCATCCTCGTGTCTCCTTACCCTGTCACTACTGGAATCGTCTGCCAGAGACTTTCCGCCAGTAGCCGGTCTTGGTTCGCGACTGCTTATTCGACTAACGTCTTATTCGCAGCTAACCTACATATCTGTAGGCCATTCCACTATCCACCACCTGTGGACGCGCCCTTTACCTGTTCAAGCTCCGGTCCCCGAAAGGTACAAAGTACCCCCAATTACATCGGTAGATATCCTGCCATGTCCGGTTGCTTTCTTCATTTTTATGTGCCTAATCGCTTCTTCAATTTCCTTTTCTAGAATAGGTGGTTCTGGTATCTCCAATGGATTCATTATTACGGTTTTGTTTTTATTTGTAGTGCAATATAATTTTTGACAATAATTTCTCCAGACTTCTTCAATTTCATCCATCATCATTTTCTATTGCCCAGTTTCTCGTTTTGAAATCGCGGGTGATCATTTGTAATTTTTTTATATAAATCGCGCGGTTCATTTCGTTCGGCATGTTCTTAGATTTCTTTGTAAACAGTTTCATAGTACATGTTTTAATCTTTACGACAATAGTTACGTATTTTGCTATTTATTTCAGCTATCTCATTTTCATTTGGCTGCAATATATTTCTTAATTTTTTTCTTTCTTCAATCAGTTTAAACGTTTCTTCCGATTCTGCGTTTCGCTAAGGCTTTAATGGTCTTATTTTTGAACGTGATTTTGCATCGTTGGCTTATATTAGCGCATCTTTTACTACCCATACTCTTAGAGCTTGTTTGAATGTTAGAGGTTTTGTAATTTCTAGTTTAGTTCTGGTTAATTGAAATAATGTGTTTTTTAGCTTTAAGCGAAATATCATAGCCAACAGCCTGCGATCTGATCCACATTCGGCGCTTGGATAAACCATAAATTTAAACATGATATTTTCCACCTTTCTTTCAATAGGAAACAATCAATTTGGTTTCTATAACAATCTCTCCGGGGGCGATGTCCATGTACTAAGCCTTCTAACATGGTATTCATTGTACTTATACTATTATCCAATGTAAAGTGAAGTAATCTTTCACCTCTCTCTCGTTCATTACGTTTGTTTATTAGCTGCTTTTAATATCCACTTTTCAGATGCATATATTTTATATAGCAAACTGTTCTGTGTATAATAGTCCGGTTTTAGTAAAGAAAACCGCCAACTACGACTGTACTTTTCTTTTGCTTACGGTGGGCTATGTATTTTATTGACTGCTTTATGCTGATCAGTGTCTTTCCTCCAATGTGGCGTATACGCGTTCTTTAACATACCTTTAAAAAAATACGAGGCAATTTTAATTATTCTACCCTTGTGTTACGTAATTTTTCTGACCACGTAAGTTTCTTGTTAATACTCTCCTGCAGAATAGGGTATACACATTTTAAAAACACATTAAACTTATGTACATATAAAACAATATTTTTTTTTGTTTTGCCGTAATATGTTTATATATATATATATATATATATCCTTGTTTTAAGAACCTTACTCCTGTCTTGCAGCTAGCCAAACATGTTCTTCCATTCCTACATGTTGCTGCAATATTCATCTCTATACGTCATGTGCATTCTTTCTTTTTTTTTTTATTTGATCCATTCATGATGTTCTAGGTCTTCCCCTTCTCCTTCCTTCCAATTTTCCAATGATTATGGCTGTCATAAAGGCGTTAAGGCACCGTATGTGTCCTAGAAGCTATATATATATAAATGTAAATTACGAATATTTTATAGATGAATATAAATGACATCTATGTAGGAGGTAAAAATTTTTTATCTATTATAAGGTTTGTTATTATTATTATTTTTTTGTTATAATTAGTGTTGACTGATGTACATGATTGGGATAACCGTCTAAATATTTAACCCGTTAATCGTAAAAGTTATTAATTAGTTTATAAAAAAGTTAAATACGTTATTTTTAAAGAAATTGTATCATTTTTAAAATAAAATTATACTTGTATTAATTTTTTTAGTTGATAACGCATTCTACTTTCGCGATATTATGTTTCATTTTTTTTAAGGTATATATTTTATCTAAAATCTAAAAAAAAAAAAAACGTGAATAAATTAAACGAATTATAATTTTTCGTAATTAATGCGATATAAAATAAGTAAGAAAGGGAACTAATTACAAATATAAATAAATAATAATAATAAGCGAATACGAAATGCCATTCACGAACGTTTATACTTATAAAAATCAAAAAATAAAAACCACGCGTATAATAGCCGTTGGGCGCGCGTGCGCATTAAATTGACCTATATTAAAAATTACGTAGGGTCGAGTTATTTAAATTTAGAAGGGAAAAAAGTAAAATACAAGAAACAAAAAATTAGTTACAACAAGAAAATAGCTTGCAAAAGCAAATAAAATACTGAACACTAGAAATCCTAGCTGTATTGCTGTATTAATGGTTTTTTTTTTTTAGATTCATTCTCTTCGAAAGAGTTTGACGATCATATCACGATACTGTTTGCGATTTTTTCTATCCTTAACACTTCTGAAACTTATTTAACTGTTCCAGTAATATTCTTTCTCCTCGACCCTGTTTCCGTTCAATATTTCCTCCAGAGGTGAATACATCTTATAATAACTGATATTTATTATTATACGACCTATTCCTTAGCTACATTCGGCAATTTTTTTTCATTGTTATTTTCAATATTCTTCTGTACGGCTACCTTCCCAATTGGGGAAGGTAAATTTGAAGAGAGGACAGGTACAGTTTCTATTTAGCAAAATTAAGAATTGAAGGGGAAGATTTGAAACCAAAGGTTGAAGAGTGGGAGAGAAGATTAAAATCTGAGGAAAAGCGAATGAAGGAGAAAAGTAGAGAGCGTTGCCTGTGTAGATCAAGAGGGAGTTCTCCAGCTTCGTATATTGTGAAGGCACCGATGGCCAGTCTGATTGCTGTGTGATGAATTGTGTTAACGAGTGAAAGGATCTTTTTACTAGCGGAACTATAGATTTCGACGCCATATCAATTTTAGGTTTTATAACAGCATGATATATTTTTAACAGAGTTAAACGATCTGATCCAAATGTTGAGTGTGAAAACGTTTTAATAATGTTGAGTCTGGAAGTATATTCCGATTTGCGCTACGTGATGTTTCCAGATTAACTTGTCAAAAATTATCCCAAGATATTTAATGCGGATGTCATTCAAATAAAGATTAAGTCCATGTTGGTAGTTTTCTATTCGACAGAAGTGAACTGCAGAAGTTTTAGGAGAAAACTCCATTCCGTGTTTTAGGGACCAGGAAGTCATCTTATTTTAGCTTCTTGTAAGGAATCTTCACCAAGACTGACATGTTGTAAGGTCATCGGATAAGTAGCAAATTTGATTTATAATGTCATTAAAGGCTAAATAATATAGGACTCAAAACTGATCATTGAGGAAGCCCTGTAGACAGATTATAAAACGATGACACCGTATAGTTTAATCTAACACGAAATTGGCGCTCAGTAAGAAAGTTCTGAATGAAAATACGTCCACAAATATTCCAGTTTCAAGGGTAGGTAAAACCTTGTATACAGGAATCCGGTCGAAAGCCTTTACTAAATCGAAGAAGACGGCTAAATTTTATGAATGAAGAAATTTTCTATGCAATTCTTTAGGAACATGAGTTGGTCGACTGAAGATATTCTAGGTCTAAATTCGCACTGAACGCTGGTTAACAGTTGTTTAGACTCGAGAAGCCAGATGAGTCGTTTGTTAATAATTCTTTCAAACACTTTACAAATAACAGATGTTAATGAGATGAGACGGTAATTATTAATCAGCATAGGATTTTTTGCTTCAAAATCGGTACAATTTCAGCAATTTTCCAGATTTTTTGGAAAAGAGTGAGATATTCATATGCTATTAAATGGATTTAACAGAAGGTTGATTGCAGAATTTGAGACTCCATCTGGACCTGGTGATGATGATTTCATGTTATGGATTGTGAGTTCACTAATTGTGATTAGACTATTATAAGGTTCATCGTTTGAGGAAGAGAAGTCGAAATCTAAATTACTACTGCTCTCTTCACTAGCCTAGTGATTAAAGGGAGTGCAAATGCGGTAGAGATGAAGTCTGTGTCACGTATGGATTGGTTATCTACAAGAATATGGGAAAGTGGTGTTGGGGTGGTTTTCTATTGATACTATCAATTTTTTTCCAGACTATTGTAGATGAAGTTTCAAGATTAGCTGACTTTATAAAATCTTGCCAGCATTTACGTTTCGCTTGTTTTAGGGTAAAACATGCTTGAGCTCGTAATGTTTGGAAATTAGATTTTCCAGTGTGTCAGTTGTTTTAATGCTTTGCGCCTTTTCCTTATTGCAGAAGCGTATTCAGCTGACCACCATGGAATTGAATTAGCACGTTTCTTTACTTCGGGAGAATGAAGGTTAGCACGAGAAACAAGTTTATTTGTGAACAGTTGCATATAATTGTCCAAGTCTGAACTGTATATATTCATAGATCGGAGGACTGAGGCTACAGAATTATGGAATGCATTCCAGTCAGTTCTGTGATAATTATACCTTTTCTTTTATGAAGGGAATAGACAGTATAAGTTATTTGTTCGAAAAAGTAGGGCGATGGTCGTTGACGGCTAAATCGGAGTGTCTGAAGAGATGAATTTCCCCGGCAAGGATCTGGAGAGAATATAATTATGTCTATAATAGACCAATATTTTGAGAAGAAATTGTAGTGGGTAGGTTCGGAATCAGGTCTTCTAAAATTCGCTCTTTTTTGTTGTGTTTATCATTCCACGAAGGGGAGTGAGTGTTGAAGTCTCCACACAACAACAAAAAATTCTTGATATTTACTTATATTCAAGCGAACGTGTATTCATTATAGATATTCTTAGTATTCCTCCTGATCTTTTGCCCGTAACTTTACCCTCTATTATATTTTTTATTCATATATATTTCATCTAAGATTTCTTTGTTTTCATTTCTTTTCAAGACATTTTCGTTATGTTGTGCCAGATCCACATCTCCATTGAATTCATTTTATTTCCTGCGCTGTTAAGCCCTAATTTTCACAACCTTAATCGATTTTTGCAAATTTTTTCTATTTCCTTTTATGGACAATCGATTATTTGTATTTTTTTTTCTCATTAGAAATAATTACATATTTGAACGTACAGTTATCGTAATTTCTGACGAAGTGTTTAAACTTTATACATTTAGATGTACTGGGGTGTATTTTATTTTAGTCAGCTGTTCTGCAGAATGTTGCTTGTCGACAAAAATACAAAATATATTCAAAACGATTCGCACGTTTCGAAAGTTAGTTCGCACGCGCGCACATCGCATATACTGTATAAGTATTCTAAATTATTTTTATAAAAAGTAAAAATAAAAATGTCATTACGTATCGATGCGTACATTAAGTAAATGAAAAAAAAAAAGAAAGTTGTTATTAAGTCTGTTAGAATTAAAAAAAAAAAAAAAGTAATAGTGACAACATAAAATGTATACATCATACGTGTAGGAAAAGATGAATGTTTAACATTAATGCGATGAATGAATTATCACGGTATCAGTCTGGATGATCTATGATTTTTTCTACCTGCGCCGAACATGAACCACGTTCCAACTTTTCGACTTAAATGCGATGAACCATTTGTTCTATTAACAATACGGGCAGTTCTGTTAGTTCCTCGTTTAATTTTTTTGCCTGCAATAATAAATCAGAGGCTCAAAAATATTTCAGATTATATTAATAATATGATAAAATTTTCAAATATGTAATAAATACCGCGAAATACGTCGATTTTTTCTTTTCGATAAGGTTAAGCCATTAAAATTTAGTGAAATATTATGAAATCCAGTGATGCATTAGGAACTTATACTATCACTGAAAACGCTTAAAGATGGTTGAGAACAGAACAGATATATAGATTAAATGTTAGCGACCATTTAAAGTTGAAGCTGCGTCTAGTTATTGTATGGGACGGAAACATGGACGCTAATATATTTTAAGCACGTCTCAAGGGAACTCACGCAGCTAATAAAGGAAGACGTAGTTGCGGTAAACTGAAGATATCCTGGATACAGAATATAAGACTGGACCGAAATACTAATACATATGATTAGAGGTCGAGACGGGTGGAACAGTCCAGTCGCCAACATCCACTGGGCGACAACGGTAAGAAGAAATTAATAATGGAATATATATATATATATATATATATATACCCAATCAGCAGCAAAATAGCTCGAGAAATTATTTTAAGTGTAAAATATGATATAATAAAAATTTGTTTGCCTTAGAAAATAATAACGTCGAATTAAAAACGACGAATAATAAAATGTATTTCAATATTGTTATAGTTGTCATGATTTTTGTTAATTTTGAGAGAGATTTATATATAATTTGTTGTGCAATGATTTGAAAAAATGAAAAATGAGAGATACTGAAATAGCCAATTTTCACAATAAGGAAAGATTGTTACTGTTTTATTATGAAAACGTAGAAGAGGCGATAGAATGGAACAAGAATAAACTTAGGAAATGAAACAAAGTTATTAATATTCTTATAAAAATAGAAAACATAATTATCCAATAATTTACTTAATAGAAAACTTGGTGTTAAGAATATTATTAATTATTTAATCAAATAATAGCGGTGCATATCAGTTATGTAATTGGTATATATATGAGAAAACTACAAGAAATTTTAATGTTAGATTTAAAGAACGAATTTATCTTTACAATTTTTCTAATCATCTTATACATAATGAACACCCTCCTTGATTTTGAAATCTTACACGTTTCAATAAATAATCGAGCAATGGATGAAAATTCGTGAAACGAAGAAAGTCTTTCAAACTTCTACCGGTAGGCGTATAAACAAATTCCGACGGAATCTAAACTGGTTCTTTTGTTTAGATCGCTTAAGGTTTAATTTTTATTTTCTGTTAATTTCGACAAAACTAAGCGACTGTATTTATAAATATAAAAGTAATTACGATATATTAACGTGTAATACTTTTGTCGAATCAAAACACAAAGTACAATAAAAACGAAATAAAATATTAGGTTATTAATTCACATCAAATACGTGCAACTAGACGTTATAATCGAAATGACTTACTACTGTGTTTAACAAAAGTATGTCGACGGGAACAGGCCGCTGCCGTAATGTAAGCAAGATGTCTGTCAGTAGACGTTATCTTCAACTTATTCTGTTCATCTTTGTTAATTAATTTTCGTTCCCTGTTGAACGCATCTAACCATTCACTTTTCTCCTTTTGGGATCGACAACAAAATAGTAACCATTTATGTAATTTAGCATTCTGCACTTTGACACCGTTTCTTATATTAAAACCGAGCACGTTATCTGTAATTTATTCGAATTTGGTGTATTTTTTTTTTTATAATTTATTATTTCGAAAATTACGAATATGACACAATTATTTGTTTTCAAAGAAAGTGGTAATTTTTTTATAATATACTTTTTAAAAACTCACCTTTACCATCAGGAACGTCAACAATTTCTGAATTATCTAACAACATTCGACCTTTATATATGTAGTAATTTTTCTTCAAGATATCCTAATAAAAAAAAAAAGTTAATAAAGATAAGAACACAAAAAAAACCTTCTTACTAAAACTGTCTTTACTATAAGTAGAAAACTTTAAGAATGTAAAATTTCAATTTCGCCTTTCTAATACATTCATTGTAAATTCTAGGAATCTAGACGGTTGTAAAAGATCACGCATGTAGTCAGTATTAGAATATTTTTTTCTTATATAATCCAATAAAAGAAACAGCCTCGTATATGGCATACACCTCGCTTTGGTAAAAAAAAAAAAAATGGCTGCTGTATATCTCTTTTTGGAATGTTCAATAGATAGACCCTGTTCTCTATAGCCTCCGTCGAAATCAGATAGCGGATGCGATTACTCGATCGGATCTAACTCCGATCATTGAGGAGTATATTAAACCGCAATGGGAACAGTTAATACCGAAGCTTGTTAAAAAACGGTAAAAAATATGCCATATTCAAAAGACAATTCTAAAAGAGAGCCCCGGTTTAAACATGGGGATTTCCTCCATTGATTTTGTGTCTGTGTTTTTCAGGCTAAGAAGTTGGTCATAACTGTAGTAATCTTGCCAAGTTATTATCAGAAGTGGAGTTTGTGAGATATGTAATATTGAAGATAACATCGAACATCAGATTTAGTCACGCCCCAAATATAAAAATTGAGACAGAGCTTTTCTACTGACAAGTAATAACTTGGTAGAGCTTATTGTGGATCCTACTCGGATGCTCGTAAATTATATTATTTTATTGCGGCTAATAATATAAGTTTATAGTCCGAACAGTTCACTTAAATTGGCTAAAGGGTAAAAGCTAAAACAAAGTGTAAATAATAAATTTATGGAAATCCGAAAATTATTTTCCTAGTAAACTATATCGTAAATTTTGTCGAAATGCGATAAAAAAAGAAACGGTAATTATTTTAGTTTATTCCGTAACCGTGCTAACGGAAAAGTACGGCTGTTATAATTAAGGAGAGAGCTAAATACGTGTTTAAATAAGTTTTTGCGAGCCTAAAATCAGAGAGAAAATCGAGATATTATTAAAACTGTAACCGGTTTTAAAGGATATCTTAAATATCTAATATTGATAAGATGAGAATTCTTCGGTTGTTTTACTATTTCGAATTTATTAAAATATAAAAATACCTACATAGTGTATTGGAAGTAGGTAACAACTAAATAACTTCGAAACGAATTACAAAGGTATGATTAATGATTGGGAGGTTGAACCACATAAAACCTAATAATGAAATAAATTAATAAAAACAAAGTTAATCACTATAGAAATTATTTTATTAACGCAAAGTTTTTCGACATCACGTCATTTTCATCGATATATACCTATGAAAACGACATGAATGTCGAAAAGCTTTGCGTTAATTTTTATAACTTTGTGAATTAATACATCAACATTAAATGAAATAAAGGTTACTAGGTTTAGAAACAATAGATTCAGTTAATGCACATAGAGTTATATATAAAAAAAAAAAAACACGAAATAGGTATATTAATTTTATATTTTTGATCACTGTATAAAAATAACGTACGAGTTTATCGTAACAATGTATACCTTTTTACAATAGACTAGTTGATGATCAAAAAGGAACAGCATAGCGTTAGTTATAAATGTACCGGTTGCTATTTTGGTTACTTCACTTTGATATATCAACTGAGAACTACGTAAAATTAAATCTTCACCCTAAAATTCGAAATAATTATTGCTAAAAAATTTTAAATAATTATATCACATCTAAATGATGATGAAACACGAGACGTGCTCCAATAAACTCTTACGATTACAAGGTGTTTAAATATCGCAATTTTATAATTCGACGAATACAATAAAGTATCCCCCTTTTATCTAAATACGCAAATAAATACCTCCCAACAGTCTACTCGCTGTTGCCAAAGAATTAATTTTTCTAAACTTTCCATTCGACGTTTCCTCTCATTAATCAACATGGCAACGTTTTTCATCGTATCCAATGCCGATTTTACATCTTCATAATCTTCGTGACTAACCTAAATTATATAAGGAAATTAATTAATTCATAAAATAAAATTTTATACGGATAAGTACAATATTATTCATTAATCTAATGCTTACTTCCGTATGTTTCAGCAGCTCGGCCAGCTGTAACGGATATTTACATATTCTCTGAACCGGTGTTAACAGAAATCCGTCTAACGGAATTTCCATTAAACTAGCTTTTATTCTGCATTTTTCGAAGAAAGCGTTGTACGTCGAATTTTGATATAGCTGCTGCAACGTGGCAATTGAAATCGGATGATTATTACAGTAATCCGAATAAATGCAAAATTTTTCGTGCTGCAACGAAATATTCAACAGATAATTTATGCCCTAGTAATTTATTCAACGTTATTTAAATAATAGCGTAACAATGTTAATAGTACAGCTTGTACGTTAATAATGAACTGCTGAAGCATATTTCGACTGTTCACATACAGGGTGGGTCACGGAAATCTGACACATTTGAAAGTGAAATAAAACTAGCTTACCTGAACCGATTGAAAAAGTCAATGCACGAAATGAAAGTATAAACATGAAGGTTTATTATCATTTATTTTTAAAAATGATATTATTTAAATGGCGACCGTTATTAGAAATACAGTTTCGAGCTTTTTTCGACAGTCGCGTGCACTCGTTGATTTCATTACGAATATTCGTCTCGATTTCAAGCATCCCCATAAGTAAAAATCACAAATGCATAAATCCGGTGAACGCGATGGCCAAGCCAAAGTGGTGTTGCGAAAAATTATTAATGCTTTTTTAACAGTTCGAGCGCTTTGATGTAACAAGTCGCATCGTCCTGCTGAAACCAAGTAGAACTTAGTCTACGTTTCTTTTTTAGTTCTGGAATAAAAAACGTTTCTAACATGTTCAACATGTTCGTGTACTTCGCTGTTGTGTTTACCGTTCCTTCGAATTCCTCATTCTGCTATCGCGCACCATATCGTCACCTTCTCCAAGTGAAGTATCTTATCAACGATTTCGTGTAGGTTTGATTCAGTGTAATATCGACAATTTTGTTTGTTTACAGTACCATTTAGATTAAAGTGAGCCTCGTCACTCATCATCAAACAATGTCGAACAATATAGTGCTTCTGTGAAGGCTACTTATACTGGATAATCGGCTGGTTTCAACTGCTGAGTGATCATTATTTTGTAAAGATTTCAGGAAAGGTCCATCTATGGATTAATTTTCCACATTAAATGTGCGAAGTGATCCTGAAATTTGGTTGAAATACTTCAATCATATCATCAGATTTTATAGGATGAAAAACCTAATATCAGAACGGGTCTAACAAATGAATTATTGACGAAGACCACTGAACAAGACGACACGGTAAAATTATGGTCCAATAAAATGTCGAATGTGAACAAACAATTATGATGATGATATCTAATTTCACAGTTCGGTTGTTACATGTTATGTGCGAACACCGTATTAATATCACATATCACGTATTGTATATAGCTTAGTTAATTTCTGTAATTGTTTACAGGTATTATACTTATCAATCGCATTAATATCACGTTATAATTATTATTTTTTAAATAATAAAGTGTCTAATTTATAGGTAATTGCAAATTATTAAGCATACGTAAAATTCTATTACAAATAAGAGCATTTAGTAAACACCGTATACATATGTTCCAGATTAATTAAATTTTATATAGGTCAAAGCAAAGATATGTATTATTGTTAAAAGATAAAATATATGCTACTATTCAAACGACACATCCAAAAGGTACTTGTATTAAACATGGGGATCGTCTCTATAAAGATTTTGTCTCTGTATTAAGAAGTGACCATAACTGTACACCGTCATCTTGCCAAGTTACAGATTATCAGAAGTGGAGTTTGTGAAGTATGTAGCATTGAAGATCGAACATCAGATTTGGTCCTGCCCAATATGTCTGAACTTTTATTGATCAGAACACGCTACTAATGCAATTTAAAAAACTTATTGTGAACCCGACCTCCTCGGATGCGCGTAAATTATATAATTTCATCAAGGCTAATAATATAAATTTACAATCCGAATATCCACTTAAACTGTCCAAAAAAAACCGCCCAACTGGTCATTTTCCAATACAGTGGAAATTTGGATCAATAATAATGATACAAAAACTGGGAAAACCTCAAGATGATGTGTCTTCATACAGACCTATAGGTTTGTTGCCTAGTTAATCCAAAGTTTTTGAAAAACTTGTCTTAAAAAGATTAAAGTTAGTACTTGATGAAGAAAAAATAATTCCAGACTGGAAGTTTGGTTTGAGAAATGTGCATAGTACCGTAGAACAAATTCACCGAGTAGTTTATATTATAAACAGGACCTTTGAGCAAAAAAAAAAAAGTACTGCGCATCCGCATTTCTCGATTTTGAGAAAGCATTCGATAGTGTGTGGCATACAGATGTTTACTCTATAAACTGAAACAAAAATTGCCTCACTCATATTACTCAATATTCAAGTGGTATCTAACAGATAGGGGCTTTCAAGTTGTCATAAATGATGCACATTCGCAAATTTATCCTGTACAAACAGGTGTACCGCAAAGTAGCGTGATTGGCTCGATCTTATATAGCATCTATACTTCTGATTTTCTAGTTAACGTCAATACAACGGCCATGTTCGCTGACGATACAGCCATATTGTCGACAAATAGTGATCTTGCAATGACAACTAAACATCTTGAGCAACAAACTGACTTAGACAAGTGGTTCAAAATGTGAAAGATCAAAGTAAACGAATTAAAGTCAGCATGTGTATTATTCACATTAAATAAAGGAAAGGATGTACATATTCATCTTAACGGACAAATGATTCCTCCCAGACGCAGATCAAAGATTAACTTGGAGAAATCACATTACTGCTAAAAGAAAACAGCTTGATATTAAATATCGAGAAATGAATTATAAACGTTCTACATTATCAGTAGAAAATAAAAGGCTCTTATATAATGTAGTCTTAAAACTTATTTGGACTTATGGCGTCCACATCTCTGGTACAACCAGCAATTCTAACCTTAAGATCATCGAACGATTTCAGGCGAAGGTGTTAGTATAGTGTGCATACCTTGGTTTATCAGAAATGACGACCTGTATAGAGACTTACAAATTCCTACGGTAAATGAAACCATCAGAACACTTAGCCAGAATTATAAGCAACTTGACCATCATGCTAACACACTAGCTGCCAATCTAATAAATAATGGTATGCGGTTCAGACGTTTGAAGAGGATCTGCCAAACTCAACTGTACTACAGATCCTGATTTTAAAAATTATACCCAGAGAAGCTATGAAATTGAGACCTTGCTAATGGGCATATTCTCAAGAGACAACATCCGGTTGATGACATAAAATTGTTAGTACCTGATAAGAAGAGGATTAAAAAAAAAAAAAAAAAGAGAAGCTATGAATAGCTGTAATTGTACAGCGTTCATTTGACAAGTTATTGTCAGCAGTGCTGCTTATTGTTCAGATTGCAAGGAATTTGAAAGAGAGAAAAAAATATATGTATTGTATTTTTAAAAGGTATAACACGCTCTCTAATCAAGTTAAGGAAACGATCTGGTTGTGTTGGAGAAGAATGAACTTAAAAAAAAACATCTTACCAGCGTTAATGCAAAAAACGCTAATTACCTATAAGAGAATAGGTGTTAATCTGATACCTAAAAAAAAAAAAAAAAGGAATAATACGATGAAAATGAAATTGGGAAGGAATGATAAAGTACAGTACTTAATAAAAAGACATGATATGTGATCAGAATGGCACCACTTTCTTATCAGGCACTTTGGCGGATTGTCTGGAAGACTTGTGTACATTCTGCGGATGTCAAATAATCTCTTGTACTGTCGCGTGTGTATGTTATCGACATATGGAATCTTAAGAATGTCGAAATTTTGCACGAGTGATGATAGTTCTTTGTCTGTGCCACATATAGTTGCTATGTAAGCCTATTGTCCATAATTAGACAAAAGTAACGCACTGAATTTGCTTGAACAATTTCTTCATTATT
The DNA here is from genome assembly GCA_032883995.1 of Coronaproctus castanopsis. Classification (NCBI taxonomy): domain Eukaryota; kingdom Metazoa; phylum Arthropoda; class Insecta; order Hemiptera; family Monophlebidae; genus Coronaproctus; species Coronaproctus castanopsis. The sequence goes on from CM065052.1 coordinate 59,629,414, forward strand.
GATTTTCAGAAATGGATACCTGATTTTTCGATTTGTGCACGTAACATGATGGCAATTATTCGGGTTAAATAGCAGGCACCAGCTTTATACCCATTGAACCTATCGATTTAAGTGATTTTGGACTACTATGTTTGCGTACATTGTATCTGATTTGGACGCGAGGATAGTTATATCATCGGCATGTCTACTGTATAGATAAAGCAAATTACCTTGCGAAGCTGACGATATAATGTCTTGTTCTTCAGGGAAACAATCATTAATTTTAATAATAAACGTTTTATCGAATAAGTGGAGTAAAGTAAAGCATACAGATTGGAGGGAAGAAGTTGTCCTAGATTTCGAAGTAGACCTGGATGCAACACTTTGTCAAATACCTGTGCAACATCCGAAAATCGATTTCGCGCATATGCAACAGCGTATTATTTATTATGTCATATAAATAAAAATGATTTCATTTGATTTGATTTGATATATATAAAGATGAAAACTTCTTACGTTTTGAAGGAAAGTATTACCGACACAGCTTTTATACGGGGTTTCCCAATTTATGTTTTCTTCCAAGGATTTAAAAAATTCGGACTGAAACGAGCAAAGTTGTTCCCAATTTCCGAATATAGTAAAAATTTGTTCGTCCGTGAATAAATCGCGCGCTTTACGACATTCTAATATATACGCCTAAAACAAATTAAAAATTGATCGTATTTACGCGTAAATTAAGGTCTTAATTATTTTTAAAATGCATAAAACAATAATATACTAATACTTAGGTGATTGATAATATATAAAAAGGAAAAAAACAGTAAACATACTTCGTTAATATTTTTTAATATTTTTACAAAGTCTCTTTCGGTATTTATCAGTTCACATACTATGCGAGACCTGACTTGATCACTAGAGTATGATCTTATTATGTTTGAATCATCGATGTTTGCAAAATTTACAGCGTTGGATCCTACTGCATTTTCATTCTGATTAACACGTAACTAAAAAAAAAAAAAACATACAAAATATATATTCATTGACTCAAAGTGACATTAATGTTCTTTATTCGTTCATATATTTATTAAGGAATCACATTTCAAAGGCAGGGATTTTCTTTTTGTTGACTTCCGATAACGTCCAGGCTTCCGAAGAATCGAATATCGTGGAAGGAAAAAATTACAAAACAAATGCACATTAAGCGAACCAATCCTGCTAAATAGATTGAAGAATCAAAAAAGGAAGTACTTTGGTCATAAAATCCTAAAGAACCTTTTTTTACACTTGCGACACAAGGGAAAATTTGTAAGAAATGATCACGAGGAAAGAGGCGTATAGAATATACACATGGAATAGCAGGAATAAAATCAGTTGAGGAAATCATAAAAGAAGGTAGACAAATACAAATGTAGAAAACCGAGGTGTCGATTCAACCTCCTGAATAGGAGATGGAAAATGATGATGATAATTTATTAAAGCATACAAGTTACATTTTTATAATAATATCCACATTTTCCAATTATCTATATATATATATATATATAAAGTTTTTATTATAGGTATATTTTAATCATTTCGTTGTTTACGTTTTTTGCCATTTTTGGTCGTAATATTTATCTACACCAGTGTCTGGGAATATGAAAGCTAGTTTCCACGTTAATGCAGCAAGTTCTTGTATAATATTTGTTTTCATATGATTTTGAATGGTGATAGTAGTACAACTGAATCATAATTTGGATCGTACCAAAATACCTAGAACATTATAATTACTGTGGACCGCAGATTTTTCCTTTATTTTCTAATAATTGTAATTTCCTGCTATATCTGAACAAATCATATGAAAATGTCATTTTTCTATTATATGCAGTTGTTACCTATTGCTATGGATAAATCGTAGGTTTGTAAGTCAAAAATTAATGTTAAGGATACATTATTTAATGTTCTCGCTTTTATTTTTTATTAATTAAAAAAAAAAAACATTTCCGCTTGTCTTATAGGAACATCATAGCGCATAGACTGAATTGCGAAGGACAACTAATATTAGTGTATTCAGTTTCAGAGTACCGCTGCTCAGTTTGCGAACTCGATACTGCGTATAGTTACCGGTAAATTTAAATCAAATCCTATTGCTTCTGCTAACATTTTTCCTTCGCTTGTAAATTTAAAAAAGACATTAAAACGAAAGTCGTTTAAATACCGCTCGCATCTACACTTATTAAGATTTATCAAGATATTTTACCCAGACCCCTTAAATTTTTGAGGAGAACACAGTTGACATGCAACGAAATAAAGAACAGCGATGAAGTATCAAACAATCTTAATAAAATGGACAATCGATTAAAAAAAACGTAGTTCTATGATTTCTCTGAACACGAAAACATATGAATAGAATTAAAATTAATCATGGGGTCTGTTGTTCTTTAATGTATAAACTGGAGTCGAAACTATGTATGACGCGACTCAAACAATGTTAACTCATATGGTATATATCTAATTTTAACAAATTTTAGTCAACATAATTTTCAAAAAGGTTTAATACCTTAGTTAACAAACGTAATTAATATGTTTAAAAATGCCTTTCAAATTATCATAATTTAATACGGTTGTTTTCTCGACTTTGTAGTGGATTATATTTTAAACATTTTAAAAATTAAATTTGTTATACTCATTTACGTTTTGAAAATAAGTATTAGAACACTTCAAGGATATAATTTACAACCTCAAAACTATGGGCTATCTATCGTGGGGGTTAATTATTTAGGGGATGTTTAAGAACAAAACAAAAAAAAAGGTTTGCAAAAATCCGACAATATCTGCGGAGTTATCCACAAAAATTCATCACTTTATCTTTGAAAATGCGCACCAACCATTTTTGCTGCATACCCAAAACATTGTAGGCGCCGCCAGTAAAATAAAAAAAAGTTTATCAAATTTCGATCATTATTTACGGAGTTATACGCGAAAACGCATACTTAAAACTTTGAAAGCGCCAGATAGGTTAGAAATAATATAACATTCTATTTCATGTTACGTATACCACATAAATAATATAAACATACAAAAAAAGTTAGATCTGAACGGTTTCTACACACACATATATACATAATTTATGTTACAAATTGGCATTTAATTATTTTCCATTTTCACACTTATATAGTAAACGTAAAAACTATATACTGACTTATATATTTCTCATTTTATTAAATAATATATAATAAAATACAGACTCGAACAAAATCTGAAGGAAACCATCCTGACTTCCCGCAACATGTACCCCACCACCAATCTCTGTCTAACGCACTGTATACTTCAATAACATCGCCGGCGCGAAATGGTAATTCCTCCGTTTCCATCGCTATATGATCCCATAAAGCTTCCGAATAAATAACTATATCTTCATTTATACCCTAAAAGAAATTGTAATAAACATAAAACTATTAAAATGAAAACTGTATTCGTTAATGATACATTATGGATATATACTATTATGGTAAGAACTTTTAGATTTTGCAGAACAAAAATTATTAAGAGGTTATTAGTGCGAGTGTTCTCGTCTCGATTGTTGAGGAAGTACTACACACGGTCATCATTACAAGAAAATGATAAAAAGAGCGATCATGGAAAAATAAACAAAATCAACACAATAAAATCAGCAAAATAGAATCATAGCTGATGAGCAAAATTAACTAACCGTCGTATAAATGATTTTATTCAATTAGTCACATTCCGTTTAATTAACTAAGTTATTTAAAGAAAATAACTGAAGTTAATCTATTGTTAAATTAAATATAAATATATGTAAACTGCTATTTTATTTATATTTTGTCAATTGAAATACAAAATTTTGTTTGGTTTTATATATAATTTATTTGAGTTAGATTAAAAAATAAATGAATAAAATATATTTAAATCTAACACGGTTTTCATTCATTTTAATGTTACATTTTAAATATGGCGGCTAAATAATCTAATCAGAAAATTATTACCTGTTCTAGAGAATTTTTACGCGATGGAATTGACGAACCAGAATCTGACATCATGTCGTCTTCTGAAAATACCAATCTTTCGTCTTCGCTTTGAACTATTCGACTAACTAACAATGAAAAGAAACAGCAATTATAATAACAACAATAATGATAAATATGCTCTTCCAGAAGTATTATACCAAGAAGTTGAGTATACTCTAAAATCATTAAAAAATAGAAGAGCACATGGCCCCAATGGCGTACTACCAGAAATGCTGAAATATGGTGGTCCTGCAATAGTAGATGCACTGCGATTATTACTCAACCAGTGCCTTATTGATAAAATAATACCCACAACGTGGAAGGAAGCGGAGGTTATCCCGATACATAAGAAAGGGAACACGTAATTGCTACACCTATCAGTATGCTGTCCCAAATATCTAAAATATTTACCCGTGTAATAACAAACCTTATAACACAAATAATAAACTATCACCAACCGAGGGAACAAGCAGGATTTAGATCTGGTTATAGCACAATGGATCATTTGTTAATAATTAGAACATTAATACAAGCTTGTGAAGAATACAACATCCCACTCTATATGGCGTTTGTAGAGTATGAAAAGGCATTTGACTAGGTTGAAATATGGGCAGTGTTAGAGTCAATATGTAACTGCGGATTTGAAGAGCGATATGTGAACATTATTAGAACACTGTACGATTCGGCTTCAATGAAAGTCAAGCTATGGAAAAGAACTACGGAAATACCTCTAAAAAGAGGTATGTGACAAGGTGACACTATCTCGTCAAAATTATTTATATCAGCCTTAGAAAGTGTATTCAGAAAACTAAGCTGGGATTCAAAAGGCATAACAATAAACGGTGAAAAACTTAATCAATTACGATTCGAAGATGAAATCGTCATAATAAGCAGGAATCAAGAACAATTAGAATCTATGCTGAACGAACTTCAAACTGAATCTAGAAAAATAGGATTAAGAATAAATAAACAGAAAACGAAGGTTATGACTAATAACACGGATGGTATGCCAGTGAAGATAAATGGGGAGCACATCTACCAGGTACATAGGTATATTTATTTATGACAGGAAATAACTACAGACAAAGGAGAAAATACGCAGAGAGAGATATACGAAGGAGAATATCTCTCGCATGGGCTGCATTTGAAAAGTTATCCAACATATTTCGGAACAAAGATATACCGAACAGTTTGAAACCCAAACTTTATACCAAATGTGTCTTACCGGTGTTAACACACAGAGCAGAAACGTGAAGCTTCACAAATGAAATAATTATGAAAATCAGGAAAGCGCAAACGGCTCACGAAAGGATAATATTGAACGTCAAGCTAAGACAGAAAAACAATTACTTGGATCAGGGAGCGCACAAAATTGGCTGTCATGGTGGAGCGAATATCAAAATTAAAATGGGCATGGGCTGGACACGTGGCACATAGTCATGATAGCAGGTGGACAAAACATATCCTGCAATGGTGCCCATTGTATTCAAAAAGGAAAAGGAGCACATCAACAACACGGTGGCGAGACGACATTGCCAAACATGCAGGGATCAATTGGATCTGAGTGGCACAAGACCGGAATCGTTGGAAACATCTGTGACAACATGCCTACACCCATCAGTGGGTTTGTATAAGTATAACGTGATATATATATATATATATAAATAAATAAAATAAACCATAAGCGAACTGAAGAAGAATACAATATCAAACTAGATAATAGTGAATAGGCCAAAACGGACGAAACCATTTGTTAATCTTAGAAAGCCCGTTAGAAATGCAGCTCCTAACAGGGATTTAGCCCAAAAAAGCAGCAGATTGCCTAAAATTAACTCTTTACAAAAAATTCCAACAGATAAATTATGACGAGATTACTTCAGAGAGGATGTTATGCTACTCTGGTATGTATACTTCTTTGTGTTCCTATCGGTCAATAAACATCTTAATGGATTATCCAAGATATTTTGAGAAACTGCTATTAAAATGAATTTGTATGATACTAAATAACAAAAAGATCATTTCAAAACATTAATTTCATTTTTGATCTCAACACTTCACTATTCAACAATGTCACAAGTCGATAGTTGCAGTGTTAACAATACTAAAAATAATGTATGTCTAACACTTTTCCTCGATGTGGAACATGATCTTGTCTAGTACACAGGGCTAAAATTTACATTGAAGCAGATAGTCCCGCGGTTCTTTATCTACTGATTGTGTCGTATCTAACAAACAGAATATTTACAATCAAAATTAACGATCTTGCTGCCAGAAAAAGAAAAATTCCTGTTCCACAGAGAAGTTTGCTTGCATCATTACTTTCTTTATTTTATACGACAGGTATACCGGTCTTTAACTAGACAATTCTGGTTACTTTTAGAGATGATGTTGGCCTCTAAATCCCGACTTTGTGAACATAGCTATACAAGAATATATTTGTAAAGTTAAAATGTAGACTGATAAATCGAGAATAAAGTTCAACAATAACAAATATTAAAACATAATCATTAATTTGTACAAAGCTAACAATAAATAATTCTGAAATACGAGAGATTACGTCAATATTTCGGAATACATATAGATTTTAAACTTAACTGGCGTTTTCACATAGAGGTTAAAAATTAGCAAATGAGCATTAGTACAATCCAACTTGCTTTCTACGTTAACAGGAAGAAGAGTCTAGTATACCTCACAGTTAAGTTATAATGCCAATTTAGAAGTATGGGATAAAACTATTTAGCAAAAAGTAAGTAATCTAGTATTAATACAAAGGCAGTAATCAAAAATTCTTCTTAACCCTTAGATATGTGTCGAACTCTTCATACTGATCTTAATATTTAATTTTTCGAAAATGCACACGTACATCAATATCAGGAATTGTTCGACAAACACAGTATTAGTGATAATCTAAGCATACTTCAGATGTCTAGAAACACGTTGCCGAGCAATCAAGATAGAACCAGGACAATTTTCTTACTACTAATAATAGTATGATTAGTTCGTATCCCTCCGTAAGAATGAACGCTTTTGTGTCCAATATTCAATGATGCGTTGATCATTATATACCCTCTCGAGTAGTGAGGTAGCATATTGTATATATGCTTCTTTGTATTTTAAAGATAAATTTATTTCTTAAGAAAACATATAATTTATCGAAAATAGTTAAAAATTAACTAATGGTCTACTTATTAATTCCTTTCTATCAACCAAGAAAGAAAGCAATATCTATCTTATTTCATCTTCCTGTATTAAAATTTACGTTAGAATTCAAAAATTTCACGTAGGGCCAGGATTGGCCGGTATGATAATTAAAAAAATAATAATAAGAATTGTAAAAGAAAGGTTAACAAGATCTCATTAACTTAAAAAAGTTTGTAGAAAATGTGGCCCAAACGATTCCCGCCAATGACAGGCTATTACTTTCCGCGATTTTTATTTATTTTATAGCAAGCTTATACTCATTTACAAACCAAGTGGATGGATAGCTAGTTGACGGAAGACCTTTTTAACATAAGAAACTAAGAACACGAGAATTGTCCCTATAATTAAACTTTAGTCGTGTAAACTTTATTAGCTAATATAAACTGTTGGATTATTTGCATATGAATGTTGCAACCTTAAATTGATACTGAACCACAGGAAAAAAAAGGAAAATGTTAATTTGGATATAATTTATTTCAAATTAGTACATTTATGATTATGAACTAGTAAATTCGATATTATTATTAACATACCTGGCATTTTTCGTTCTAAAGCGGGTGAAAATCTTGCAGTCGTTAATAGAGGTTGACTTACAGTACGTCGTAATTCATACTGTCTATGTTTCCTGAAAAGTTAACACTTTCGTAAAATTTAAGATTACTTAATCCTTTCAATCGTACATTATCAAATTTTGACGCTAAATTATAAATTTTATACAGGTGTTTACATGAACTGTAAATAATTTTCACTATATTTATATACATATTTTTAAAATTGAGACATATCACGTCAATTAGAAAATATAAATTTTTGTTAGCATTAAAATTTCATGTACCATAAAGTGGACATCGTGATTTAAAGGGTTAAAAAGCGACATTTCAGATTAGGTTGTAAGTAATATGCGTTTTAAGTATTGAAGAATAATGTTACAAGACGAAAATTGTTTATAAAACCGATATTTAAATTCAATATACAATTTATAACAGGAGTTGAAACACAACACTATTTATATACTTTACTTACTTCATTGCTACGGGAGCAGGCGGTCTATATTTAATAGGAACTACTGAACAGGTTGTTTTTAATTTAACAATATCACGATAACCATTGAGATCAGAAAGAGTGCGCCTCACTAGTGTCAAATTATCTTGTCTTTGGACGGATACATTTCCATTTACCTTTGAAAAAAAAAAAATAAATAGAAGAAAAATACACACTGTATACTACATCTTAATTTGTGATATCTTGAAAAAGTTAACGTTATCCAAATTTAAAGGCAGAATAATATTATCAGAATTTAAAAGTGCATAAATATCGCGTCAAAATATAAGTACGTATTGCAATAAAAAACGAACTGAGTTTCAACTAATTGAAGGCTAACGTAGTTATGAACCTGAATATTCACGTCCAGGATCATAAATTTTTTTTTTTTGCAAGCAAACGAAAAGCTTAATATGCATTGCAAATATTGTAGTACATAGTGTAATAAATTACTTCAACTTTTGAAATAGAAATATTAACAGAAAAATAGGACAAATAAAAGTGATATATTCAATCTGCTCAGATTAAACACATGTAACTCCTAATTAACTTTAACAAGTATGTTTATTATTTATTAAAATATGTACAATACATACTATAAACGACATTGCTTATTTCAACAAGACGAATTAAACTGAATATGTAAAATACATCACTCAATTCAAGGCAATAGATTGATGCACATTATAAACGACTAAGGTAAACATAAAATGTCTTACTTTGTCTGGACCGACAGCATCTGCTTCATCAGATTTTACACTAGATGTAGTACTCAGTTTTTCTTTTCGTTCTTTACTGCACCTCCACGACAAAGGTCCAAACCTAAATAATTCGGCGGAGAAAAACAATTTTACATAAATAATTACACGAATATAATAATAAAATAATATACAACAATAATGGATAATTAATATAACTCGAATTAAATGCAACATACTGTATAAAGTACACTTTTATCGGAATTTTATTTTAATTATTATTTTTTTTTAAAAAAAAAAACATAGTTCATAACATTTTTATGCATTGCGCACCATTTTGTAAACTTATTTGAAAACTGTAATAAGTTTATTACACGGCCTTATTAAAAACTCATTAAATACGAAAAGATTTTTTAAAATCAAGTACGATCAGACGTAAATTCAACAAGAAAAAGTTCCTTTTTTTATTTGGTCATTTAGATTTTGATTAAATTTATAGAGATAAAGTATCTTTGTAGTTGTCAAAACAAGCACATTGATAAAATCAAAATGAATATCTCTTGATTTTTATTATGAAATATAATTCGTAATATATATTACAATTAATTTCCTACAATAATTATAATTAATTAATACAGTGATTCAGTTTGCTTAATAATTAATAAAATAAATTACGTTTAATAAAAGTATAAAATGTACCTATAATTATGTTTCTTTGTTGTAGCAACACTATCATCTATTAATTTATCATAGCCATTGGTAGCATTAGTATCACAATTAAGATCATGATCCTCGTTATTAACCTTTCTCAGAAATCTCCATGAAAAACTTTTACAAAATTTATGAATCATCCGATCACTTAGATTGGGAGCTAAAAGAGAACAAATTATTTTTATTATATTGCATTATTTTTTTATAAAATTATTAATTGATAAATACGATAATGTCGGTATTATTTTACAAAAATAATTCATAAATATTAAATATTTACCAAACACAAAAAACTTTTATTTACAATAAAATGTTACGCAGTCATTAAAAACATGACTTCTCAAATGGTTCTTCCAGGTGCATAAACATTTGAAATGAATAAAAATTCATAATTTTGGTATGCAACTAAGACATGCTGTTAAATTGGAAGGCACAGGATATTGGACAACCAAAATCACGATATCAAATATAAACATATTAAAAAAAATAATAATAAATTATCAATATAAGTTTGAAGTTCTTTTGAAATAAATAGTAACCGAGTTTCTATCAAAACACACGTTTACATAGGTTAAAAATGTTTAAAAAATGTACTGAATTTGTTACATTATGCACATGTAACAGATTCAGCATATTAATTATTATATTAAATTATTTCATGAAAACAAACAACAATTAGATGTATTATCAAAAGTGCTAATTTAAAAGGGTGTAAGTCTAAAACCAAAGTTATAGTTCTGAAAATTTCCTTATTTGTTCAAAATCATCCGAGATAACATAATTGGAGAGGAACATCTTACTTAACACTTTGTCACCATGTCCACTATATGGTACATAAAATTTTAGCAATAACAAAATTTTCTATTTTCTGAATAACGTGAAATGTCTCAATTTTAAAAACATTTATATAAATACACTGAAAATTATCTACAGTTTACCTAAGAAGCAGTATTGTATAATAAACGTCTTGCGCCAAAATTTTATAATGTATGACTGAAAGGGTTAAATTATGAATAAGTGATAAAAATTATTTCTAATACAATTATTTTTCCTAAGAAATTGAAAGCAGACATCTTCAAAAATGTGTAACAAACAGGTATATTATAATATATAATGCGAGTGACAACAGAAATTACTATCGATAAAATTCACTTTATTTTTTAAAAATAAAGAATTTTTCCAAAATATTACCTGTGGTGATATTACTGTGACAAGAACCAGGGGCTCCATTACTAATTGTAGCAGATTTTTCGTTTTTCATTTTACTGGCGCAATTACTATCCTTGAATAAGTATCTAAATAATTAAAATATACAAATTTAGTCAATCAATTAAACTGATACGAAACACTTATCAGTATGACAATGTAAAAAATTTAGTGTTATGTTGTAACATTTTGAGTTATGCTTGCGCGAGAATTACACGAGGCAAGTAAACATTTTTTAGTAATTACCTCAAAATTAATAATTATTTTACAGAGATTGATCATTTCTAAATATTATCAATTCCAGTAATTTAAAAATTCTATATAGATTGTCAAATGTAACTATTTTGTTGTATTCCATTTTTTACTGCTATAATTTTCAAGCACTTCCAATACAAATTAATTTTTTTCTTCTTTCCGAAACTGCATCTTTTTGATTAAATGAAGCATTTTGTACAAATTAACATTCTTTTGTATGCAGTTATTTATATCAAATTTTTAATTTTACTAATTTTTTGCTTGTAACGTCTGAAGTCCATATAAATCAGTTTATGGAAGCCCAATTAAAAAAAAAAAAAAAAAATCAGTAGAAAGATATATTGTTTTACGGAGTTATTAAGAAAGTCCCAATCGAAAATCACTGAACCTTTTACTGTATAATAAATCAAGTAATTTTCTAAAATCAAATATATATTTAAAATATGTTTATAGCATAAATTGTATTTGGTTATTGTAAGTACCTAGTATCGCAGTCAAAACCAATATTTTGAATAATATTATCATCTAATGATGGAGTACTTGAATATTGATTAATCTTCATTAAGCGACCATATTTTTTTCTTTCTGGCATATCTCTTACTGGCTGAAGATAAGTAATAATAAAATACATAAACATTTACATGTAAATTTTAAATTAGCAAATACGATTGTAATAATTCGGTTTATGTAAAATTTAAATTAGCAAATACGACTGTAATAATTCGGTTTAAAATTTAAATATATTAAATTTATATTGTTAGAACATTTAAATGTTTATATTAGTAAGTTATAATTTTTAAACATTATCGTTATATAAACATCTGAGGAATATACAAAATACATTTCAATTCAATAATACATTATGTATTTGTGGCATAAGTTAAGATAAAATACGTACCGTTGTAGGAGCAGTTTCTGACATTATTGAAGAAGCAACTAATACCTTTTTATTTATTAAATTTTTAACGCCATTTTTATACCATCCAAATTTAAGTCCAGAGCTAAAACAAAAGAATATAATGAATATTTTAAATCTACACATACAGGCTGACTTAATTATAAATATTATTTGTTTAAATACCTATTATAAACTATAAAGATGATTGATTTTCATGAACTGAATTGTATAAAAGTAAATAAAAAATGTACATTTTTCAAGTATGTAAACACACACGCACAATTTTAAGTAACTTCAAACATACGACCAAACGAACAATTAATAAACACCGAAACACTACAATCAGCATAACAAATTCGTATTTGGAAATCTATCGCCACTTGAAAATTCGAGTAAAAAGTCGATTCATGCTTCTAATTTTAAAAAAAACAAGTTCGATAAAAATGTATCGTTTTTTAAATATATTTTAAATTAATATCCTGAAGCGTAAAAAATATAATATTGGCGAATTTATATATAAAAAAAAATTGATAAATGATTGAGGTAAATCATTTTTCACAATGTACTGGTTACTGAAAACAATTTAATAGGTTAATTTATGTAATAAATCTATGAAGTTATTGATCTCAAAATTAGTTGTGTTTTGCATCAATGAAGGATGTTGTTTGTAATTTAGCTATTTTTGCTCTGATATCATATTTAGTATCTCATAATAAGGTATGTACAGAATATACATACATTCAGTTTACCTACTTCGCTCTCATATATTTAGTACTTTATAATATGCTATCTATAAAATATAGATACTCAGTAAATTTTTCGAAAATCACACGTTTGATTTTCATTTTAAATTATCTGCAACTACTATTAAGTACAAAAATTTTTCCGTTGTTATCCACCTATTTCATAACGTAATATTGTTCAAGTGTTTCGAACCAAAACGTTAAAAATTCATTTTTATGAATTACAGACATGTTCAACAGAACTTAATAGATCAACTATACCTGCGCATCGGTTAAATGTACTGTTTTTTAAGAAATATTCCGAAATTGTGATAAAAAGAAGATATAAAATGTAAAAAACACGATTTTTCCTAAACTGTGGAGTTTAAATTTTCCATTGTCATTTCGATTGTTCTGATTGATGATTAAACTTTATTTACACATGTTCTATAGCTTACGCTGACAGTCTATCAAAGAATATTTCACCAATTCCTTGATTCTTTGCAACAAAAATTAATAACAAATATGTATTTTTAAGCATATCTATGTAAATTAATATGTGCTTTTGACCTTTAAAGTACCTTTTCTTTATTACAAGAAGCAAAGCGTGATTTTTAAATATTATATCAGCAATTCACTTGCACGCGCCACAAACATCTATAGGGACAGAAATTAAATTATTAAATATCGCGCACATTTTTCTGATTTTAAAGTTAATAGTTTACTTAGTAGAGGTAAGAATATATAGATAATTTTATATATTTTTTTTAATCATAATATGGAAATTAAGAAAATGGCCTATGCAGATACTATTTACTCGATTCAGTTGATAAAAATCATTATAAACCGTCCATTTCTATTTAAAATATTACACAATAATATCAATAAATGATCCTATTGTATAATTGTACAATATATCATCCAATTACAAGAAATTAAAGAAACTTACAACTAAATTTTATTTCACTATATGAAATTTTTAAACTAAAAAATCTATGTGGATTTAGTTTATCAAGCTATTAATATTCGTTTTGCTAAAACATATCACGCTAATTTGAGAATTGATATTGATGTTCAATAGAATGAATTAAATCCAAGCATGACGTTATATATATATATATCATCATGTATAGTCGTCACCCTAGATAAGGTATCGTGATTAACATTTAATCCGCTGTTTTAATATAATATATGTCGATCTCGTAGGTGTTCGTCCCCGTGGTCGCTTTCCATTAATTTTCCCCATGACCATAGTCCATACCTTCCTGTTTTCGTATTATATGTCCAAAGAATTTCAATACCCTATTTACGACAATCATTGACAGCCTTTATGTGACACCAATTTTCCGTAATACCGATTCATTTGTACGTCTTGCTGTCCACGGAATTGTAAGGAGTCTGCGCCAGCATCATGTTTCGAAACTATCAATTCTTCTTCTGTCCATTTTCTTCAGTATCCACGTCTCCGCTGCGTATGGCATTATAGAAAATATAAGCGTCTGGACGAGCTGTATCTTCACGTTTTTTTGTAATAGTTATTCATCCAGATATTGTTCAGTCTTGTCATGGCACTCTTATCAATTTCAAATTTCCGCCTTATTTCGCCGTGGGAGCCGCCTTTATTCTCTACAAGTGATCCTAGATACACAAAGCTTTCAACAGTTTCATGGCCGGTTTATGTATTTATATTGTGTGGTATTGTGTTTGCTCAGTCTATTATTATTATTTTTGTTTTATTTTTATTTATACTTAATCCATACTGCGTACTAATTTCTTCAATTTTATTCAAAAAGTTTTCCCATTTCATCCATATTCGCAGCTATTAATGTTGTGTCATCTGCAAATCTGTGATTTGTTACTTTTCGTTCTCCACCATCCCCGCTTCTAGGAATAATCCTGTTATATATTCGGCGTATAAATTAAACAGCATAGGCGACAAAACAAAACCTTGTCTGACTCCTTTTCGAATATTAAAGTTTCCAAATTTTGCGACTATTATCGAAAGATATATAATGTGCTTTGGTGCACCCATTTCAATTAACACTACCCAAAGTTTATTCCATTGGACATTATTAAAGGTTTTTTGATAGTCAATAAAGCACATTACTACAGATACCTTATATTCTTGTGCTTTTTCTATTAATAATCTTAAGCTGAGAATCTGCTCCCGTGTGCCTCGTCCTTTCATAAAACCTGATTGTTCTTCTGCTATTTTTTTGGACATATATGCGTAGATCGGGTTATTTAGTATCCGTAGAAATATTTTTCTCACATGCGACAAAAGAGATATTGTACGATAATTTTAATATTTTGACTTATTCCCTTTTTATACAAAGATATGTACACTGACTGGCACTAATCTTCCGGCCAATTTCCAGACACCCATATAGTGTTAACATATCGATTGTATTCTGGCAATTCCTTCCTTTCCAATTTGTTTATATACCTCTAAAGGTATTTCACCACTTCCTGTGGCTTTATTATTTTTCATATACTTAATAGCTTGTTCAATTTCACTTATCAAGATTTCTGGTTCAGGTTCTTCAAGAACAGTAGCCATTTCATTCTGTATTCTGTCATCTGTATCATTAGACTGAGTATTATTATATAGAGTATGACAGTATTCTCTCCAAATTTCTGTGACCTCTTTTAATTCGGTTATTATATTACCATTTCTATCTTCTGCCGCCCAGTTCTTGATCCTAAAGTCTCTAGAGAGTAATTTCTCTTTCTTATATAAATCATGCGGTTCATTATTATTTGTATGACTCTGTATCTCTTCACAGATTTTCTTCATAAGAGCATTTTTGTATTTTCTGCAGCTTTTTTTTATTTCATTATTTATTGTTTTCCACTGTATTTCCCCAGATGATACTCTGTATTTCATCGTTCTTTTCTTATCAATTAAATTCATTGTTTCTTCCGATAGCCATGGTTTCCGTTTTTTCACTTCGTCTTCTCACTGTTCACTTATTTATCGCCATTACAATATCATGCTTCAGCTGCTTCCATTGTTCTTCTTCTGTGGTTGTTCTTATATAATCTCGTTTTGAATCGCCCATTATTTTTTGGAATACGTTATTATTTCCAATTTCAATTCTTTGTTTGAAATAAGGTTTTATGGGAACTTTTAGTCTTGTTTTCATATCCATTACCAGCAAATTGTGGTCGGATCCACACTTTGCTCCTGGACGTACCACTACATTCTTGCATGAGGATTTACAACGATTTTGAACCAAGAAGTAATCGATCTGATTCTCATACAGATAACCGGGAGATCTCCATGTGCCAAGTCTTCTCGCGTGATGTTGAAAGATAGTGTTTGCTATTATTAGTCGATTCTCAATGGCGAAGTGGAGCATTCGTTCTCCCCGTTCATTGCGAATACCGAGACCGTATTTTCCAACCACACCTTTTATGTGATAGTTGTCATCACCTTTTCCGATCTTCGCGTTCATATCCCCCATTACAATGAACATTTCTTGACTCGGAATTTCATCCATTTCTTTTTGTAATTTGATATAAAAATCTTCTATTTTTTCATCTGAAGTTACGCTGGTTGGCGCATATACTTGAATGAAGTTTATAGATATCGGCTTGAGTCCTAATCTTATTATGATTATTATGCCATTTTTTGGTTTGTATCGGGTCACTAGATGATTTAAGCTTTTGTCAACAATGATTGCAACTCCATTTACGCTAGATTTTTCATTGCTACAACAATATATCACCCTGCTGTTGGTTGTGAAGTGAGCTGATTTTCTGTAATGAGTTTCAGAAATACCACCTATCAATATACCGTATCGTTTTAACTCCATTTCTACAATATTAAGTTTGCCTGCTTCAAGAAAACCTCTAACGTTCCAGGTACCGACAGGTTCATTGAAATTAGTAAATCTTCCAAGTAGCTTATTTTCCATATGGTAGCTATGGCCTGTCGCCAATTTCATATTCCGACCTCGGTTAACAGAACGCCGGTTACTAGCCGGATCACATGGTAATGACATAAAATTGATTTTATTGGGAAATGTACGGGTGGTGGTTTACCGTTGCCTTCCACCGGGTTTTCTGTTAGGGTTTACTCCCTTATCCTTTGAATAAATATCCTAGCGGTTTTGTTTTCTGTTAGGGTTGTCTCCCTTAGTCTTTGGATCGATATCCCAAACCGCAAGGCAGCGGGTTGTTACTGAGGAGGTAACGATACGGCGACCTAAACCCACCCAGGGAGAGAGGGAGAGACAATCATACGATTTCTCCATACTTTTAGTGGACAAGACCTCAAGCTACCCATCTGCATCCTCGTGTCTCCTTACCCTGTCACTACTGGAATCAACTAGATACCTTCCACCAGTAGCCACATATATAAACGCAGAAAATACACACTTCTATGCATACAAAGACATTTTAAGAAATATTTTTATCATTTATATGAAATCAAGAGAAACACAGATATCAGTTTTCGATATAATGGCATCTTTCGTTTATACATAGAGAAAATATCTCAATAATTGCAAATTATAAACTGATTGTAGTCGCTAATTCTTACAAGCATTGATAATAGTGTAAACTTTTACACAAAAAACACGCAAATAAATTTGTCATACATTCAATGTTTTTGTGCAAAGGAAAATAAATCATAATTTTATTCAATTGCGCTTTTCCTGTGTTTTTATGAAGTATTTCGCAGAATGTATTTTCACGCTACAGTTACTCGTGAATGAGATAAGAACATTTGATGATTGTGCAAATATAATAAAATAAATTATTAGTTTATATTTAACACGCAAAATGTAATGTAGAATTTAATCATTAATGATTAAACTAATATATCGATGAGTTCAAATACACTTTAAATAAGTCATAGTGTATAGTTTAATCTCTATAGGTAATATAGAAAGAAAAATCCAAATTTCACTTTCCCCACCACCCTGCTTCTTCTGCTAAACGCCGAATTTCGACTATAGAGTCGGGATTCGATGTGTACATTAATTTATAAATATTTTAAAAGTCAAATACTGATTTTCATTCCGATCAATTATTAGGCCGATGTTTGAGAGCATTTTGAAAAAACGCATTAGTTTTGATGATTTCCACCATTTCCGAACCGTCTAAATAGTTTATCTATAGAAGGGAAAAAATGTCGGACCAATACCTATAGAAATATCGATACTTTTCCATTTTGACCTCCATTTCCTGGACCAATGGAACCATGCCCGACTATCGCCCGTACATTATATAGTGTATATCATATATACGTACGGATTAAAAGGACGAAAGTTTCGAAAAAAAAAATTTAAAAAGGTTCGAAACGGCCTAAAAGCGGAATTTCAAATTTTTCGAGGTCTTTGACCTCAACTTTCTCGGCGAGCTTTTGTGCGACTCGAAAGTTTTACATATCGATAGAAAGCTCTTGAAGATTACTTTTAAAACGGTTACGTACTTTAACATAGTGTATATCATATATATGTATGGATTAAAAGGACGAAAGTTTCGAAAAAAAAAATTAAAAGGGTTCGAAACGGCCTAAAAGCGGAATTTCAAATTTTTCGAGGTCTTTGACCTCAACTTTCTCGGTGAGCTTTTGTGCGACTCAAAAGTTTTACATATTGATAGAAAGCTCTTGAAGACTACTTTTAAAAAGGTTACGTACTTTAACTTTATAGCTTTAATAGAAACGGAGCTATAAGCGGTGGAAATGTTGATGCTTTAGAAAAAAGCAAAATCTATCGAACGTTCAACTTTTCTACTATCGGTACGGTACGTCGGACGGTTTCGAGATAAAGTTCGTACAAAAGCTAATATATAGTACGGCAAAAAAGGTTATATCGGTCGACGCTTAAAAAGTAATTAGGAAACCGGCTTTAAAGCTAATTTAATAGATGTAAATAGGAATTAGGCAAATTGCAAAAGTCTTCAAGCTTCGATTTCTTCGCACCCTTTGATCGGCCCTGGAAGATCTGAACGTAGTTAGAAAGGTTACGATCGGCGTTTTAAATAAGGTTATGTACGATAACATTGTAGGATTAATACGAACGGGGCTATAAGTAGCGGAGGAACGAAGAATATAAAAAATCTTACATCTACCGATCTTCTAACTTCCCTACAGCCAGTCCGATACATCGGACAGTGTAGGGGTAAAGTTCGGGCGAATGGCAATGGTCGGTAGTAAAAAAAAGCTAATAATGTCGATCGCGATAATGACGATAGGGAAACGGCTTTAAGGCATAGACGAGTTTAAGCATTTTAAAGACATCGCGAGTTGAAAATTTTCGTTAAGGCTACAGCCAATACCGTTCTATATAGACGATTGAGTGTTACGTCGTTTAAAAGGAAATAGTCTCACTTGATTTCCTCGAAGAGAGCGATTTTTCGTTAAATTGCATCTAAATCGGCGAAACGGACGTTGCAAATTTGCGAAAATTTCTCCCCACCCCTAAAATAGGTCTTCTTCCGGCCGAAGAAACTCCGCTACTATTCTATATAGAGAATCGGTATATAGAAGTAAAATTTTTCGCAATATGATAAGGTGGAAAAAAGTCGAATACCTTTAGACGGTCGGACGAATAATTAGACGGCTATTAAAAAAACTTGAAAGAAGGGATGATTTGCAACAATTTCAACCCCTTTAAAAACCGACTTTATCCGAGACCCGGGTGATAGATAGAGGGATGATATTTATGACGGAAAATGTTCGTTAGGACATTTAGAAACTTTTGTCGGGACAGATTTTCGATTTAGGCCTCAGTTTTTCTTTTATATCGTCCTAAGTGAAAAAAGTCCGATTTTAGGCCGATTTTCAACCCTTAAATACTACGCGGGGGTTGAACACAGGGGTACGTATATATAGGCGTTAAAATCTCCCTAAGCGACTTATCCAAACGCGCGATTCTGCGACCGGTGTCGTAACACTTTACTTGGAAAATCGCACCGGTTTCAACCTCAATTTGTGGTATAAGGGATGATGGATTTTAAGGGTAGTTTTAGTCTAGATTTGTAGCGACAATTCGGACGAAGATTTTTTATTAAGAACTTTCTCGCATCCGACGTATATTCTGAAAGTTATTAAGCTTGTTAGAGAATAGGGCAAATTGTTGATAGTATCACGTCTAAAATCTAAATTGTTGATAGTATCACGTCTAATCTAAATACATACAATCGTGGGTTTTTTATTTAAATATCTAGTATACTAAAATCACGGTATTATAAGAAATTCACGGCTATGTTTCGTATGTCTGAGTAAAAACTGTTCACATAGACGTTATTTCCGATTTACAAGATTTCTAGAATATTTTTGACGTTTAATTTCTTATTCAAGTTAAGTATTTCAAAATATTGGCAATGTTTCTCGGCGATATTATCATAACTATCCCTTACCTAAACAAATGACATATTATGTTCACACAGTGCTTTCAACCGTCAAACTTTTCTGTGTCGTCCTCTTTTTTTATTATTATTAATTGATTTTTTTTGTCCTGTTAAGCTAGGCTATATCGACAAATAATTCTGTAAGTACTTTCAACATGTAACGAATTTTAAAGTAAATGACTAATTTTTAAATAGGTGTTTGGTCTTATAAACTGCCAACTTTGTTAGAAATACTTTCAACAAATGAGAGCAATACCGTGGCCAAAGATTGGTTTCCATTCTTTCATTGTCATTTGCATAAACAATAAATAAAATTCTGTAATTTATTTGTAAATTCCACTTAGTTCTTATAAGTGGTATTTAAATTATATTTAATTTTGTTGATACAAGCGTAAATGCGAGGGCTTATAGTGAAACGACGGCCGCCAGTGTAGTGAACAGATGCAGCGTGAAATGCTACGGGTTAACTTTCAGCCAGTATGTCAAATATGTAAAGAACAATGAAAAGTTGCAGAAAATCGGTAACACATGGCAATGGGATTATGAACAAAAAAGAAGAATGTACTTAATGCTGCTGAACGCTGTTGTCAATGGAATAAAGAAGAAAAACAATTTCAGACTTGAATTTTAAAACTGGGACGAAATAACTATCGACTTACCCCCCCCCCCCATATATATATATATATATATAATATATGCAGTATATACTGTTCATTCGTATATCCGTGCATGCAGACATATTTACATACACAAGTCAAAGATAAATACATTCATATAATACACATGAACTCATATATACAACATATATACGTATTCTCATTGCGTGTGTCAAAATTTATTAAATTTTCTCGGCTATCTTTCTAGGCATTTTACAAGTCTTTGATAAAATCCAGCGCGAGAGATGACTTTATAAAATTATAAAGTCCATTACATCTTATTTAAATAAACGATTCTTTTGAATTAAGGTGCAGGAAGAGGAATAAAAGTTGTATCCATAATGCTGATGTTCCTGAAGGTAGTGTTCTATTTTCTCGGCTATCTTTCTAGACATTTTACAAGTCTTTGACAAAGTCCAGCACGGCAGATTACTTTATGAAATTAAAAAAGTTCTCTCGCACAATGTGTTCAAGTTAATTTTATCTTATTGAAATAAACGATTCTTTGAAGTTAAAGTGTAGGAAGAGGAGTAAAAGTTGTATCCAGTAGGTGCTGACGTTCCTGAAGGCAGTGTTATGGGATTACTTTGCTTACTATATACAGCTAATTTACCGACTAGTAACCATTCGTTAACTACTGCTTTCGCATATAATACTGCCGAGCAAAGTTTCAAATACGTATGAAAATGTCGCTTCTGCCAAATTGTAGAATTCCTTAAATTTGATACGTAATTAGACTATAAAATAGGAAAGAGGTATAAATGAAAATAAATCCGTTCATATCATATTTGCATATATAAATATAAATCCCTGTCACGTTAAATGATAAATACAAATATCGCACGAGGTCAAATGCTTAGACATGCGAATGGACTAAAGACTTACGTGAAAATAGTACATTATCGCTAAGAAGGAAGATATTAATCGTCTAACAACTTCCGTGTACTTGTATATTGGAACAATCGATAGTAAACTGAAACGGTTATAAAATCAAACTAGGGCTATGACATCTAATTATGAAATTGAACGAAAAACTTATCTAAACAATAAAAATAAAAAAACAATAAAATACTTCATTTAATAAAGTGATCCAGCAGTTCTCAAGCTGAGTCTGCTAGGTGCCTAGGAATGGACTTAGATAAACGATTAACGCGAGAAATTCGCATTAGAACGAAAATTAAACAAATCAAAACAGTAACACGACAATTTTATTGGCTTATCGGTCGGAACTCTACATTAGACGCATCCTGTAAACGTTTATTATATCTGCAAATAATAAAACCGGTTTGGACCTATGACATTCAACAGCATATGCCAAGGCTACAAGTCGTAACAAGGTCCAGGCGAGACAAAATGTCATCCCACGTGCCGTAGTCGATGCATACGTAATGATGACATTCATCCTGATCTGCAGATATAATTTATTGATGATGTCATCAAAGAGTTCGCAAAAATAAAACGCGGGGCTATTACATCACGTCAATGCACAAGCAACTAAACTAGATGCCGAATCAATCCGACGCCTTAAAAGATTTTATTTGTAAATAGTATTTTTAAGGAAGGTTTTGGCCGATGTGCTAAATTCTTAACATTCGTTATTTTCTCTTTTTATCGCCTTACAAGACAATTTTAACGTTAATAGTAAAAAAAAAACAATAAAAAAAAAATGTTACTACTGTAATCACAGAAATCAGACAATACGCTCTGTTCGTCATACGGAAGCAGTTACCCTTTTGAGTAATTCAGATTAGAAAACTGAAACCGAATATTGTCTGTACACTCTATCGTAAGGTTCCTGTCGCTGGATGGATTTCCTTATCACATCGATATTTCTTACGTCTTAATTACTGGATAGTCGGCAAGTTCAATTTTTTTTTTTTTTAAATATTAAAAGAAAAAAGTTAACTTACTTATCGCGATATTTTAATTCTTTTCGTAAAAAATCATTTCGTTGAAAGGATTTCGGTAATGAAGATGATTTCTTTTTCGTTTCTTCAGTCGGGAAATTAATCTCGTTGTTTTTTCCGCTATTGAACGAACCTACTTTCGGATTTAAACAATAATTCCTGACTGGGCTTTTTTGACATCTTTGTTTGGCGTTTGTATCGGAAGCGTAACTCACGTTTGCCGAATACCTCGATGGCATCGTATCGAACTTATTTTTTTTTACAGACGGGTGTGGTAAATAAACGTTCGTAGTGGTAGTTACATTATTAGTAGTGGTATTTATGATAGTAACAGTAGCGATATGTCCTCCGTTATTGTACTTGCTAGGCTTGATAATATTTGTCTTTCGTTCGACAATCGTCGGAGACTGCCGTATTTCTCGACTCATTGGTGATTTGTTTTTGGCTCGGTTATTCATATTATTATCGATATGATTATAATTATTAGTATCGGTATTATTAGCTGAGAAAGATTTTCTCCAATCCGGTCTGTTTTTATTAGACGTACTTTTTAACGAACCGATCCGTTGGCTTTCTGTCCGCGACCGCGAAACATTGTCACCGGTGGTATGGTCGATTTTCAATCGAGAATCAAACACCGGCGATAACAGATTGGACGTAAAATCGTATTTTCTACCATTATCATTATTATGCCAACGATTTACGATCGATCGATTTTTGTAAATCGGATTTATATCACCGTTCTCGTCGATAATTTTATTATCGAAACAATCTATATGGTATAATTCTCCGGTCGGCTGATAGCGAACGCATTCCGTATCCCTTTCATCGAAATCGCAACCGCATATTTTACATTTTACGTTGAACGTTTCGATTTTATTATCGACGCTATCGGCCGAATAAATATTATAATAAAACGGTTCTTCGTTATAATCACAAGTACAAGTTCCAGTCTGCCGTTCGCATCTTTGGGAAAATGAGCCGTTATTACCGTCGTAACTATGTAAAAAAACGTCACCACTTGTTGCTTTATCGTTATAATAAGAGTAATTTTGAAATATTCCGTCGGCACTTCGAAAATCGGACCGTAATAAACTATCGCCGCAAGTTGATATTATCTCCTCACTCCCGGACGAACTGTAATCGTCCGCGTGATAATGTAGGGAGTCGACGTATTTTTTATTCCGTCTAGAAAGGGAGCTGTTATTTGAAACATCGTCATAAAAGTTTACTCTGTTAGCATCATTAGTAACGACGAACTTATTATTATTATTATAAAAGTTATCGTTGTCGGCGGAGAAAATTGGACCAAGTTCTTGGGGTGGTTTTTTAGTATTATTATCATCGTCATCATTGACGTATCGCGAATTTTTCATGTGAAAGTTCTTCGTTACACGATCGTTTTTTTCTGAAATATAAAGAAATTATATTAAACATTATTATATATATATATATATATATATATATATATATATATCAGTGGTGGCTCGTACATGAAGGTTGTGTGGTTTTATAACAGCCAGAAATATCCGGAACAACATAAAATTGATGATGTAATAAAATAGATAAAAGTATTCAAAAATAAGTGATTTTTAATTATATTTTTCGTACAATATATTATGAAAAATAAAAAATCATTAAAAAAAGCGCTTTGAAATGCCTAGTTACAATGGTTGGTGGGGTTGCACGCTCGATGCAACCTGAAGAAAGCACTGGAATATACAACGTTATATGGCGATTTTGCACATAATGCTACTATGGGTGTAGAGTTTACATACGGCTGTATTAGAGACCACTGATTGAAATCGTTTTGCAACCAGAATCTTTGAAGTACACCCACGTGACGCGGCAGAATAGTTTTTTAAATTTTGTTTATAACACGTGGGTGCGGTTGCATGCGCATACTACCGGACAGAAACGAACGAGTCTAGGACTTATATTCATCTCTTTCCAAGATTAGTTTTTCGTCATCGAATTTCTATCGGTGTTTCCTTCTTTTAACGTGTACCTTTCCGCGTGGCGAACACATAGCCGCAGAAAAATGGCGTTGTTAGTTTACGTATATATATATATATATATATATATCATAGACCTATTTCGTATTCCTCGTCATAATTTATATAACGTCCAAAGAAAAATCACCATGAAAATGAAAAAAATGATATATATATATATATATATATATATATGCCATGCGTTCAGGCTAGCGCCCGATATTATCAAGTTCCTACATGTGATAATGTGCAATATGTGACTGTCAACGCGAGAGCGAATAATGTGGAAACAGGGCGATTGGATAATGATCCATATATATAAAAAAAATAACAAATGGAGGAAAAATCTCTGGATGACGCAACTCAAGGAATCGAATTGAGAAACGGAACATTAAATTTATTGCAGGTAAAACAATAGTGCCTAGTAATATAACCTGTAATAATGAAAAAATCGGTGGAATGAGTGAACAAAGAAAATTAGCGAATGTGATATTATAAACGACAAAAATAAAATTGAATACACAGCCTCAGTGAGGTAAGATGGAAAAACCTTAACTGAGAATACGATAGTGAATTATTCATGTGACAGAAATTTATTATACAGGAGTTGCTATATTCAATGATAAAGCATGTGAAAACAATTTTATAGCTTGTGTTCGGTCGAATGGTAGCACTTAAAGCAAAAGTACAACCAGTATATATTAAGATAATACAGATATATACAAAATCCACAGCTGAGGCACAAACGAAAGAGGTTGAATAAATATTTTGTACAATTTAAGCACTTGTACGGATACTTCTTTCCTTGCAAAAAAACACGCGAAACTTATAAAATCTATCCTAATTAAAAATATGGCCATAGAAATTCTTTCGTCGTATTTCTCTTCGTGAGATTATAATTCTATTTATGCTGCTTTAAATTTTAGTGTTTTTTGTCGAGTGATACAATTTATCTATTCGTATACGAATTAGACGAAACTATGAAAAATCTGTAGCATCAATTCCGTCAGTCCAATATTGTGTGATGATTTACCAGAAGTGGCCATTTCTGATTACCGTTACTATTAGATTGAAAAATTATATATAGGGAAATTATTTGTTAACATGCATAGCGTTTATAATTTAAAATACACGTATATATTCGTAATTAAATTAATACGCTACCTCCTAAAAAGCGTTAAAAAAACACGAGTACAATAATAAAGCCTCGAAAAGCTTGTAAACTCTTGTTTCATTATTTGATCATCAAATAAATACATATATTAGAACGTGGATTAAGCTTAACGTGTGGTTCTTTATTCGTGTACATATTCAAAGTATCGTTATCATAATATATAAATTTTTAAATTATAATTTATATAAAACGATTTTTTAAAATCAGACCTATAAGTTACTACATAAATTTCACAACCACAAAAAGAAATTCGGTCATGTATTAAAGCAATAATTCAACTAGTTGTGAAAGAAATAGGACATTATTTCAATAGAGTATTTGTACAACAACACACGATTAGTGGCTTGTAAAATGTTGGTGGGTCTGTATCATTATTGCCTATTCCAAACTGGTATTAAACCTACATTTAGTAGATGTTATATTTGTGTAGAACACGTTTAACAAAGTACAAAACGTTCATATATTCTCAATATAATGTTACACAAGGCAAAATGTTACATATTTATGTTATACAAGTTGACTTGTCTAATTCATAATTCACAGTTGCATTTTAACGCACTTCAACTAACTTATGCAACCGATTCTTGTTGTTTTTTTTTAACCAATCAGTGTCAAACAAATTCGATAAGGTCATATTATCGCATACTTTGACGAGGCCGTGATATAAGGACATAATACGAATAGCACGAATCTCCATTATTGATTACGACGTTAAAATCCGGTGTTATTATGTCGCAGTTTAAAGGTTTTTCTTTTTCTTGTTAATACCATTACAACTTACCAACGTGATACTGTACGCATAAAATAATTTATCTTTCTATAAACGTGTACAACTTCTCTAGAAATATCGCTATATCTAGACGTAAATTCTCCAGATGAAGATGGTACAATGCATCGTATCGAGAACCGTTACATGACGAGCGCAATAATTTACACTATAGTTCAGAACGTAATGTTCTTAAAGAACGACATTCGAAAAACACATGATCTGGATTGTAAATTGCAGAGGCAGTAAGGAGGTTCAAGTAAATTCTAAATGTAATCTTTTAAAAAAATCCTGGCCATTTTTGGGATAATTTTTACGAATTGCACTTGTCAAAAAAATCTTCATTTACGCCGTTAAAGCGTCTACAGAAAAGCATCTCCAATGATCGTTAAATGCTTTCGTCAAAAGTACTGAAGAAATCGATAATTTGTTCATTCGCGCGTCATATGCAGATAAAATATCATACTTTCTCGGATCCTTCGCCAGCTGGAGTTACGATCTGCATTACAGTGGAAGTCGGTTAATTATCCGAATTTCCTCGCAATCGCGAGTTAGATACTCCGTGTTTGATCACTTTGAAGTATTCTCCTTCGTGTATATTATACTTAGCGTCCTCAATACATTCCTGCACTGATTAAATCCTGATTAGGGATTTTCCGACGTCTCTCTCATTGTGTGAAGACTCCCCCTTCTTTTCATCGTAGTGGTCGCTATTTTCCTATAGTTGTCTAGACATTGAGTGTCTGTAGCTGTTTAGCTTTACGTCAAATCGAATGTAATCGCGTAGTTACTATACCCAGTAGAACGTAACTACGCACGATTTAATCTCAAATTTTCCATCGATATAGGTTTACGCTGGGGTAACACATATTACTTTCAAATTCTTCATATAAACTGACCGAGGTCAATTAATAATTCGTCAGCATGATCGCAATAAAATCTTACTAAATTCAATGTCGATTAACACCCGCGATAACTGATATAAAATTATGTAATATCGTGAAAAAAAATTGTTTAACATGTAAATTTATTAAAATTCTATATCGTTTTTACAACAAGGAATCAGCTAACCCAATTATTTAAATTCGTACTTTTTTTTCAGACACAACCCTTTGTCATATTTATTAATTATTTTTCCTTCTTCATATGTGTACTATCACGTGTGTGTGATCTTTAAATTCATCATTACCAATATTCCTTTGTGTGTTATTTAAGTATGTTGTTACGTTTATACGAATAATGTCTCCGGGTGTTATGTAATCTCTTGTGTATATTACGTGGTTTGTGTCTTTAATACGTGTAGTATGCGCATGTACAACTATTGTTACATTCTTACGTATCGGTAGACCGACGTACCGACGTGTAAAGAGAGTTTTCGTTTATCGCGATATTTAGAATTTTACAATAAATCCTTATACTGCATAAAAGGTTCCTTACATTTACATTTATCAGATATAAATAAAATCTTACACGCAATTAGTCGCATAAATCCGATAAAGAAAAGAAATTACCTAAAGGTACGAAATCGGCCGAAAATTCCTTCACGCTATTGTATTGACCGCGCGTACTTCCCGCATATTGCTCGAACGAATTTTGTTTTATTTGACCACGAGAAATTTTTTTTTCTGTTTCCCACCACTTGGTATTTTGCTGGTTATTTAGATTAAAGTCTTTTACGCGTTCTTCCATTTCAACTAAGTCATCATATCTATCTCGTGCGGACATGATTCTCCCACCATTGCGATCATTGATGGCGATTTTTTTATCGACGTCGAAAAAATTAAGCTTATTCTCGTCGTTACGATAAATTTCTGACGACAGATTGCCACGACGTTTCGAATAAACGGCTTTATTTAAAAGATGTTCGTTTTCGATAATTTTATCATTCGACGAATAACGGCAGCGACGATCTTTTTCGACGTCCGAATGAAAATTTTTCGAGTGAAAATGACAACAACAACAACAACGTCGACAATGGCTGCTGCAACAGCAAACTTCGGCATTATCGAGAACTGTAGATCTCCAAATCGGTTCACAATCGGAAGACGGCGAATGTGCAGGTGTCAACTTCCTACCACGGTGATCATCTTGAAAAGCGGGTGGTGGAGTAATAATAGGAGAATAAGAAAAATCACCCGATCCATTAGAACTGTTCTTAACGTTCGACGTTGTGACTTCCGTTAGCATATTTTCCCAATTACGGCCACAACATGGCGCTACGATAATAGTACTAGCGGGATTGACAGAATGTTTACACTTATATTGATGATGGTGATGATTATTATTTGAGAATTTCTTTGGAGGTTTGATAATCGGAATCGTATCATCTTCTACACCGCTATCCGAGTACGAACGTCTTCTGTTTTTGCACGAGACATCTGTTTGAGTTATTTTCATCCAGCCGGAACTTTCCAAATACACTCCATCGACTTCTTTATTTCGCCATTTGACCGGCGACAAATATTCGTTTTTTTCGTTGTCCGTAACATTACGAGGTTGTGTTTTAGGCGAATAAAAAATTTGCTTCAACGTAGCATCATTTTTTTGTTCACTTATCGGCGGATAATTGTATCGCGACTTGTTCATTTTATAGTCGGCGGTCGACGACCGCAAATATATTCGCGTTCCGCCGTTATTAGTCCAAGGTTCCGATGTATTTCTTAAATGTAAAATCGATACGTTAGATTTGCTGTAACAAATAAAAATAATTAAAAAACAAAAAAAATGCGAGTAGTATTTATTTTAAAATATCGTTAATTTGAATTTGAACATTGTTACAGTTGATAGATAACAAAATTAAAATCTGAACAACGCTTAAACGTTAATTTCTTAATTATATACGATTACTCCGTGAAATTCATAATAATTTAGCGAATACCTTAATGGACTGATTGATCCAATTGAACGAAAAATGTCAATGTAAGAACCTAGATGTTCTACCAAGAGATAGATACAGTCGAAAATATTAACTGTAACGGTATGAAGTTTTTATTTCCTTTATACGTAGCATAAATAAAGTTTATTATGTAAATTAATTAATTAGTGGTGTTTTTTCTCATTGTTACCAGCATGAGTTAAGGTTTACTATTGGTAAAAAATAAATGAAAAAATACAAAAACGGTGACCTACTTTTATACGTTTCGATGCCGAAGAATTTGAACTTTATGTTTATTTTATTATTTTTTACAAATTCGGAAGTATCCCATGCTATTGTAAAGCGAAACTAGATAGCGTTTAATGAACAATGTAATAAGATTTAAGCTGAACAAACGGAACTAATTCTACACCTTATGTAAATATTATATCCTAGTAAGCAGGGTAATAGCGGAAGTCCCCTACGATATTATTCTGGCTCCACTTCTACACATCTTTGTATGCTAAATTTTAGGCTGATTCTTATAGGGCCACCATATGTAAACGAACTATAAATATATCATATAAGTATTTTAATCGATGGAAAATAAAAATTAATAAAAGAAAACAAAAAAAACTACAAAAGATATTTTTTTTTACTAGATGTAGACTAATAATAAATAAGTTTATAACAACCTAGAACAACGATAAAATTAATGGAAATCACATTTAAAATACTTAATATTTGATTTGATTATAAATTAAACTTTTCTATAAGCATTAATTTTATAGACGATTAAAATACTTAATATATACATTCTTCCCAATATTTAATAGAAAGAAAATCACACTTAATTAAGAATAAACCGCTTATTAACGAGTCAGTTATTATTCTACCCAGAATGTCAGAATGTTATGTCATAACCTAATTGGTATTCTACCAATATTGAGCGATTATAAAAAAATAAAAATTGTTTTTCGAAGATAATGTTAAATAAACCTAGGTATACCAAGATATTTCCAATGCGTGATATATTACACAATTGGTATATATATATATATATATATATAAGAAGAGGTTTTGAAAAGGTACTAATAATTTCACGAGTCGTGTAAATTATGTAGGATGAGATAGGCGATTATAACTACGAATTTTTAGAACCGAGGTATAAAAGTAGAAGCATCGACAAAATCATTATACGAAATAGTAACTACTATGATTGGTATAGTACTGTATATTTTCATATTAATTATCCATGTATGTTTATGCAGATATGGACATTAGATGTATTTATATATATAATTTTGTACATAAGTTTGGTTTAATTTAGCCAGTTAGATTCTGCTATTATACCTTCGGGGGTTTTCCGCATTTTTCGATCTTGCATTTATTTTTAATATATAGTTATTTATTCAACTATGGAATAAAATCAGTTCCTCAAATCTGTCATCAATTCATTCAGTTATACCAGCCGATAATTAATTATATAATTACTTCTTAAAAATTACAGAACAGTTTAAATTATTTTTGAAAATATAACAAATAATAATTGACTCTATATTATTATCAGATAAATAAAGATTAGAAAGCGTTTTTCGTTAAATATATAAATACTTATCAGCTAAGACGAAATTCAATATGCAATTTAAAATATGAAAATACCTGCCTGAAGTATTTATAAATTCTTTATTTTATTTTAAAAACACTCCTTAGAATCAGTAATTAACGAAGTAGATGTAATTTCCTATCATATTTTTATTTTTATATTTTATATAATGATGGTTTTAAGCCAATTTTACTTTTTATTTTTAAAAAGATAAATTTTGTTTAACATAAAATGAGTACAGTGTACGTTTAAACTTATTAGGATTTTGTAATCATCATGTGAACGGTTTACCAGATAGCTTTATCGTCTTTTCTCCTATTTACCAGCATGTGTATTAATGTGGATAATTTCTTCTTTGAATGGATTTTTCCATTTATAATATATAATCATTTTTTAGAACACATAAACCGTTGTTCGTTGTGTGATACTATTTTAACCTAATTTCTAGAAAAGATTTCGTAGTTTATTCATATTCATATAATTTTGGATGTAATTTCTTTCTTACAATATCCTAATAAATAAACACATTTGAAACTGTATTATCTGACTTATTAATAATCCGCTTTAATCAGTGAACCAGTTGTACAAAAAAACAACAAAGAGATCGACGAACAAGTATATTCTCATAAAAGTACAGGTTTTACTAATAAAAACGGGATGCAGGCGGATATATAATAATAACCGAATAAACAGAAATATTTATTTATAAATCAAAGACATACATAAATCGTATTATTTTTGAATAGAACGCTATATTTGTACGTAGATATATTTATGAATAAATTGTTAAATTATAGTATTTTAAGTAGATTTACGATATGCTAGCAATTATTACTGTAGTGTAAAATACTTGGAAGAAGTTTACTAGTGTATTTTCCACTGATAAACCACTTGGCGAGAATAAAATTCACGTATTAGTCTCTACTTACAATTTCGATTCCGTATATATTTAAGTTCAGGCCATCATCATCATCGATTGCTCGTTTCTATCGCAAGCGAACATGTCCATTCGCCATGTAGTTCTGTCTGCTACCAGATCTATCAGATAACGTAGCGACGAGATGCCAACGGTTATTTTTTTTTACTATATTCAAATATCTTGTTGAAAGTTTTTTTTTCCTGGTGACCTTCTACCATTACCACTGATCATCGTTTCCAGAGTAGTAAATTGCATTATCATTGCTACTAATGAAATGTCCTTTACATTTCCACCTACAACGGTATATTCAGCCATCTATTTTTTGACGATAACAAGTCCACTCACATTCGACGTTCAAATGTAATTATTGGTTTCCCACATTGTCATTTCTATCACATAATATCCATGGGTTGCCTGGTTTTCTACAACGCCATCGCTGGTCGCATATTTCACAATCTCGAATCCAGTACTCGAGCAGCGCCACGTGCTAGTCGAATCGCGTGGCACAACAATGTTCATTTTGACGTAATTCCTTTTCGTGGGGAAAAAAAAGACGCAGCGAGGCCTCGCTTCTTTCTGCGTATGAAAAAAGGCCGCCTTTAACCTAGAAACAGTGGAGTACAGACGCTACCTGGCTGCGACACGCTTAGCCTAGCTTCTCCGTTGAAACCTGTTTCTGGTAACTAAGTCATTACCAACATATCCTTCAACATCATTGGAGCACTCAAGACCATTTACCTCGTCAATGTGGTGTCCCCCGGGATGGTTAGTTCAGGTACAAGCGATTATTACAGTAAAATTCGATATGAGAAATTATAAACTGAGAACAAGATAATGTGGGGTAGGCCTTAAAAATGTTACGTGAAATTATAACTTGTTTTCATATGCACTTTGTGCTTGAGTTCTAAAAAACACGTCAAACTTTAGTTACATAAGAAGATGTATATATACATTTAATATATATACATAATCATTATGTAACCGGCAACTGGTTGATTTGCGCCACGATAAAAAGTCTGTCATCCACGAACATCATTCGAGGCTGTCTATGTGGTCTTCTTTCTGCAATTTTCTCCTAGACGCCGATGTTGAATTCGATTAAGTATTATTAGTTTTTCTATCTGGCCAATTTACTGCAGCTTAGGTTTTAAAATAACAGGCCGAGGTATCTGATCTTAAGAAAAAGAAATAAAACCCCAAACAATTTACGAAAAGAATTTCACGTAACGAATTTGATGATTTAAATACTGAGGAAATGCGGACAAAAAATTCATTAATAAACGATTATTACCGAGAATAAAATATTTCAAGGCTCGAACAAATTAAAATATCGAGATGATATAAAACTGAAAAGAAAAAACAAAAAGAAAAATCAGATTAATGGGTAGCAAGGCCAAAAAAAGAATTCTTTTATTTAACTGAATAGGCAGGCAATGCATATGGAATATATAGAAAACAAAATAAAAACAGTGATACCAGCAATATGTACACTAAGGAACTATGTAGGAAATGATACATTGAAGATGGTATATTATGCTTTAGTAGAATCAAGATTGAGGTATGGCATCCAAGCATGGGGATTAACTAAGAAAACATACACAGGAAAAACTGAAAGATTACAGAAAAAATGCTTGAGGTTAATAACTCGACGTGAAGATAAATCAATGAGTGAATTGAAAAAAAGAATTAAATGTATTAGATATAAATGGTCTATATTTGTTAGTGAAAATATGAAATTATATCATAAATGAAAAATGCGATATAAAATATGAGAAAAGTATACAGACAAAATACTTACTGAGGAAACAATTAAAATACAGAGTACCGATACTGAGGACAAAATATGGCGCACAAATAGACAAATATATTATGACAAGAGTGTTAAATGAAATCCCGAATGACATATTAGAAGAAACAAACATTAAAATTAAGAAACAGAAAATTAAAAGTTGGTTGATAGATGAAACGGTGGTAAATAAAATAATAACTCAAAATAAAGAAAAACTGGAAAAAGGGCATGTAAAAAATAAAACTCTTACGAAAGTGCTGCTACAAATACTAGTGAAAAAAGTATGTATATGTATATGTGTATATATATGTATATATGTATATGTATATGTATATGTATATATATGTAATGTATATATGTATATATATAAGGAATTAGAATAATTACATAATAAGAAAATTAAAAATAATAAGTGTGAGTGAAAATGTGGAAATGAATGTGAGCAAATGACGTGTAAGTGGGAACAAGTGTGAGTGTGAGTGTAATTCAATATCTCTAAGTTATAAAAATTATTTTTTTTTTTTTTAATGGGTATGCCTTTACAGCTTACCCAACGTGGAGCCGTAATAATCACTAACTCATATTCTTATGAACTCGGACAACTTCTCGAGAAAAGTCGCTATGTCCGGGAACAAATCTAGATTCTCAACATGCAGAAGGGACATTACGTTATAAGGAGGACCACGACGAGATGCGTACAGTAATTTGAGATACAGTTCAGAACGTAATGCTGTTAATGAAGGACATTAGAAGAACACGTGATCAGGGTTGCAGACTACACGACCAGCATATAGAGGACAATACGGATTATCTCTAAGCTGCATAACGAACAGGCGGTCCGGCAACAAGCAATTCCCAAACCGCAATCTGCTGATAAGCACAATTCCTCTCCGCTTGATGTTTTTGAAAACGTAGAACCATGGGAACCTAGGGAGAGACGGCTGCAGCTGATAATACGCAGTGAGAGGCGACCGCTGTATACACTCCATATATGTCTGTTCCCAGAGTTTTTTATGATCAGACTGTGTAAAATGAATGACGTCACGAGAAGAAACTGAAGAGAATAAAACACCACTAGAAGAACCCCTTTTAGCTATTGCATCTACCATTTCATTGTCGGGGACTCCTCGATGTCCCGGTACCCACAAGAATGACACAAATATACTGAGGTTTTCCAGCTGATTAAGTTTCAACATGATGGCTGAAATCAATGAATCTGACACCTTCCCTTTGCATTCAATAGCTTTTAAAATACTCTGTTTACATAATTATATTAAGAGGATGCAAATTATATATAAGTAAATCTGTCGACAAGCAAATGCTTGACGGAACAATTGAGAAATGTTAATTATAAGGCATTTAAACAAATATACGTTTTCAAAAAAAAAAAAAAAAAAAATAGTAATAATAATAACCGAACTATGATTATAAGATGTACACGTGTTATGCAAATACGCATGTATTGTAAATATAGTATATAAACAAAAAAAAAGGTGAACGTTTAAACTGAAAAAGTTAAAGAAAGACAAAAGCCGAGCAAATTTCACTAAAAAAAAAATAAATATTTTGTATAAGAAAAACATTTACTACGAAAAAATAATAGATGTTTTCTGAAAATTCCGTGTAATAAATTTCACGCTGGTTACGGATAAAACGAATGAAAAATGAATCAAAATTTTACGAATTAGAACTTTATCATATATTTTACAGACTGATAAATAATTCACTTATTTTTCCTTTTATTATCTGCAACATATTTGTCAAAACGACAACTACAAAATATGCCGCTATCTGGAATCGGATAAAATTATTTTTACCGTATTTTTTGTTGTTGTATCTACTCACATATAGATGAAATTAAAAGAGATAGAATATTATGACGTAACGGGAATAACTAATATTAAAGACAACTTAATTTACACGATTTTAGAAGTAAGCTGGGTCACGGTTCACGTTTAGAATATTATCATTATTATTACTAACACTCAGCATGTTGACATCACTACCGGCATTAATAAATGTTTACCTGCATCATCAACATATATAAAGGAAAACTTACGTATATAATAAAACTACCTACACTCGGATAAAATAATTTCGCTGCGTACAACTTCCTTTTATAGCAAGTTCTAGATGTGGGCATACGCTAAATTGAAATCGAAGAGGCGACCTTGCTAATATTATAACGGTAGATCCATTTCTTTTAACGCATTTCCGAATACCGAAACACAATTACCTATTATAAACGCCAACATTAGTTAAAAATGTTCCGAATTGATCGCTAAAATAAGTAAATGAACTTTAGTTGTACAGAAACACTAAAATTCCACACCCACAGTTTTTATTTTATTTATACGCATAATGTACTAGCCTTTACGTTATATGTTTCGTTCACTATACGCTAATTATTTGCTTATTTTCTTTAATGATAGATAAAGCAGGACGTAATGGTTGTTTTTTTTTTTTAAGACAAAGTGACTAATCTGAAAAATTGGTCGTTGTCAATTACATTGTATAGATTATCCTAATTTTAAGAAGAAGAAGCATTTATTCATTAATTATTTCCTACATAAAACAACACATAACATTCATACCTTAGTATTAATAAAGCCTAAGCAAGTAAATTACAAAGTTAACATAATTATAGAATAAATATTAAGTTCTTCATTCATCCCACGAAAAAACCCGGCACATACAACATCTCACTAACGATAGTATTAAATAACAATTTTAAATAGTAATATAACATAAAATTATTAAATAAAAAGAATACAATAACAAATTAAAATGAATAATGTTTAAGACCTTAAACACTTGCCCATTGCATGCAGTTACCAGTTCAGTTACAACTAATCAGTTTTATACGATCACGGGCTGTTAGATATCTCGAGGGAATCGTTAGATCATCAGAGATTAAGACTAAAATTTAGATTGCCGGTAGTGAGAAAAGTTCGAACCAACGAAATGCTACGATGCGAAAATTATTCCGACGACTACAACGATGATCGGTCTGTAAAATGACACGGGGACTTAAGTAAAGTCCAAATATTGAACTGCTCTCTCTCTCTCTATATATATATATATATAGGGTAATGCAAAGAAGACGGAGTTTTTTTTTAATAGCGCAGTTGGTAAAACTACTACAACGTAAACTGCGTGCTCCACGTTTAGTGTATACACGAGATATTCGTTTATGTTCAGTTTCAAGTTATCGCATCCTATAACGAGGAGTGCTCGTTTGCGTGGAACGTTATTTTCGGCGTAAATCGATCTTGACAGTGTATAGAGAGTTTCGAAAAAAATTCAGTTACACGATTTTTTTGTAGGAATGTCTTAATAGCCAAGTTTACGAAACACATCTACGAGATCTTGAAGACCTGATTAAAAATTCAGTGACCTACGCTCGAAAAAGTCTCTGAAAATTTTGTAAAGACTGAATGAATGTATTGTTGCAAATAGCAGTCATCTGAACAATATTGTGTGTCCACAAATGATTGTAAACTAATATCCCGTTATCGTATTTTTAAATAAAATTTCATTCAAAAATTTTGGTCGACTAGTTTTTGAGTTATTAAAAAATAACAAAACCGTCCGTCTTCTCTGGGTCACCCTATATATATATATATATATATATATATATATATATATATATATATATATTTATATATATATATATATATATATATATATATATATATGGCTGAATTTAGAATTGTAGCGGAAATACTTGAAACTCAGTTTGTAGATGTTATTGCGTCCGATTTCTACCTATGAATTTGATGACTTTAAAATTTAATTTACGAGGAAATGAAAGTAACGTATGTGAACTATGTACACTAAAGAGAAAAATTAGCAAAATGGTCATATATCAAAAATACCGGTAAAAGGACTTCGCATTATGCTAATTTAAAATTTTAGTATTAATTTCTGGCTGCATCATAGTAGCCTATATATACGCTGGCAATAGTTCGTTATGTCGTGCGACTTCTCACACAGACTTAGATAAAAATGATAAAACATTTAACAAAATAAACAAACCATGTGATGAAATAATTGACACAAAACAAGAGTCATTAACGATCAGTAAATTTAAAGCGTTTTGGAAATTTCCTTGAACGCTTAAGGATATTACAGTGTTATTCCGATTTTATTAGAATAAAATTAATAACATAAGTTTCCAAATTGAAAAAAAAAACTGTTTTGAAATATATAAATTATAACACAAAATTCATTGTGGAATTTTTACAGTTCCAGAGAAATAATTAATATCGGTTATATTTATTTCTGTGCGCATAGAACCTATTTATTTATTTATTTATTTACAGAACATTACGGCATACACAACAGCAAAACGGTGTATGCACTTACAAAATGATTATAAAATAAAAGTATGAACAAAAATAAAATTAAACCACTCTCTCGCAACATGTTAATTAATATAAATAATATTAAAAATGGAAAAATAAATTACTAATAACAAAAAAAAACATTTCTAATGAAATATAATATCTATATACAAGCACACATCCGAACAGAACAAAAAACCGGAAATACCAATCATACACCCATATTCTCATGTAATCAAACGCCTCCTCCATCGAGACACGCACATAAAAACATACTGATTCACAAATGCAAAAAACAGGACTGAACGCACACATATTCCCATACAACGAAACTGTTAATCGATAATGAGGATATAAACAGGACTTTTTATGACCAAAATAAAATCAACTTAATGAAAAGTAACAAGTGAAATATAGAGTTTAAAAAAAATTATTATATATAAATTAACGCCTATTTGACTCTTGTACTCTTTTCATATTGAATTTTTCACTCCATAGCAAACTTTATTAATTTTTTTTATTAGGCGCTAATATCTTTCATTTATGATGTAAATAGTAAATATCAATTAAACAAAGTGTTAATCATTAATATCATCTGACGTAATAAATAACTATACATGATTGTGTTTAATAACACTTAAATAAGAATTTAATTAATTTATAAGCATGTTTCAATATCCCTTTTTTGGCGCAACTTGCAAACACTTTTAAAAATTTCTTATTTACTAATGGAATTTAGCAAATTTTCCCAGAACATGCGATTGTTATAAAATATTTCTTCATGACAATATGGCTATTGAATAAGAATAAAGTAATTGTATATCGTCAGGAAAACAAGGAATACGAAAAAATATTCAATATTTGCGCATTTTTACTATATTAAAAGTTAAATTAATTGAAACAATACATTTTCTTATAAAATATTGTTTTATATGATATTGAACGTTTTTATCATATTTTTTTACAATAAGTTACGTTCGTATTTCAACATGGAAAACAATTTTTTATAATTTTTCTTAATAGTTATTAAAAACTACTACGTATAGATTTAAACATTTGTTAAAAACATAGTTTTACAATTATTTGAAAGCAAACTAACTATTCATGAAGTTAACGATTTATTCTTTATTTCATCCTATTTATTTAGGAACTAGTCCATCGTTTGGCCAAATGCCAGTCTTCTCAGATTAAAACCACCTGTCAGAAACTCTATGCACATTTCTTATATAATTTAATTTTTACAGAAACAATAACATTGATTTACTTCCAATGACATAAAAATTTACTTTAACAGTACAATTTAGAATAAAATTAATTAATTACAAATTAAAGCTTTGTATAACGAACTTATCTAACAAAATAACAAATTATTATTGAGTTTCTTGTTTCATTCCACTGACAACTACACGGATGTCAAATGTATTGTTTTTAAGTGCTTAAAAGACTCGTTTTTCTGCACATATCACATAAAAATGTGATTTTAATTATTGTATTTTCTAAACATCCTATTTGGTAATTTTCATAAATTTTTAAATGACCAATAGAAATTAAATTCTTAGCATGTCCCAACCTTATAGAAAATGATATTTTTCCAGGCAACTGAGTGTAATATATTAAAAGATTTTATCGTGGAAAGCTACAGTCGCATGATAGATTATCAGTCCTACTCTGTTTGATCTCATATTTTCACACTTATTACGTGTTGCTTGTTCAGCAGTAATCACTCTTTATGTCTGGGTTGGAGCATTCACGATCTCATGTTTGTTCAGCTTTATTGATACTCGCTGCTTCTTCCACCCTTTCACCTATGATAGTTGTCCATTTTCCGATGATCATATAAACTAATTTTTTAATTCGATAGTCTGATTAATGTTTTGATGTATTGGAAGATTTGAATCCATTTTATATTTCATCAATTCCTTTACTAATCCGATATTACGCTTTTTATTAAAAGATGGTATGACGTTCAATGCAAGTAGTCAGGTAGTAGTTGTTAATTTATAGTGCATGTAATCGATCGTAATGTTAGATTTCAACGCGTCGTCAACCTTCTTTGTATGATTATTGTTAAAATCTATCCCAAATTTTGATTTGTCTAGTTATGCAATTAGATGAAAACATATTATCATATTCATGTGTTTGACATCAATCATCACAATGAGAAATTCTCCTACAATTTTACTCGTGTCAGTTTTTAAAGTCGCCTCTATTGCTCGAATGCCAATTCTTTGTATGCTCAGTATAATTTAATTTATTTATTTATTCACATACAGTTCACTTAACAGCTTATGCTAATTAGAATGCGAACACTGAGAAGTAAATAATTAAATAAAAATAAACAACTTAATCAAACCACAAACATTTTTTAATAAAAAATAATATTAAATTCTTAAATATACAAAAAAAAATATACAACTGCATACACAATACATAAACACAGCCACTCACAATATTCATTGGAATTTACACACAAAAAGAAAAAACAAGCGATTGTCCATGCATGCGACATACACTCGCTACACTCGAATGCGCTTACGTAATCTTACATATGAACAGAAATACATGTGCACACCAGCATACGGTAA
Organism: Coronaproctus castanopsis; assembly: GCA_032883995.1. Classification (NCBI taxonomy): domain Eukaryota; kingdom Metazoa; phylum Arthropoda; class Insecta; order Hemiptera; family Monophlebidae; genus Coronaproctus; species Coronaproctus castanopsis. The sequence goes on from CM065052.1 coordinate 59,670,093, forward strand.
TGAAAATTTCAAACGATTTCTATATACGTATAGAAAAATATTACGATAATTTAAAATTTTAAAATCAATAACTCAAACTAGCTGTCCACTAACAATGACATCTTTCTCACAGTAATAAAAAGTACATAGAGCCCAAGTTTGACTAAACCAAGGAATCATATAATTTGGAAATATATATCCAAACGCGGATGAATTTTAAGTAACGAGTTATAGAGAAGGGAAGTAGACACCAACGGTGAATTAAAACGAAGATTAGTACGCGGACGCGGTTGGTAGAAAGAGCGATTATTCTAGTATTCATCCTACGTACTACAAATCACGTGCTGGTTAGATGTTACTTATGAGGCATTCATAATAATCATAAAAGAATTCTGTATTATGCTACCGTTCAAGATATGTATTTTATGCTCGTGGTATATATATATTGCAATATAAGTAAAACACATTTAAATATATATTATCAGATCAAAGAACTTAATCGTTGAACTTCTCATTCATTTTAAAAATATTAATCATTTCATAGACCAGTTTTTCCTATACATGAAATCCTTTTGATAAGGTGATGGTGTAGTATAAACAAAGTACTGTCACTGAATATTATCTGTAATATTAAAAGTTTATGTTTCGTTTTTCACATCAGCTTAAAAATTCAGTTGCACATATAAAGAATATAATGCATAATTTACACGTTCATTCTAATTATTATTAACCAAAATGTTGCCCTTCCTAAAATCTAAAACGGGTAAACCAGTAGGTAATAACTTGAAATAAATATAAATTCGTGTTAGAATACTATCATGATAAAATAGAAAATAAAATTAACAATTATTTATTTACTTGTATTCTTACAAAAGCAATTTCAAAATTTGTTGTATAGTTGAAAAATAAAAAGTCGTAACGGAAGGAAAATTAAAATTCAGTAAAAATATGAAGAGTTGAAATATTTTTAATTCCCCCTCCAGCATCTAAATTAATTGTTAATAAATGCAAACATTGTAGAACACAGACCGAGACCTAAAAATTGATTTTAGCTCAAAAACAAATAGTTCAATATATTCATTGGTAATTTTTGCTCGGCAATTATTTAGAACAATTAACACACTTCGTTCTAACGACAGATTTTACCTTTCCAAGAACTTATCAGCAAAATTATCGTCAACTTGCATTTCCCGGATGAACAATAAACTTTCGAATCTTCACATTCTTAGGGGTTTTTCATTTATTTACAAGAGAAACATCACTTTTTGATATATATAACGATCTATATTTCAAGACGAGAAATGATGTATAATCATAGACGCCGACTTCGAGGGGGGCATTTGTTTATTATTCAAGAGTTATAACCCTTCAGTATTATAAGTTAGACATAAAAATATATAAATAGAGAATTTAAATGAAAATTTGTTTCGTCGGCTTGTTTATTTATATTTTGTGTATAATTTCGTAGATACTATTTGTTCCTTGAATTTCAGATTTGCCTTAGTAGGGAAGTAATATTAGAGGTAGAATGCTATTGTCAGCATTTATTCCAAATTGTTTTCATTAACTGGCGATCTATTCCCAGAAAACCATTGATGATTTCCGGGTTTTCTGATTTTATATTTCTGCTTTTATTTTTTTACTTTGTGAGCATTCCCTTTTAAATCAATCACGTTCTCACGTTCTTAATTGTTGAAAGCGAATGGTACAGTGCATAATTTTTTTTATGTTTATCAATAACCAATTTTATTTTACATTTTTATAAATACGATGCTGTTTAACTTATTAAAATTAAACTGATGGATAAATTTATAATTAAAACAGATATATAATTCTCAGGTTCGAAGGAACTGGACCCCATTAAGGGTCAAATTCTAATTTTAACCTAAAAATGTATACATATTATCGCGTATATTCACGGTTAATATATATATATATATATATATATATATATATATATATATATATATATATATAACTTTTATATGTAAGAAAACAATTTTATTAATGAGTTGTGTTTATGAAACGTTATAAAAATATTATTTTGTACCCTCAAATTTACCTCTGTATAACTGTGATATAAACAAAAAGCTGTCAGCTAGAATTTTAGTATATTTCAATTAACTTTCATTATAAAGAAAAGTTAAACCACAAATACATAGAAACCAATAAAATAAAGCTGATTATAAATCACACATCCCGTGCTTTGTTTAAAAGTTAGACAAGCATAAAGTATCGCTTCAATAAAAAATTGGATAGATATATTCACTAATAAGATCGTTAAAGTAACTATATTATTATAAGCATTACATGGCAAATGAAGTTGAAAATCATAACTTATAACTTCATTGTGTTTAAAGAATATGATCTAACGGAATTTAGTCTGCATCTTATTAATTTATTTAGCCAAAGTTGTGATTATAATAATTTATTTCATAACTCATGTATGAATATACTTAAATATATTAAACATTCATTTTCACTATGAAATACGTTTCAATTAAAACAGTCAATAATTTTTTATTAAGGAATTTAAGAGATATTTCTAACAAAGTACACGTCTGATAAACATAAATGAAAATACTAATCTTTAATTGTACAGAAAAATAGAATACACATCTAATATATTATTTTTAAATGCAGATGACGAAAAAAAAGTACTTTTTTTTTAAATAATTCAATTTATTTTCGAATAAAAAATAATAATGGGTTATAATTATTTATTGTGCGAATTATACAATTTTTACATTCATAAAAATTTAGATTTATCTAAAAAAGGAGATCAAACATATGAAAAATTTACCATTTTACTATTGAAATGGGCGCTTGTTTCCATAATGCAATTAAAATTTTTAAAATGTATAATTTATGTAAAATATCAATCAGTTCCTAAATATAAGCTCAGGTCAACTTCCCACCTGTTTTCAGCGGAGTTACAAAGAAATTTTATATTTGTTTTTATCAACGAAATTTATATAGATACACAGACACCATTATAGCAACTAAATTGCTAGAAAAAATACAAGTAAGAATTTTTTAGCATGTCTACCTTTAATAATTCCTTCGTTGGCACTTCTACAAATTATTCATAAAAAAATAAAACTGATAAAAATTATCTACAAAATTCAGGATTAAGTCTAATCTTTCAACAGTGGCTGATGTTGATAACTTGAGTAATAATTTTTTATTATTTTTTACAAAAATAAATTTTAATGTTACCTTTGAGTGTAACTGACAAAAGCATAACTATTGTGGATATTAAATATACTTTGAAAAAAATACATATATGTACATACTTGGTTGTTGATTTCATAATGCGATGTTTTCTATTGTTTTTTGGATCTGTAAATTATATTAATATAATAATAATGCAATTATAAACACGAATCGTTCATTTACGAATTGGTAACGAACTTTATAAAAGGATATTAACTTGTTCCCGCCATATTCAACCTACCAACGCCACCAGAAAACACAGTGTGAACTAACGTTTTCCCGCCATGCGTAAACAATAAGTAAATTATTTTAGCGCGCGAATATATTACTTTCGTTCAAACCAGTGTAGCCGGTTTGAAGAATTACCGAAACATTGTTACTTTATAATTTACGTAAATAAGCTTATTAATTAAAACACCCGATGATTTTTAATAAGTTAAAAAAGAAACCAATAATAACAAAGTGATCATTATATAGTGTTATTATTTTATAATTCTGAACTTATCATAAAAGTTCAAAATTATATTTAATTCAACCATATTTAGCTAGTTTTTGACATAAAATAAACGTTCATTTTTGGTATTACACTCGTGTACATAAAAATATTTAAGTTAAATCTAATTTATTTAATCTCTCCGGTGTCAGTAGTGGAAGGCTTTTATCTGCAAATTTCTGGGTTCCTAAAATGTTACATAAACAAAAATTTTTGTACGCATGCTTCTAGATTTTATTTATGTAACCTAATACATAACTTAGATCAATTATTATGGATACATTTTTAATTTTATTAGAATATAGATTTTGACAACTTTTACTAAAATGAACAATTATTTATAAAAATATCCGCTTGTTTAATTTTTTTCTTTAATAATGAAACTTTTAAAATTTTCTCAAGTACAACACGACTATTACATGATTCCGTAATAATTAAAATAAAAAAATTTATTGAACGATGATAATAATAATAAGAAGAAGGAAAATGCTGGTAATAATAATAAAGGTTATAACCAGAGTGGTGAGAAGAAAAGAGAAAGCTTATTTAACAAAAACCGTTGCTTTTAAAATTAACATCAATTTTCTGTTTTTAAGTGGTTTTTTACTTAGGCATATATAAACCTGTATTAATATAAAGATTTGTGTTGATACTTGTGAACAGGGTTCATTCAACATTGACATTATTTGTTCAGATTGTTCCTTACACGTTTCAGGATGAAGAGTAAAACCATGCAGATGTTCAGCAAAGGCGTTTGTTTTTTCATATTAATTTTTTATTTTAGTTTTATGGTTTACATTATTTTAAATTATATTTGAAACGTATTTCAATTTTGTGGTTCTATTTACAAGTTCGTTTTCCATAGGTATATTGCTTGGACATAAATCTAAGATGACCATGACAGGAATATGATTAGTGAAAAGATCGATAACTTTTTACATTCTCGGGCGAGGTTGTGTAAACCATGAGTTACAAAAAATCCAGAACATCTGTTATTATGCATCGGGTAGTATGTTGGTGCCATGGGTGAAAGAATGGTTATCTATTGTGATAGTGATACCACTATTACCATTATTGTTATAATTGTTGTTGTCCAAACTAACTTCCTGGAATGATAAGTTTTTATCATTATTTGTACTCGTACCAGTTGTTTATTATTTTCCTAGGTGAACTTGACATCCCCTGTAGCTTGCGCGATAATATCCTTGTGCATAGGTTGCAGGTTCAGCAGTACCTTATAAAATATTTTATTGTCATGTCTATCGGCAAATAATTGGCGGTATGAACAAAAATTTTCACAGCGCTTATGTTATTTTAATCGTGAGTTTTTTTTAACTCTTCCCTATAACTACTGTTTTTAAGAATTGTGTAATCTGAAATATTTCATCATTCTTTACAGAAGATTTTAAATCAATAAAACCTGGACTTCTGGACTTCAGAAGAACGATGTGGGGTTAGTCTTGTGAGGTATTCTTGTAGGAGGGAGGGGGGAGATATTTGGAAATGATGCCTCATCTTGTTAATTATTGTATTTTACGAGCACGTGAACGTAAATGCGACAGAAGGACGATATTCGTGTCGCTAATTACAACACGTTGTAGAAGAGTATGGGTGAGGTGAAACGAGTAGTACTCGCCACGCACATACACTCTTCGACAACAAGGAGTATCAGATAATAATAATAATAATAAAATAAAATAAAATAAATTAAATGGTTTTATCTCACCGATAATATAAAGCCTTGTATTATAATATAAACGCTGGTAAGCACTGTAAAATTGTCATGATGGGGAATTTTAACCAGACGGAGGTTTTACACGCCGAAATATCTGGTTGTCCATAAATGATTAGCCGATAACACCGCGATAAATAAAGCATGCAGAACTTGTATTGAAATAAGTGTAAATAATAGAAATAGTGAACACAAGAGACAGGATAAATCGAGGAACATTCTACATTGAGATCACCTTTACTCCCAGGAAAATTTAATTTCCAACCCAGTTAATAAATTTTAACGATTCCTTCGACGTTATAAATATTTGATCATGTTAATATTACTACTAATTTTTTAAATGCTTGTTATAAATATAAATTATTCATTTGAATCATTACTAGTTTTAAGTTGCAACAACATTCTACATTTGCAGGATTGGAATAAACGAAATTATTGTTGTATTCTCATTGCGAAAAGTAAGCATAATTTATTCTTAATGTCATAAACTGACTATCGGATCAAGAATAAAATACAGATTAAAATCCAAACTATATATATATTGATAATTATCAACTACTTACCGCTAGTATAGTATGCGTCAAGGAATACACAAAAATATATATATAAAAAACCAGAGGTCGAACGCAAAATTTTAAATCGTCTTACCGAGGAAGAAACTAAACCGAGATTTGCGGACAAAACGGTTAGCAACGCGTGTTCGACGTTTACTACTTCTACCGGCTTATCCAATTTTCGGCCTTTTGTTACAGATACAGCTACACCGCCAAAAAATTACCACCCGCATTAATGCTGCGTGTATTCTTTGTACTATTGATTTGAACCCCAAATTGCAGGGAAACGTATAGCATCAAACTAATATTTTATACCGCATTATGCAGCTTTCAACAAACTTTTTTCTTTCTTTTTACTAGCGAACTTTCCTTTTCATTTAATCACTTTAATATACATTGAATTAAAACAATTGATTAGGTTTTTTAGAGTTAGTTCATGCATGATATTAACTGACGAGTGTGGTTGGGTGATTAATGTCAAAATAAAGTTAAATAGCTATCAAAAATGTTCATGATTTTATTATAGTTTTTCCTCTGTGTAGTAGTGCGTAATAATTTTTTTGCTACATTTGATACAAATAAATACCGAGACGTATTCGCAAACATTTAATAAATAGATAATTTTTTGAAATAATATTTTTTTAATGTTCATATTATTTTTAACTATTTTATCTTTTGATAATTAACTTTTACGAATTTTGCAAAGAACGCTTTACTGAGAAATGTAAATTTTTATAATCAATAAATTAGGTATATATATGCTATATACCTATAACATAAATTGCTACAATTTCATGCCGTTTAACAGTATAACTGCCTGGATTATTGACTAATATCAGAGAAAAACCTTTTTGATTGTATAAAATCTTAAAAATACGTTAAGTTGAAATAATAATTTTTTACTTTTCCATTTATTTAACATTACGTATGTTTAAAACATATTTAAAAAAAGTTATTGAGAGTAAATTGAACAATTAGAGCCTAATATAGAAGAATTTTCTTTATTAGAGGGATATGACGGTGTATTCAGTTTTCTTTCTATCCCATAATACAAGGAAATTGATATCTAGAATTCAATAAATACTAAAATCTAAACTGGTTCTTAACAAATGTTGAGTTTTTACTTTTGTCAGTTTTATAGTTTATCATTTAATCACGGTGCTCTTACAATCAAACATGAAATTTGCTTGTTCTTGATGGTTGACACCTTGACGGTACTTTTGACAGGTTTATTTTTTTCTAACTGAATTCAAAGGTCGATGTTACCTTCAGATGTAGATACATCAAAATTAATTTACAATACATTAAGATTTTAAATTTTATAAAAATTAATACATGTTTTATAATAGTTCTAAAATTTCAAATAAAAACTACGTAAACTTATTTTTGTGTCGTAATTACTTCATTGGTAAATAATTATTCGAATATAATTTAACGATATATACGATATATATATGCAAACATACATGTGAGTATAGGTGAAAATAAATGAAATGTGATGTAAAACAGGGGTAACTGATGTTAGCATTATTTGCAAAATTCAAGAAATTCGAGATTAAAGTACCATTATACTTACGCATAAAAATAAAAAAGTCCATCAAGTCAATGCTTTTAAGTCTATTATGTATTATTTTTTTTTGTTTGCTACACAAACATTTTCATATCATTTTGTCACGCAGGGATATGAGTTCTTTGTCTAAGATTGCAATTTACTAAAAGTATTTAATTTTGGAACAAAAAACAAACAAACAAAAAACAGTTCAATTCTTTATATTTTTGTACATTTCCTTGAAATTACGTTAATCTAGTTTCCTCCTCATAATTAATGGTGCATTTTCCATAAATTGAATTCCAGTTTTCGATCTTGACACAGACCTAACACTATTCGAATAATTAACTTAGAACATTTATCTCGATCATTTTTATGACACAAAATTTTTATTAATTGCCTTGCATCTTTACAAATTCAAGCTTGATCTTACTAGCAGTCCACAGCAAGATAACGACGACAGCGTCTTTGTTGATACCATGTTTTTCAATTACCCATGGTTTTATGCGCAGAAAAATTATTAAATTAATTTCTATACTCTACCCTTCTGTTTTAATAAGCTACCCATAATGTAGTGTTCTGCTTTTTATGAATTTTCTTTACTTAATCCCCATTTTGAAAATAGGAAACTCATTTTAGCTGATCATTATAATTATATCCACTTTTTTAAAAATTGGATATCACGTTTTTATGTGTTTCAGAAGATTACTCCTTCATATTTGATAAACTATATATATTTAAAATGTGAACGTCCGGAATACAATTTAACCTTTCGCCTTAATGTAAAAATTGTTAAAGATTACCATTTTCGGCTGTATTAGAAATAAAATAAGTCATATTTCTAAGTAACATGAATTTATTGATATTTAGTTCCTTCAGTAAAATTGTGTAGCATTTTAAAAAGTAATAATCAACGAAATATTTTATTCCATTAAAAAGTTTATATTACGAATATTATTAACAGTAGTGTTCATGAAATTTGTAAACATTGCACTGATATATATCTATACATGAGAAAAAAGATACTCGATCAATTTTTTCTATCATTACATACATATTAATCATTCATTCCATTCTTTTACGACATACAAATTCTGCATGTTTCCAAAAATAACCAGATCTTTGTTTTTTAAAACATCAGTAATAAATGTTTTCTCTAACAACTTCATTCTTTGATCTATTATATAAAAATTGATTTCCATTTCAGAGATTGGTTTTTTCGTTCGGAAAAGTCCTGTTATTTTTAGTTTGTCAATTTAAGCCTGAATCCTGAAATGTTATTTGTAATATCACCATGTGAATTTATTTATTAATATTTAAAGTTAAACTTAATGATATAGTAACTATTATAACACTTTCAAAAATTAAAAATTAAAATATAAATATAAAGAAAGGTTTTCTATAATTCATTTTTTGAAATAATATTTTATAAAGTATTTCTCGAATTATATCGTATTGGATTTCCACTCTCGATAATTAACGTAAGTGTTTCCTTTTCTGTTTCTAATTCTCCGTAATTAACGGCTCAAAATCTTCCTTAGTAGAAGGTATTTATTTCTGCTGTATGATCTGTTGTTGTTACGAATAATAAATACATAAGTATAATTTTACTTAAAATGTGAGCTGTACTCATCATATTTCTTAAGTGTTAATTGAATGGAAATGCAGTCGTATTTAATTCTAAGTCTTGTTTTGTGATGGTTCAGAGAAATCATGGGATTTTGTACTTCCCGTCATTTCTTGATGTCCATTTTTATTTTGCAAATTGTAAGTAACGTTATACCTCGTAGATTATTTTACAATTTTCATGATTATTGAAGTATGTGGGTTCTTTATTTTTTTAGAATGTGAATATGCTTTTGTAAATATATTTCACCAAATTCATGAATTAATGATTTTAATTTTAGGTAACTTTGACTGTAAGGCAAATATTTGATTTTATGGGTTTCATGTGGGCATCTGTGTTAGCTAATTTCATCTATACATTATTCATAATATTTGGAATTTTTGGAGTTATACAGTGCAGATCAAATTACACTATATCGGTAAGAAGAGAATACATTTCCTAATTTTAAAAATAATATATTTTTAATAATTAATTGCTTGATTTTTAAAATGCTTGTTTACTTGCAGTCATTATATATATATATATATATATATATATATATAACAGCTTTATGTTTAAACGCTTATACTTGCTGTTTTAAGCTTTTTTATATTTTCTTTTTAGTATACAGTTTCTAGTTCCGTTTGGTTATTGTGGAACAGCTTTGTAATGTGTTTTTATATGAATGCTTTCGGCTTAAATCGAGTAAGTTTGGGTATTTTGGTTTGGAAAGCCTATTTGAAAAAAATAATTCGTAGCAATAATTATGCAAAAAAAACAAAAATAAACATATGCATTGAGTGCTTATTTCATATTTAAACAATATTTATAATAGATTTAATACTCATAAAGAATATGATTTTGTTGAAGGATAAAGATTTATTAAGTATGAAGACGGGAAGTATTAGTTGGTGGCAAACAAATGGACCTGGCTGTAAAGTTATATTTTTATCTAACCATTCAACAATTGATGATCCATTGGAGCCGTTGAAACCAGATTTTATTACTGGTTGTATTATGGAACATCAATACATAGAAATGATACAGGCTGGTGTACAAGCAGTACTTGCTGTATGTATAGCATATAATTTTTATGAACATTATAATAAATTATATTTAGAATTATTTACACTTAATGTACTTGTTTACATCAATACCTTTTGTATGCATTATGTCTGCGTAGTCGACAAATAAATGAATATATATTTTAAAGACTATTAGATTAATCTTATTTTATCTCAACTTCAGATTAGTCAGAAGCTATGTCAGATAAATCTTTATGTTTTTATTTTCCGATATTTTCTTAATTGTTTCTAAGTTATCTATCAACTTCCGTAATTTTTTCTATTGTATTTGCTATCTAGTTGGGGCCCACGCGCTTATAAAGGTGCAAAAAACCTATTGTATTGAGGGTTCTAATAGGCTTATTCTAAATTCCGGGTGTCTAGACAGTTGTAAAAAGACATTCAAGAAGTCGATAAGTATTAACATATATTTTATACCATATAATCTGATAGAAGAAACAGGATTGTGCATGTATTTCCATACTTTTTTTTTTGTTTTGCTCGCAATCTGCTTATTTGAGACAATAAGCGGCAAGGATAACGTTAAGGACCAAATTAAATTTATTTCGTGGAGCATGTCCCAGTGGTCGTAGATTCTTACGGCTGGACTATTTTGCAACTGGTAAGCAAGTCCTAGGCGCGATCTTATTAAGCGTACGAATCTGGACCGGTTTACTATCAAGTTCTGGCCAGGTAGTTAACGTGTTTTCCTAGCCGTTCTATGTATCGTTCCTTACGGTTGCAGACCACTTCTTTGATTGATGGTGTTTACAAATCTTTGCGTATATCATCATTACGCACGAGCAATGGCGCCTCGACTATTGAACGAAATATCCTATCTTGGGCTGACCGTATGACATCGATACTCAAATTGCTGCTGAGCTCCAAAGTTCTATCCCATAAGACCATATAGGTCTTAGGATCGCTTTATACAACAAGACTTTGATTTCTATTGTAAGCCTGGATGTATTTCCGATTAACCAATACATGCTATTAAATTTTAGGTTGAGTTGTTTCTTTTTGGCATTAACGTGTTTTCTACACGCCAATTTATTTTCCAAGTGCACACCGAGGTATTTCACACTACCTGTGGTGGCGATTTATACACCATTGAGCGTTAATGCTAGATAATTCGTATAATTTTTTTCAGTGTGAATGAAGATTTAGTTTCGTTGACTTTAACTTTCCAATACGTGAACCATGCTTCTAGTTTCTTTAAATGTCTCTGCAATCGATTTGATGCTAACTATGTCATAGTCGGCAGATAATATAAGTGTCATCAACAAACATAGCTGTAGTTGTGCTGGTATTTAGCGGAAAATCCGAAGAGAATATTTGAACTGGTCGAAGTACACTACCCTGGAGTACTCAAGATTGAATAAGATAGATGTTAGAAACTGCCAGTAACCTGAAAGTATCTCTCCGAGAAGTAAGAGTTTATTAATAAATAATAAAGAACTGGTAATTTGTATTTTATTTTTAAAGTAGGCCATCATGCCACACTTTATTAAACTCTTTTTCAATGTCCAGAAACATCGCGGAACAAAATTTCTTTTATTCAAAACTTGTGTGGATAACATCAACAACCCTGTTAATCTGTTCTATTGTACTACACTGATCTCTAAATCCAAATTGATACTGCGGTATTATATTGTTTGCGACCAGAATAGGTATCAGTCTTTTTAGCACTAATTTTTCATTTGAAAAAATACGAAGCAGTCTTATAGGTCTATACGATGCTACTTCTGTCGGTAGCTTCTCCGGCTTAGGTATAACAATTATATTCGCAAATCTCCACTCTACAGGAATGTAACTTATGCGAATCATTGTATTGAATATGTATGCTAATGTAACAACCTTTTTCGGTAATTTCTTAATCATCATGGCAGTGATTAAATCATGTCACGGAGATTTTTTAAAATTAAAATGTTTTCCTATAAAATTATTTACCTACATGGGTGACATAGATCTTATTGGAAGAGACATTTGATATGAAGTTTCCAGGTAATTTTTTTCTTCCTTGTCTGCAGCACTTGCTGTATTATCTTTTGTATGGATTGAATATCTGTGATAAGTACTAGAAAAGGTTTCTGCTTTTTCATCATCAGTTGTCATCTATTTATTATCAATTTTTGGAGGTGCAATTCGTGGCTGGTGACTATTTTTAATAATTCTCACTTCTTTCCGTAACCAGTATTTTCGTCAGGGGTTAATGAAGAGATGTAGCTATTAAATGTACTGTCCTTCCATTCGAGAATTTTACTTCTTAATTATTTATATGCCTTGTTAAACTCAGTTTTGTCATTGGGGTTTCTAGTATTCTGCCATACACGTCTTAATCTCCTTTTTTCCTATATATATTACTTTCCATGACCTTTGATTTGTAAGATTTTACTTTCTTTGTTAGGTGTTACTAAATATGCAGTCTGCTGGACATATTTGGTGAAATTTTCTACTGTTGCCTCAATATCCTTTTTAGATTTTAATGAAATATTTAAATTAATCTTATTTTCAACTGAATGTTGATATATCTCCAATTTAGTTGATCTATTACACATTCCCGGATTTTTAATCAGCATAGACAATAGCACAGCTAACATTCATAATTATTGGGGAAGTGATCAGAAACACCATCCAGACACGATAATGTATCACTTGCTTTGTTGAGTCGACTTAGAGCCAATTTAAGACATTTGCAAACTTTATGAAAATTTAAATCTTTAAATCATTTTATAATATCACGTATAACTGAAAAACTTCTGAATTAAAAAGGGATGAAGATGACATACGACCAGTAAAAGTAGCAGGACAAATGCTTCTAGCATTTTGTGCGTAGGTTCTGTTAGTAGTTTTATTTATAACATTACTATTATTACTAAGGTTGCTAATATTCACTAATAGTACGATTGTTATTATTGCTATTATTATTATTACCCTTATTGTTATTATTATTGCTGTTACTGTTATTATTAATAAAAGTGCTATCAGAGTTGTTAAATAAAGATCTAGTTAAATTATTTTTGGAAGCGGAAAGCTGTCTAAGACTTTATATTATCGAAAATGGTATGATAAACTGGACACTCCCGACTATTAGATTGATGCTTACCTTGGAAATACACTTAACATATGATGCAGAGCAATTATCAGCTGCGTGTGAGCCGTTACATTTAGAACAGATCGGATCTTTGTAACAGTTAATAACAATGTGGCCGAAAGATTGACGTTACATTGCAATACAAGTTCTATACTTTTCCCATTGTGAACGGCAATGGGATATGATATTCATATTTTAAACTTGCCTGAATGCTCTACCAGGCCGGAAATGCACAATAAAAAGTGGTAGATAATTTTTTTCACTTTATGGAGTGGTTTTATACATTTGCTGTACACTTAGTGTAGAAATAGTTTCCGGTGAACATCGGGAAGTCTTCGTGAGACAAACTTAACAGGTCTAAGATCTTTGGGATTATGTGTATAAAATTTAATTTTAGAACTAATTGGTAGCTGATGCACCTTTTTATAACCAACGTGGAGCGGTGAATCGTCATTGTACGATGATGCTCTTATGCATATGTAATCACTATCTGTACGTATGTATTATTATTAATGAGGATATGTTACAAAACAACACGTGAAACACACAATATCGAAACGTGGTAAAATAGATTGTTACTGTACATATTATTAGATAAGTAATATAACCTCTTTATGTTCAATCATTTTCTCGCGATCTAAATTTTGCCGTAAAATAAGTAAGGACAAGAACAATATAAATAAAAACAGTTGCAAAAACTCATCTCAGTGATGCCCTCATTCGCACTTTTCCTGTTCCCTATAGTGTAAAGGGACCTTTACTATTAAGATCGGGCGATGAATTTGTAACAATGCAGTAAATTCAACTAAGACTATTAAAGTACTGAAAAGGCCACGATTATACAATCACTAAACGAAGAAACAAAAATTGTATAATTCTATATCATTTATTTTAGAACATGAGTTAATAATTTGTATAAAATTTACGTTATTTGGAGATTTGGTTTTTATAAAAGTAAAGATATTAGGCATGTGATGCGGGTATATTGAAAATCTCAATCTTGTTTTTCAAAATTCATGCATTATTCAACTCATTTGAATTTATACCGCTTTAATTCAACATATACCAAATCATGTAATTAAATTTTCATAATGAAATTGTTTTAATTATATTATTACAGTTGTGGGGTTGTATTATTGGAGTCAAGGTTAGTCATACCTTTCAGATGTGCGATAAATGTAAGTTACTTAATTTATTTAACTTTGTGTTGGTATGTAGGTGGGTGTATCAGAATTTTAACAATATTTATTAAATATATTGTGATCAATACGAAATCACTCTTTCTCTTCATCATATATATGTGTGTGTCTGTATGTGATTAAACTCACTTCAAATTGTTCTAAAAGTTACTCCCTTATAACTATTTTGAAGTAGTTCCAGATTTACAAAATTAATAAATTTCAGTCAAATAAGAAGTATAAACTAGGATAAGGTCGTTTTGAGTATGTAAATTAAAACTGATTAATAGCTAGATTTATGAAACATATGAAATATGTTTATGTTATTTTAATCATTAAATACAGTTTACATACACAAGTATTTATAATATTATTGATGTGGGTTATCACTCATTAAAATAATTGCACTGTTGATGGGAAATTATCCCTACTTTTCAGGATAGTGCTTTAAAGTCGTTTAAGCCTTTTTTTTGCAACTTTTCTTTTATTAGATAAATCGAGTAGAAAAGTTGGGAAAGTATTGACCATACTTTGAATGTGAAATTTAAATGCCACCTTAAAAAACAACACAAAGTATCATGTAAATTATTTTAATACAAACTACCATTATGAAAGAAAAGCTATATAAAACAGAAAATAAACTGAGATGCTATCAATTATTTTTTAAAGCCTAGTAAAAAGATGTTGCAGATATGAATAACCCACGTAAAGCACTAATGAAATGTCTAAAATGTTACCTATAAATTGTAAATTTTCAAATATATAATGTTCTTACTCACTAATCGGAACTTTGAAACTAATGAAAATTGTAAAAATCACTATTAAATAAAATTTTAAGTTACCAGCTGGTCTAGTTCGCGAAGAAAAATTTGACCCGACACCGTGAGCTGGTAATTATAAATCGGTTTCTTTTTATGCTTTTATTAGGACCTCGTTAAATTAATAGTTCATCAGTTTCCCTTTCATTTATTTATTTATAATTAATACTACTTATAAACACATTAATTGTTGCATTTATAGCCGATATCGAAATGACTAAAAAGGATAATGGTATGCTTCCAGTTTATTCTATTGAATATAATACAAGAAGTTATGGCGATGATTCAAGTCATAGTGCAAACGAAGGTAATTTTTTTATATTTAAAAAATTATATGGAATTTTTCAAATTAAAATTATTAAAGAAAATGTTTATATTGTCAAGATATTTATAAATCTCAATTTAATGTATATTCTTGTTCGCCACTTTTTATATATATATATATATATATATATATATATATATAAGTATATATATATATATATATTATATATATATACGTATATATATATATATATATATATTATATATATATTAGATAGGTAGGATATGTTATTTTTTTTTTTAGAATGCGAAACTGTAACTACTAATGGTCGTAGACCTATGACGCCGAGACGGGTAAAACGAAGAAGTATACATTCCAGAGGGAATGGATCGAACAATAATGTTCATGCGTTACATAAATCATCTAGTCAGCTTCAATATGCAGATCAACCACCACCGTATGCTAGGAGGCCATCATACAGTGGTACTCACTCGTCTAGCAGATCTACATTATCACGTAGATACAGGACAGTGTCTGATTCAAATTTCGAACAACAAAAGCAGTCATTTCATCAACAAAGTAATTCAGTTTATAGTAATTATTTTTTATTTTTATAATAAAAATTCTTTTAAAAATCGTACGTTGT
Organism: Coronaproctus castanopsis; assembly: GCA_032883995.1. NCBI lineage: Eukaryota > Metazoa > Arthropoda > Insecta > Hemiptera > Monophlebidae > Coronaproctus > Coronaproctus castanopsis. The sequence goes on from CM065052.1 coordinate 59,686,287, forward strand.
AGACTAGAAAATATTAAAAAGCATCTATGATCCCTATAGTGGATATAAAATATTATGGACGAATAATGTTATTATATTGTTGAAACTGTCTTAATTTAAAAAATACGATTAACCAAACTGAATACTTATTTAGCTTTTATTTATTATGGAGATTTTTTACAATGTATCTCAACTTTACCTTTTGCCCTTTAAATTCGGTTTTGTTTTTGATAGATTTCTAACAAAAAATATAACAATAGATAACGAAGAAGCTAAAAAAAAATTATTGTTGCGCTAAGAAAGATTGATAAAAATGTTGATAAAACAGTTCTGAAAATAATAGAAAGCTAATAGAAAATTTCCTTATCTAGTATGGGAGCTTCTGCTGTTTTGAAAGTAGTTCGATGTGTCACCATGGATCGTTTACTTACATGCAATAAACATCTGGGAAATTTATGTCAAAAGCAAAGAACTACCGAATATTATTTCTCTGTATGATGCAAAAGCCGTCAGTCTTCAATGAAATTTGTCGTGTAATATCTGGTTCACTCAAATCATAACCGGGTGTACCAATTTTAACTAATGTATTCCCTGAGTATGCATGAAAAGAAGACGCACTAACTACGGACTGGGAAAAATTTAACCAGAAACAAACTTTTCCTATATCATGTCAAGTACAGTTATATTGTGTTGAAATTGATCTTAAGCAATCGTTTGACTGTTGCACAAACACTTATAAAGTTATTCGGCATATTTTCAAAAAATTCATACCCTTTTTCGGTCATTTGTATTTAAAAGCCACATAACATAAAATATTATGCTTTAACCTAGTTGGAACAATTCGAAATTAATTGATAACGATTTATATTACTTTTAATGTTAATTTTAACCAGTTTTATGTTTGAGGATTATGTGAAGATGAACCAGATATCGTTCTTATATTTTATGTCAAATTTGTGATATGAATCTCTTTGGTTTTATCAAATCATTATAGTGATTTTGCCGATGCGTGGTATTTATTAGTTTTAATTTTTTTAGTTTGTTTATTTTTAAAATTGGGGATACATTTAATTATTTTACTAGATTTTTGTCATCTAATCATTAAGGTATTTTTTCAATAAAAAGGAAACAATAAAGTTATTCGTAAAAATCATTAATTGTAAAAATAATTAATAACGAATCTTTTCAGAAGTTTATCTTTTTTCAAGTTAAAATAATTGATAATAAATTATATATAATAACGATAAAAAATAATATATCAAAAATATATACTTAACTAATAGCAACTCATTTGTATGTATTCAATGTTGCTGCCATTCTATTATCCTATCGCTTATTTTCGTTTGCGAGTTAATTTTTATGCATGCATTTTTTAAAAAGAAATCACTGATGAACTATTTAAATTTTGTTCAGTATCTGCGTATATTTTGAACTATTAGTACACTTATCTTTTTTGTATGAATATTTTGTTTGTACGTCTATAATTTTAAATTTATAAATTTCAGATACGCTTAAAAAATGTTGCATATGTTGTTGATGTGTATGCGCAATTTCTATGTTACTGAACGTGTCACGCGTAAACAACGTAGTATTAAAATAACACGAATTTTCTTTTATATTTCAGCATTAAATGATTCTTCTACTTCAAACGATTCGGCTTGTAGGATACCATATTTGCCACAACAACAATTTTTATCGACGTCAAATTTATTGGATCAAGCTGGTTCAACCAGCACGATAGGTCATAGTAATCCGAACTTTTCGAGTAATACTTCTTTGGATCGACCACCTTCTGCTCGTTCTAGTTATTCGAACTATCATGGTGTACGAACGTTTTCGTACACGAACAATCAAGCGACAGCTCAAGTTCCAATTACCAATACAGCTAGACGAAGTTTCCGTCCTCCTTCTTCTTCCAGTTTCTTAAATAGTGGGCCTCCAGCTTACGAGATCCAAGGTTGTGTTAATTCAGAAACCGTAATATAAGCTGACATTCAACATAAGCAAATTGTATGTTACGTATGCATTTTTCTTGCCACGATTATTACACACCGATTAACAGTATTTTACTATCTCTTTTTTTTTTCTTTAAGTCTACTTTTTTTAAACCGACTGAAATCATCAGTATTAATTTTTATATACGCAGATATGTCAGATTTATAAGGTTTTTTCGTCTAGTTGTTTGTTCACAATAATAACGACTTACCTTATTTATCATCCGTATTAAAATGAGGAAATAATTTAAATATTTTGTGACTTGAGATTTTTTACATTTTGATATTCTATGTGTTTTTGTTGTTTTTTTTTTAAAAAAAATAAAAATATAAAATACCTTAATTTTTAAGTTATCATTATATAAAAATTACATATTTTGCGTCGCAAATTACTTATAATTTTACAGTGTACTTAAATTTTAAAGTAGTTTTACGACATGATGTGCATGTTCTGAACATTAAACTTATATAAAAAATCGTTTATTATAAATGCATCCTGCATCGACGATTGCCGACCGATGACGTGCGTTTTACTAGTTGTATTGTTTCTGTGCGACTCTGCTCTGTACAAATAATTTAAAAATGTGTCCAATACACTAGCATGATTTCAGTTTATAAAATGCAATAAAAGTTGCTGTATTTTCAATCAGTGTTAATTTCATTTTTCATCAAGCAATTATAATTATTTCAGTATTTAATTCACTTTTAATTGACATAGTTTATATATATATTTTTTTTTACCAGAAGAGAGTCAGGAAAATTTCTATAATCTAGAGAGTAACTTAAGATCACTGCGAAGCACGTGTTTTATTGATAATTCGAATAAAAAATGGTCACAAGAATATTCTTCTTCATCTGCCGTCTTCATTTAGAAAGTTGGCGAGATCCACAGTTGACATATTTTTATCAGCGACTGACCGGAAAAGTTTTTCCGAGGAATAGTTGAACTAGCTTCTAAGGGTTGTTCAACCATGAAAGTTATGGTCTTCGTTTCTCGATCTCTTGCAAACAATTTTCTCTTCGAGTTATGTTGTATTTCGATTCTTTAATGATATACTGCAGCTTTAATTTTGTTGATAGTTCGTATAACTTCAAAATTTCTCCAAGTTTATTAAGCACTTCAGTATTCTTAAATTTTTGAACCCATGATATTGTCAGCATGCGTCGGTAATAATATATCTGAAACGCGTTGATCTTTTTTTCTAACGTTGCGTCTGTTGTCCAAAATTCTGATCCATACGGTAGGATTGAAAAAATGTAGCATCTCAGGATCCTGACCATTTCTTGTTTTAATTCTTGATGCGTGAATAAATTCTCCATTTTATTAAATGTTCATGGTTCTTAATGTTTTTTTTTTTGGTTTTTGTTTAGTTATTTATTTTCATTGTCTTTATTTGCTGATCGGGTATAAATTATTTAACATGGTGTCTGGTATTTGTAAATAATATTCTTCTACAACAGTTAAGTTAGAATACGATATAAAAATTATTTATTTATGAAACTTATGAAATACACAGATTGGGATTTTTATTTATTCGTGAGATCTTGACGAATTAGGTACTCGGATAGTTGTGCCTTTGGACAGTTTTTTTTGTGATACAATGTGTTTTAATTCTGAGGAAGTATTTATATTTATATCATATATTCTTCGCAAATTGAATAGTTATTTTATTTTTTTTTAAAAAACAAAGCTATTCGCGCGGCCGAAGTTAAGAATAGCAGAAAATTTACAAATATGACAAATAAAGGTTTTAATTTTTGGAATGTCAAAATTGAATTTTACACTATTATTGTTCTGCAGTTCTGTGAAAGACAGCAGACTGCGTAGCTTAAATCCAATTCAGTATTTCTTAGTTCTCAGTATAGATAGTTTTTCTGTTTACAATTTAATATAAAATTTAGTTAAATTTTTTTAGCTAATCCCTTGAGGTATAGAGATAAAAAAACAAAGAAAAAACATGAAAATATCGATAACGTTTTATACAATAAAAACAAATGTTAGGATAATCTTGTCAGTAAGATCCTAATAGCATACATAATTGTTGATTAAATTATGTATACATCATTACACTTACAAGGAATGTAAATTTCGTGAGATCATTGTACTTAACTTTTGTTTGAAACTAATTTACAATTTATAAATTGTTCATTTGATATACACATATATTTTTCATATGATTTAGAAGGCCAGAAAAATATATATAATATAATATAAATGCAATAATAATGTTTCGTAAGCAGCTGAAAAAATGATTGTTACTTGTGGGGCAAATTTGTAAATTGTAAAAGTGAATCAGAAAAACGTTATAATAGACCAAATTATAAAAAAACACCTGTTTTGTAATGATTATTAATTTTTACAAACGTACATATGAAAAAGAATAGCGACAGTGGAACGGGCTTAATGTCATGGATCGAAGGTTAATATTTAGACATATATACGATCGAGAATAACTAGAATCATTTTAATCCTGCACCGTACCAAAGAGATTTAACAGAGTCTTACACTTGGTAACGATGAATTCGCGGGGACTACCTATAAAAACTTATGGACAAATACTAGGAACATTATCAAGAATCCAACGAAATGGAAATTAAAATAGCCTTTATTTATCCATTACGAGAAAAATTTAAATTAGGATTACTAATTTCTAAAAACATTAAGACCATACATTTAGACCTATATGAAGAGAAATACAACTTAAATACTGCGTACCGTAGAGGGAAAATTACTAATTTTATGTATTTAAACTTTACCATCAGTTTCACGAAAAATTTATGATAATTCATCGGGCATTCACTTTTAAAAGTAATACCATAGTTTTTAATTGCAAGTTGATCATATAAGTAAAACATTTATAAATATGTTAAAATATTCACATTGTTCAAATGGTGATAATAACTACATTATGTAAATATTCGTGTTTGATTTTTCTTTAATGTTTCTTAATCTTATTCTTCTTCTCTTCGAATTTGGCCATCTATGTGAAAACAACAAACTTTTGCTTTTCCTTTCTTCCCAGTATTTCTTCATAGTTTCACTCTCATGCTTTTCGGTTCTTTTAAATCCATCAAACTTTAATTTTATTTCTGAATTCTATTCTGTTATCAATCATTGAATTATCCATTTTCACTTCATCGAGATCTTTTTTAGTGTTCAGGAACCACCTCGGGCTGGTTTTTAATCTATCAAAATGGTGAGATTCTTTTTGTTAGTCTGCTCTCACTCATTCTCTGTATATGTGTATAAAATATTAATCTTTTTCTCATAACATTGGATAGTTTTTCTATTTTCTCATATAGCTCTTTATTGGGCCTATTCCTGAATATTTCCTTTCCTTTTCTCGGGCCAAGAATTTTTCTCATAATCTTCCTTTCCTTTTTTTTCCAATATTTCAATTTTTCCAATGTCATTTTGCTCTAAGCATTCAGCTGCATATAAACACTCCAGCTTAATAACTGTATTGTAATGTCCGATCTTAGCATTTATCGATATCGATTTTTTATTATATATATTTCGCGTTAATTGTAAAGCCGTTTCCATTTTTCTATCCCTCATTTTCAACGCCTCTCCATCCAGCCCATTTTGTTGAATAACCTCGCTTAAGTATCTGAATTTGGTTACTTTTTTGATTTCACTGGATTTTGTACATATGTATCGAGGCGAGGTTCCAATGTTGGTCATGTATTCTGTCTTCTCAAACGAAATCTGTAGACCAGTTTTTTCTGCTACTTCTTTTAGGATATTAATCTGCTTTACCGCTGATGCTAAATTTTCCGAGAAAATTGTCAAGTCCAAACAATTAATAGCAATTCTTTCCTTTTTATATCCCAAGCTTATCTGTTTATTTATATTTTCTGCTTCCAGTAATTTTTCCCACTCTCTTATAACCTTCTCTAAGACACAATTGAACAATATTGGGGATAATCCATTTCATTGTCTTACACCCAAAAGCTTCGGAGATTCCACCCATAAATTTTATTTTAGCTGTAATTTCTAATAGTGTTTGTTGTATTAGTCTTGTTGATTTGTCATCTACGCCAAACTCTTAATATTTCCATTAAACTTTCTCGGTCAATCGAATCCTACGCTTTTTTGAAGTCTACGAATACTACCACATATGGTTTGCTCCTGATCATTCTGTCTCTTATTATTAGTTTCAGGTGTTCCACGCAAGATCGATTTTTCCTGAAACCTGCTTGGTATTTCCCCAATTCTGTTTCTACTTTATTTTCTATTCGATGTAGTAACACCTTTGAAAATATTTTATACGCTACCGGCAATAAGAGATATTCCCCTGTAGTTATTGACCTCTGACTTGTCATGTTTTTAATGAATTGGCTGTATTAGTGCATATTTCCATTCCAGTGGTATCTTCTCTGTTTTTCACACTTCCGATTAAAGTTTTGTTAATTTTATTTCCATCGGTTCACCTGCTGCTAATTCCGCTACTATCCAGTCCTCCCCCTGGAGATTTATTATTTTTAAGCTTTGATATTATTTGTTTAATTTCTTCTCTACTGGGGGGGAGGTTCTGAGTCTGTTTCTTTTTCCTGGGGTATATACACTTGTAGTCGTTCTTTGGTTTTATCACAGTTGAGTAGTCTCAAAACATTCTGCCAATATTTTGCAGTTATCTGTATCATTAAGTGCTAGGCTTCCATCTGGTTTTTTAAAACATAGACTTGGGGCTTGATATCCTCTTATTCTGGACTTGAAAACCTTATAAAAATTTCTTGTTTTATTCGTTTGAAAGTCATTTTCTACTTCCTCTAGTTGTTGTTTTTCGAAATTTCTATACGCAGTTTCTAACTTAGTCGAGTTCCATTTTTTCCAGTATTCTAGTCTTTGTTTGATAGCAGCATCACATTGTTCATTACACCACCTGTTTTTTTTTTTTAAATATTCAGCGGAATTGTTTGTTTTGCTGCTTCTTGTATTCCTTCACAAATGTCATGCCATATGTCTGATTGATTTTATTCCACGGTATTGGTGTATTTTCTCTTTATTTTCGTTAATCTTATATTATTGTGAATACTTTTTTTGTTTTGTTTTTATTATTATATATTTAGGATTCGTAATGAAAAATGCCGGTTAGTTTTAAACTTGAACGTTTATTATAGAGTAGTGTTTTATATAACGTTGATAAGTACCATACCAGTTGCAGTGGTTCCAAATGCGAAATTTTTGTTATTAATATTTGAGTATAGGCAACGGTATATTGTGTTCTGTACTGTAGCAGTACTTGACTTGAAGTTTATATTTGTGTTGTAATTTATATTATTTTATTTGAAATTATTGTGATTAGCATGCAGTAGGATTAACGCGGATGACTGACTTAGTATGCGAACAGCCTACAAAATGAACTAATACATCTGGAGTCAATATATCGTAAATTCGGTTTGGAAATAAACTGTAAAAAAGACGAAGATTCTATAGATAAATATAAATAAATTGCTTATAGAATTAGAAACGCTAAGCAGCATATGGTAAATTATCTTAAAGAGTTTTCAAAAACAAAATTAGCGGTATATAAATCTATCACAGTGCCAACAATGATGTATGGAAGCGAAACTTGACCTATTATGAAAAAGCAACTTAAATTCGTGCCAAACGAAAGTTTTAGCTCTAGCACCAATTAAATCTATTGCGCAAATGCTGACTGAAAGGCGCATGAAATGAGTCGATCATGTTTTGCGAATGTATGATGTCCGCATACCAATGAAAGTGCTATATGGTGTTCTAGAAACTGTAAAAAGCCGTGTTGAAAGATGTAAACGGCGCTATAATGATGTATTCGCCAATCTGAAAACCGTGGTAATAAACCCAAGAAAAACTGATTGGGAAGTGAATGCACAAAACAAAAATAAATGGCAATCTATCGTAGATAGTGTAATACTGGAACAGAAGGCCACGTCCAAAAACAAGAGGAAAAACCAGTTGATCAACTAGATTTCGATTGCAAGCGATCAACAACAGGAGATAGTCCTCACCTATGCGATTTCCAAACAAACGATCGTACCGGCTTGGTATCCAATTTTCGTCATAAACATAAATAATAGTTGCAGCACTTATACTTGACAACGAGGGAGATAGATAATAGTGATATATATATATATATATATATATATAAAAATATACACGTACAAAGTTAAACGAGTTTATTTTATTTATGAATGAGGATGGAAAGCGTAAATAAATAGATTATCGGATACGTAGAAATAGAAGAAAATATCTTAGCGCATGGAAAAAGGTAGAGGTTAATAAATAATTACAGTTAAAACACTATACTTACATAAAAATATTAGTTAAAATTTGTTTGTATGAGTCATTCGTCCCAATTTAATAGGTTATTATTATACATAGTTAAAAATGAAATTTCTCGTAAAATATGTATACATATATATTTACTATTGTAGAAACGTTTAAAGTTCAATTTATCTCTTATATGAATTTTTCTTCTATTTTATTTGAGCGAATATAAAAATGTTGCTCCACATTGAGTGAAATTTTTATTTTTAAATTTGTACATTTATATTGTAATATTTGTCACTTTAATTTTTTTTTTACATACGTTAAAGCGAACGTGCGGAATATTTTGAAAACTTAGTAATTCATCAAAATTTCGAATTTAACCATAAACGATTAAACTTGGAAAAATTGTATTATTTTAATAATTTTATAGTAGCACGCGTTATAATTATCGCATAAAATAAGTAAAATTACAATGAATAACGCATATTAAATAGCAGGAATAATAATACTCGTATAAATATTAAATGATTGATAGACCGTTGAACTGATTACGAAAATGAATTTCCGAGTTTTCAGTTAATTGCTATATGATATCTACACATTTTAAAAATTCTCCTTTCCAACTTATCACGATAGCATAATGCTGCAATAACTGAACCAATAATTCCTGTTCATCTAGAAATTCTAATGATTCGATACGTTTGATTTCTCCATAAGGAATTAAACTATACACATCCGTCATATCCCAACCGCGAGCCCCGCTCCAACCAGCATTTAAAAACCTGTTTACAAAAATGAAAATTATTATATTTTTTTTTTAAAACGATGTCATAAATATTTAAAAAAATAATTTTCGAAAAACAATAAACGACATTAGTTTGGTATTTTTTTTTTTACTTTCCGTAATTGATCGAATTAATCGGAATAGAATATATATAACCTCGTGGACATCATCCTTATAATAGAAACGAGTGTTCACACATATACATTATTTAAACATTACAAATATATTTTGCGAGATCATTGAAGAACACGTATGTTCTATTAGTCGTGTTAATAAATAATACACATCATGACTGAGTAGCGTGACCTCTAATGCATCGGATATAATTTTTCTCCACCTGACTCTATTTCGGCTTTTCAATATAGCTTTAATTCTTGTTAATCCAGTAAGAATCGTGGTACTATCTATTCATCGAGTCGAACATCTTCCTTTACTTATTTTCCTTTCTATCTGTCCGATTACTATGCCTTTTACTACACTGTTCTCATTTTTTCACATGACATGTTCATAATATTTTAGGATTTTCTATTGGCATGAAGTATAAAAGCACTGTTCTACGTTAAGCTCTTCCAGAATTGAGATATTTGTCTTCTTTCCCGTCTATGGGATTTTCAAAAAGACGTCAATTTTTCGTTTATCTCGCTTATGCAATGTCCAGGTTTCTGCTTCATATGCAAATATACTGAAGTATTTACTGGTCTTAGTTTCGTTGAGCGAATAATGGAGTGGTCTCCAAATTTTATTTAGTTGTAGATTTGGCTAACACCACTCTGCATTTAATCTCCTCCCCACTTCCGCCTCAGTTGTTTATTAATGATCAAAGGTATGTATATGAATTTCCATTTCTACATCCTGTAGTGTTTTACTTTTTGGGGTTATTGTTTTTTTCTATTACCATAATTCTTGTTTTATTTTTATTAATTAAAAGTCCCAGTTTTTTACTTTTCATTTATGCTCTGTTCAATAAATCCATCATTCCATCTTTAGAGCGTAGTATCATCGGCGTATCATAGATTAGATACATGATATCGGTCTATTCACTCATTTATAGCCTTCCAAGGCGTGCCTTATTATGTATTCATTATTTAAAATTAAAAAGTATGGGGAACAATATACAACCTTGCTTTATGACATGTACACAAGCAAATATATGTTAACATACATGTGCGTCACACATATATATATGTGTGAATGTATTCAGTTATTTGTTTTATATGCCCTATAATAAGAAAATGTTAAAATATTTGTCATTTTATTCATAAAATTGTTTTTAATGGGATAAAGAAAACATTTATGTATAAAACGCTATGTAAACGCCTAAATTTTTTAAACTATAAAGCGGATAAAATACATTACTTTCATACATACAAAATGTTATTCTTTATTATAATTAAACAGTTGAAATAAGTATATTTTTAATTAATTAAATAATAATAAGCATTGGTCGTTGTCATTATAATAGTAACGACGTTTCTTTTTAACGTATTAGTAGTAGTGATTCACGTATATTAAATAAAATTAGTTACAATTAATTTGATTTCATTATATTTTAACATCTTTTCTAATCTTAGGATATATTCGAATTATATTTAAAAACCTTGAGATCAACTGTAGAATGGATCGTTTATTCGTAGGGGTTCTGATAACGAATTTTGAACGAAAAATAGCTAAGCTAGTGCTTCGATTTATTAGATAAATAAAATCGTGACTCTACTTGGAAATATGTTGGCTGACAGAAGATTCGCGGTGTATACGGGAGCAGACCATAGCCGGTGGCGCACCATAAATAATGGCCTTCCACAAGGTTCAGTATTGGCGCCAATTTTATTTAACTTCTATATACATGATATACCGGTCCTCCAAGCGGAGAATTTCCAGTATGCAGACGACATTGTAATTGCAACTCAAAGCAAGCACTTAAAAAATGGCGAGGACGTACTCACAAAAGATTTACACAGCTTGGATGAATACTGTGCTAAATGGAGACTCAGGTTAAACCCGATAAAAACAGAAACTTTGGTGTTTCACCTCAACTCACAGATGGTAAAAGCTAAAATACATGTTAAACTCAACGGTAAAGATTTACCTTTTAACCCAACGCCAAAATATCTAGGCGTCGTTCTTGATCGAACTCTCACATACAAAGAGAACTCCGAAAAAATAGCTCAAAAAGTGAAGACAAGAGTAAACCTTATCGGTCGCCTTGCAGGTACAGCTTGGGGAGCAGAGACAAAACTCATCAGGACTGCTACACTGGCACTAGTGTTTTCAGCTGCAGAATATTGCTGCCTCGTTTGGATGGCCAGCTCGCATGCTAAAAAGATCGATACACAACTGAACGTAGCACTACGCTTAGTAACCGGTACGCTAAAATCTACTCCTACTATGTGGCTTCCCGTGCTGGCAAATATATTTCCACCGCACATCCGCAGAGAAGAAACATTCAAACGAGAATGGGCTAATTACAACAGTATGCACTCTCACGTAGAAAAATTTATCAAAGATCTCCCACCTACACGTCTCAGCAGCAGGAAACCAGCATGGCTGACGGCTAACGAGCTACAGAGCAGTGTCGACGCAACTACGAAATGGAAGGAAATATGGGTTAAGCAGACTCCAACAAACGGACAATTAATATCAAATCCGGCTAGCACGGTGCCAGGATTTGGTCTCAACAGAAAAACATGGTGCAATTTAAATCGCGTCAGAACCAACCAGGGTCGTTGCAAATATTTAATGAACAAATGGAAACTGTCGGAAACGGAGCTGTGCAGCTGTGGCGAGATCCAAACGATGTCACACTTTATAAATTCGTGTAAAGTAAATAGCTTTAATAAAGGACTGATTGGGCTACATTCACTAGAAGAAGGCGCAGAAGACTGGTTGTCGAACGTGAATTTATAATGCAGGATATCTCTAAATAAGCGCGTAATTGATACGATAATAATAATAATAATTAGGTAAAAGTATGTATTAAATATATTTTGTTCATGAATTTAAACAATGAAACAAATAACGTCTAAATGAACTTACGAAAGAAAAACCTTTGTTTAAAATGGACATAATAATCCAAAATTATTTATTAATCTTTATTGCTAGCTAAGACTATATATATAGAATAGTGTTTGACTACCGTCATTTTTTTTTACGGATGCATTATTATTTCAGCCGTTGTTATATGGGTAAATACCGATTAGCTTATTATTCTCTTTTTTTTTTTTTTAAACCATTATACAGAAAATGTATTAAACATGTTGCAGAATGAACATACTGTGAGGAAGCCTTGTATGTATTTACCTTTGTTTTTGAGTATCCAAATTCAGACATGATTCTACACCAGCCATTAAACATCCACGTTCTCGTACATTCTTAATCATAACTTCGCCAAATCTATCGTCCATATTAATCTAAATAAGTGAAAGTGTTTAATTTTTGATTAACAGCCGCAGATAAAAATCTAAAATCTAATTACACGAGTGACACACACACACAAACAAATATATATATTATATTATATCCTGTCGCCACTGTTATTTAATATACATATATCCCCAAAAATTTTGGAAGATGTAAAAAATAAATTAAAAAATTATATTAAAGTAAAGTAAACAATATCAGATATGCAGATGATATCATTTTAATAGCGAATAGTGTGAAAGAATTACAGAAATTTGTGTTTTTTTTTCATAACAACATGCAAAGAATATGGATTGCATCTAAATATGTAGGAACATAAATAAACAATGGAATACGAGCAAAGAATAAAAATCCATATTGAAAAAGCCCGTAATGTATTTTTTAACATAAATATAAAATTAATGTTACGTATTCTCAGTACTTGTATGGCGTTGAAAGTTGGACTTTAACAAATACGTCAGAGAAAAAACTAAATGCCTTTGAAATGTGGCTATATTGCAGGATTCTTATAGTAAAATGGACTGACAACATAAGAAACTGAATATTAAATCGTTTTAAATAAAAGTAAGGAAATAGTCGAACATCGAAAACTGAAATATATTGGACACAAATGCACCACCGGAAACGATATAATACATTACATATTCTTATACAACGGATGATCACGGGGAAAATACCGTCGGTAAGAAGAATAACAACATGGGAGCAAACGTAAATATAGTTGAACTGTTCCGGAATGCATTACATAGACAAAGAATTTGAAAAATGTTAGCCGACTTGTCGGTAACGGACATAGTACCAATGTTGATAATGGTATATATAAGGCTAATGTAAATATTAAACTACATTAGTAAATACGAAATAGTGCTAGTTAAAAATGAATGGTTTTGATATCATACTCGAGCAAGACAAAAACTACAAATAACTAAAATATAGTGTAATGTTTATGTATTAAAGACAATCGATAACGTCTTAATCATTTTTTTCCTATTTTTGATGAGAATAAATACATTATAGAGCAGTTATGTGGTAAAAATATTGATTTAATCAATAGTTAAAGAGAACAGCCTTTACGCAAATACTTCACTACAGATTTTACTGGATAAACATTTTTTGTCGTGATAAAATTCAGAACAACGTATTGTAATGGACGCAACCATTTCTAATTTATATGCGTGTTATTACATCTAATTCGACTAATTATATTTTTAGTTAACCGAAAATATACGAAAGAAACGTGATCATATTTACGGACATTTACGTATACGGCTAAATTTTGGCACTATTTTACACACGCAAATCTTCCGTTCTCTTAAACTATAATAAATTTAGAATTAAGCTTACTTATCAGTGTAGCATTTTATACAACTATTCATTACTTTATTATTAGTACAAAAAGATAATTAGTACAATAAATTTGGATTAAAAAGCATACTTGTTCATAATTTATAAATAATGCTTCTTTAAATTTACTGGCTATCCAAAGCAGCAATTTTTGACTATATGCAGTTTCTATGTAAACAAGCACGCATTCGGAAATGAAAAGAGTAGGTATACTATAATCAATCCCGCATTGTATTAATTTGTATTCTAGTTCTTTATTATTTCTTAAATCAGAGCCGATTAGGTGGTAATTCTTTGAATGTAATTCAATATTGTTGACTTTAATATCTTCATCTATAACAAAAAACGATGTAAGTAGTTATAATTATAAAAGAAAATTGCAAATATATTTATTTTTAATACGCACTTAATACGATAAGAATCAATATTATTAATACGAAATTATACTAAAGTTCATTTATATATACACTATTTCACTGCGTGAAATATTTATATTACCGTCTGTACAGTATTTGATGGTGTAACGTGGGAAGGAAATTTTCAAATCATAATTTTGGGGGCTGAAAGAACATGAAAAACATTTTGTATTGTTTTGTAAATAAATAAATAATGTTAAAATGATTACATAAAAATGTAAATTACATTTATTTCGTATACTTATGGTAAGAAATTTTGCTATCTGTTTATATTTATAGATATTTTTTATAATAATAATATAAAATGTTTTCTAAATAATCAAAGGCTGACCATCAAAATCGATGTATATTATATAATGATATAACTTACATAAATCTGAGGAAAACGAAATGTCGGGAAATTACAGTTGAATGGGTGGTTGTAAGTTAATTTGATTCCGGTTTATTAGAGTAAGCATGCGGGTGAAACTGATACTTGGATTTGTGTTGAATTATAGTTTATCGATATTTTTAAAATATGGACATGTTTTATTGGCTGATTTTAATTAGGGGCGGATACAACCATCCGGAATAAGTTTCAAGTTTTCGAACAATTCTATTTCATACATGTAGAGTGATAATATGACTCAGATTTCGTTTAGATTTTAAACTTAATGTTAAATATGATACAAGGTTTTACAATAAGGACAAAGTACATCGGGTCGATGTTGAAATGGAATGAAACAAACTGGGTATATGAGGTATTAACGATTTTTAAAGACCCATGTGTACCAGTATGTATGGAATTAATATCGTTCGAATGTCCACCGCGGTATTTCACAATGATACGGATCTCAGTGGTTCAATTTTCGAGGACTTGTCCTCAAAAAACTTGGCTGAATTTGAGCGATAGTATTGATAATGTTTATTTTATGGGCATTAGCCGATGGCTGCTTATTTGCATGAACCTGTTACTTACCAAGCTGGGTGAAAAAGTCCTGTGTTCATTAAAAAAGAACACTGTTACTTCAACAATTTCCATAAGAAAAATCTAGCTTGGTGGTCAATTCACATTACCTCCTCGAAAGATAACCATATCTTCAAATCGTTTATGCAGAATACTGATTGTGGCGTCCACTTTGTGGCATATAGCGCCATTAAACTTGACACGGTAATTTTACATTTGCTTTTTTTCTTCTTCAATTTGCGACTAGCCTGTTTAGGCTATCTAACAAGTATTGTTTTGGAAATCTTTCACGAGAGAGGCATCGCCCACCACCACATCTACTCTACTGTTGTGTCAACTTGGAGTGCTTTATTCTTCTTAACCGCCGAATGCCTATGTCCTTTGTGACCAATGCTGCTGCTATCTCGTTGGCACGGCGTTACAGTTTAATTGCATTAGCGATGGCATCTATCTTGATTGCTTCTGCCACTGTTTGAATTCCTAGGTCGTGACGTAACGTTGCGTTTGAACAAGCCGGGACACCTTTGTTAACTGCCGTAAGAGCTTATTTTGGAATCGTTGGATAGTAGCGATATTGGTATGTTTGGTGGATCCCTACAAGTGGGCGACGTACCTCCATAATAGTTTCAGATACGCGTTGTATAATAGAAGTTTGTTTTGCAGGGACAGCTTTGAATGCCACCCTAACAACCAATAGTTTAGATATACTTTTTTTCGTTTTTGCACAATATGTAATTTCCACGCTAAACGCCTATCTAGCAAGAAGCCTAGATACTTGACCTACGATTGTGAAGGGAGCGGATTTGTTTATTTTAACTTAAAGATCGTAATCTTCGGTCTGCTTGAAAATTCCATAAGTTTGTAAGAAAATAATAAAGATACATCCCACTAAAAGAACATGACCGCCACATGCTGTCAACATCGACCCACGCGTATTGTAAAACCTTATATTAAAACATACATGGTAATTGACGAAGTGAGCTCGGCCACATTGTAGAATTTTACTGTAGGACATAGAATGTTTTTGTGGTAAACGTAATAAAATATTTTGTAGCGTTTTTATATTCAAGAGTTGAACAGTTTCTACTACCAAATTGGTGTAATTTAGATTTCAAATAATTACCAAAAAACTAATATCGTGGCTAACGATTTTATCAGCCGTCTGCAGATAATATAGTAACGGTTCGTGTATTTTTATGACCATAGACGACATGAAGTAAATCATTAGAAAAGCGAACACTTAAGTAGAAAGAAATGCTTAGGAAATATTTAAAAGATGTCTTTTCGGAAAGTGCACCAGTCTTATTGTATTATAATTGTGCAATTTTTTGAAACCCTCTGATTACCTTATAACATTGGATTCGAAGTAAAATGATTTAATTGTATTTACTCAGAAGAAATTTAGATAAAATATCATTAGCATGTTCTGAAGATAAGATATTCTACAAAATCAGTTTTTGTTCAATACAACAGTTTAATAATTTATATATAATACGATAATAACTGGTACAAGTTTTCAATTTTGTTTTGCACTATTGTAATTCTTGTATTACGATCACGCAGCACAACTAATAGTCTATTGTAATGTTTTAGCCGATTAGAAAAAATGAGAGAGCTGACTTGTTATAGATACGTCGCACGTATTACTTTAAATGTCTAGTTTATTGTGAGTATTCGATGAAAATTTAATGTTATTTTATCTCAATTTTCTCTGAGACTAACGTAATGGTGTACAAAATTGTGAAAAA
Source organism: Coronaproctus castanopsis (assembly GCA_032883995.1). Classification (NCBI taxonomy): domain Eukaryota; kingdom Metazoa; phylum Arthropoda; class Insecta; order Hemiptera; family Monophlebidae; genus Coronaproctus; species Coronaproctus castanopsis. The sequence continues at coordinate 59,703,171 of CM065052.1, forward strand.
TATAAACATGTAATTAAAAATAATTTAATAATACAAATTTAAAAACTTGTGCACAAATTTACTAAAGTTGAAATAACAATTCCATCAATATGCATAACTAGTAAGTGTTAAATAACTAATAGCATCTTATTAAAACTAGATAAACAGACATTTCAAGTTGAAGAACGTACAAAAATATGAAAAAATATTGCGTAAAAGAACAGCTGATAACTGGTATTTTCTCAGATTTGATAACATTTAAATAGTGTTATTTGAAAGTGTAGAAAACATCTTGAAAACTAGATTATAAACAAATCTAGATTAAACTGTACTTGAATTAATAATATTTCAAATAAAGTGTGGTGATTGATATCTTTAAATATTTGTATCCTTTGCCGTTATATGTTTTCGATTCTGACATTAGAACATACGTTCCGATATATATATATATATATATGAAAAATTCAGTTTGAATATTATACCCGCAGTTTTGAGAACTGATGATAATGCTGGATTACGCATGATAATATAACATTTCTTGGATGTTGTTGCTGGATAGTCGATTTCTACATAATTTGAACATTGAACACCACTTTCTTTTAGTCTCCAAAACAATGTATCAAATCCGGATCCCAAATTTATAATTTGACTTTTTGTGTTCCCGCATTTCTGTGTAATAAATATAATATTGAATCAGAAATATAAAATGTTTTTTTGAAAACGTACAAAGTAATGTAAAAAATTACCTGCAGAAAATTATTGACTAAGATATTTATTGCGGCTACTCTGGCAAAATAACCTCTATTGATTTCAGGCGACTTTTTATTGTAATGTTTAACGAAGAATGGTATAAAAGAATCTTTCCAATATTTCAAGTCCACTGCACATCTTTTACATTCGGTAGCATCGTCATTAGTTGCTTGAACCTCTTCAACATCGCCCATATTTAAAATTCCAAATATACCTTCTTCGGAATATTTATAACCATAGAATATTTATAAGTTGGATTTCGAACGCCTATGTACGTATATAGAAAACGATAGAAAACAATCTTACATACAATTCACACTGATGAAGCGATAATACATGATTTGTAATTAACGTTTCTATTAAATCTAAAGGCTGCAATTTTTTTTCAAACTATTACAAATAATGTAAGAAATTATTAAACATTGGAGAATAATAGTAATAAAATAATTGAAATACAAAAATGAAGAAACTTTGACGTTAGAAATTATATGTAATATTAGTCTTTTCATTTTTTAGGTATAATAAAATCGAATGATTTTCTAACATATCAATATATTGTTTGGATGATTTAACGATATCGATATATGTTGATTACGCTATAGTCTTTATCAGTTGTTTATATATATTTATTATTGTTTGAGGTTTCATATTTAGTAAAATTATTTTTATACGTGCAAATTCTATTTTTATTGAAATGGAGTAAAATTTTATGAAATGGAATAAAGTATGCATTTGTGTTTTAACTCCTGAAAACATGTTTTCTTAAAGATTGTGCCTCAACATAGGTTACTCTGTGAGTTTCAGTAAATTTTTCATACTTGTAAATTAAGTACATATTATCGTTAAAAAGGAAAAATGAATGCTGTATAATCTATGTGTAAATAAATTACATTTATTAAAAATCATTTATAATATGAGAGCATTATATAAAAATAATGAATGGAAATAACGATATTTAAAGCGTTAATGACGTCCAAGCTAAAGTTTGTATACCTTAAACTTTTTTTATTGCGTTGTATTAAATAATGGAGTAGTTTGTATATGTGCATGTTATATTAATAATTAACTGGAAATTAATTTTTATTACATAACGTCGTATTAAAACGAATTATTGCAGGTTGTGTATTTTGGATTTAAAAGTACGCTAGTTTTTTATTACTTGGACTATATTGGTTTGTTCTCATTTCCTCAGTTACATATAATTATACGAAACGAAATCTGTTATTTATAAGGCTGTTTGAAAGATATGTTTTCTAAATTGTTCTCAATTAGCAACTTTACTAGAAAATGAAATTAAGCTTTTACAAAAAATGCTTATGGCGTCATTCCCATATCAACTTTTCCGGAATTATTAAATTTCAATAAATTTGGTATCGTTAATTGGTAATTATTGAACATCTTCCGTTTTATATTAATTTTAAGTTTAACACAAATAAACAAATTTTATAAAATAGAAATATTAAGTGTTCTAAACATATATCGATATACCAAACTTCTTATTTCAGAGCAAAACTTTACAGTTTCAATTATTGTTGTAACATTAATTGAAAATAAAAAATATTCGATTTGGTTCAAACTTTTTGGAATGTTCATAGCGATTAATCCATTTACAATTATTTTTTTTTGTAAATGTTCTTTTATTTGTTTGTTGTTTTTTAAGTTGAATTTCTTTATCGAAATTAATAACAAGTTTGTTTTTGATGTTTTCCTGTAATTTAAATTAACAGCACGTATCCAAAAAAATCGGAGTAGTGTAATAGCATCGATATTCAGTATATAAGTAGCTAAACGTTAATTTAGGGTATTCTGTTATAAGATTTATTGCGCCAATTACGCAATTATAATTAATTTGAGACTTCTATTTTGTTAATTACAAAAGTAATAGTTGCGTTATTTCTATATTTTCGCTAAATTATGAAAATTTATTAAAATCAGTTTATTTAGGTAAAAAAGAATTATTAATATCAATGTATATTTTTTTGTAATTATTGAAAATGAAGCAAACATAACAATGTAGGTTACTTGTAAATTAATTTAAAAGATTAATTTGCTTTCATGCATTATGGTTGTTCGCTTATTTACGTCTTGTCTGATGCAGTGACGTAGCTAAATGTGAGCAGAACTCACGGTGCGGGGACCGATATTTTATGGGCCCCACTCAGTAGCTTTATTCATTCAATCTCTAGAAAGTGAATGATGATAAGTTGATTGAATAAGAACTAATGAATTTTTATTCTCATAAATTATCAACCTATTTTATACATCAGCTTTAGTCATTTCGAAATTTAATTCACAAAAAGATGTTAGAAAATCTATTAGAGACTCTTAAATACGTAATGAAAAATCACATAATTTTTATTGTTTGGACGCTGACTAACGCACGATGGTTCCAACGGAACAGTAATGTACATTATGATCTGAATATTCAACAAGTTGATGGTATCATTCTTTGCAGTCAGACACGAACAGAGACCGCATGGTCACACTAATAAAGAAGTTACATGGTTACTGAATACTGCAAATGATGTGAGACGCCTTGAGCGAACACATCCATTGGACCTAGTTTATAGTTAAATAATAATTATATTTACAAGTAGCTTAGCTATATTATAATTTGAATTTGATAGCGTTTAAATATTGAGAGTACGTAACAACATGCAAATGTTCACATAACAATATCTTAAATAATTTCTGATGTAAGGATTTTTTATATACGAAGCAAATTATATTTATTTACATAAATATAATCGATTTAATTTTTTTAATTTTCATAAAGATTTACCTTCATAATGTTTTAAAAATTGGATTTATTAATCAATTTAATACAAATTTATATTTAAAATCAATAATTTCTGTCAAATATAATTTACTGTTGATTTATGTACATTTGATTTTGTTGTTAATCGAATAAAATAATGATAAAAAAATAAAGGAAAAAGGCCTCTATTGGTTTTAGCAGGGGTTCTTTAAGGTTTCAGCTACGCCGCTGGTCTGATGCTTACATGTACATAAACGTATAAGGTTTCCTGTCATGTTCCTTTTTTTGTATCGCGTTTTCCTATTTAATATTATTTATACTATGTACATAGTTATTTGGATTTGTGTTGTGTGAAATGACTAATAATGTATATATAGTTTTCACTATGTATTCTCGTTTATTACATTGAGAAAAAAACAGAACATTAAAATAAAACATATTACATACGATATTATTGATATTATTTACGCTTTGATTGGTATATTATTACTTAAACGTTATGGTTTGTACATTTTAAGTGCTTATTTATTTAGTTCCTGTAGTGAAATAACTGTCTGTTTAGTTGATAAATTTTGTGACATTTCTTGTAGAATATTGTTATGTTTTATAGATCGTTGGTAATTTTTTTTTTATACTTCTTCAATTCGATCGGTTGTATGCTAATACCTTGATAATTTATCTTTTCATATTCATTGTTGTGTGGATTTTAATATTTTTAATTTGCACACATAAAGTATATTTCTTGTTTTTTTTTTTTATAATATTAAAATTTGTTTATTATTTGCTCCTTTACATATTATTTTTTTCGATTAATATTCTGTTGTTTATGTACTATTCACAAATCACATATTATTGTTTCTCAGTATATTTGATTTTATAAATACCTCGCTGTTTCATTTTCTCAATCGTTCATATTTTATTGCATACACCTTGGTATTTATCCTAAATATCAGTACTGTGATCAAATGAATTAATCATTCATTATTAAGAATAAACACTAGACGTATATAAGTTATATTATAATAAACTGAATTAATTATTTAAATGTTACAAGTGAAAAATCATAAATAAACTAGTATTCGGCATTTTAAAAACTTAATACTGCTTTGGCAATTATTTCATCCATCGTCGGTTATGTTTAATGCATTTATATTAGGAGTGACGTTGTTAATATGCAACAATAGTTATAAGCATCATGATTAAAAAAACTTTGATAAGTTTGCTTGCTACACATGTATATATTTTAAATTATTAGATAGTTCGCATGTGTTGTGGTATGAATTCTTCTGAAAAATCAATACCACACGTATTTACCCGTTAACAAACTGGCACCATATTGTCCAGAGTTTGTAAGTAGACGATGTCGTCTGGCGAACGTTATTAGTCATTCACATGTCGTTTATCGATATCTTATCATATTATGTGTTTTATTTCTCGCGAGATGATTTTTTCATTTTTTTTTTAACCATGAGTTTTATTTGCTTATTATTCTGACAAACTTTTATTAAATTTGATTACGTTTTGTTATTATTTTAAACTTTCGTATTCGAATAAACCTTTAAAATGACTTGATTGACGCATCATAATTTTGTTTTTGGTAGTTAATGTTTTTTATGTTTTCCATAGTTATATTAAGGTTACCATATTTTAAGTTTTTGCTTTATTATATTACTTCAACATCATCATTTCCATCTATTCAGGAGGTTCGAGTGACTCGTTTTGCTACAGTTTTTTTCCGACAGAAAATCCGCAGGAAAGCAACGGCAAACCAATCTTCTTGGTAATGTTATCATCTTAAAAAATGTTTGAATAATTTTATTAGTTATTTTAATGACCTTCCTTTTTGTAATGAAATTTTAAATATCATGTTTTTTGTTGGTATTCTGTTATTTTTAAATTTAATACTGGTGTCACATTTTCTCTTAATTTTATATAAATAATATTGTCTGCGTATTGGTTTTAATTTTGGAACTCAAAAATTCTACTTACTATGAATTTTAAATTTAGAGATATAAATGAAATTTTTTAACAGAAGAAAGGTTGTGACTCGATTCACGTTTTGTTATTCAGTGGTTCCTAATTTGAATTAACGATTAAATTATTAGAAATGTATTTTTCGTGTACTGAATTCAACAGATGATATTTAGATAAATAGAAAAGAAGTCCACCCTTCTATCTAAGCAAAAAATTGTATTGTTCATGTGTTCATTTCCTACGCTACAGTTAAATTATTAAAAATTGATGTCCAACGAGTAATGAGATTTTTTATATATATTATTCCGGTTATTTAAAATTACTTTTAGCATAGCCTACTCATATTGTTAAATTGTAACTTGCATATCTCTCAGTAAAGAAACATAATATCGAAAGTATTTATATTTTGATTGATCGACAACTATAATGTCACATTCAACATCTATATATTACATTATACCGACGTACCTAGTTTATACAAAACGCATTCACAAACACACACTATGAATATAATTAGAAAAATTATATTCTGTTTTATTATGTTCTACGATGTGTTTGGCATGCGCCCAATAACACATATATAGGTTATTTAAGAAGTAGTCTTTGAAAATTTTTAAATATACATGAATGACTGTATGACTTATTGATCTTAAACTTTATTCGGAATATTGTCGTGGATAATAGTCTGCAGTATATTGCATGTATAATTTTTTACGCAGTTGTTTAAAACATCATATGGAGCATTTGCTACTGTTCGATTAATTTTTGACTTTGTTGAAATACGTCTGGTGTTATTTCTTACAAATAAACTAAGCTTTTCATATAAGTACCAGCATCGTTATGTATTACAATTTAAAGTAACTGCTGTTTATCTGATAATAGATGACGATCAATAATTTTATTAATTTCAACAAGTGGACAAGATATTTCTTGTAACACTAGTGATCTACTTGATTAGCGCGTCAACTTGAATTTCTATCTTATAAATCATTTTCATTTTTGTTTTATATATATATATATATAATATTCAACATTTATATATATATATATATATATATATATATATATATATATATATATATATATATATATATATATATATCGGTGGAAACTAAACCTTAATGCTGAGCAAACAGAGGCCATCTTATTCTCAAGAAGAAGACCACCACCCTTGTCTGTTCTTGTGGTGAAATAATTCCGTTTGTTAAAAAGGTTAAGTATTTGGGAGTGATAAACGATAGTCGTTTAACGTTTAATAACCACGTTAAGTATGTTGTTGATAGAGCTCATAAAGCTATCCACATTCTGTACCCCATATTTAATAAAATGTGTCGGGTCTTAGTACATTAAATAAAAAACTAATCTATACTACAGTAATATCACCAAGATTGACATATGTGTGTCCCGTGTGGTCTTACGTATTTGATAGTACTTATAAAAAATTATAGATAATGCAAAATCATTGCTGCAGAATTCCGCTGAATGCTACACGATACCTCAAAATATCACACGTACATAATCAATTAAAACTTACATATATTACTGCATATATTAGCAAAATATCACAAAAAATTTTATAACAAGTGTGAAAATCAGGATAATGATCTAATTAAAAGCATAGGCAGTTACGATATGTCGCATCTACGCGAACGTTACACTAAGTATAAACATCGTAGACGTAAGAACAGATTTTTATAATTAATTTAATTTAATTTAAAAATCAATTACGCGATTTAAGTTATTGTTACGACTAATTTAAAGTTAATTATAGCTTTTCGTTCTTTTGTGTCGGTTTTTTGTTTTAATTTTTCCTACATAATATATTTAATATATTTATTATAAAAATTAAATTTTAATTTAAGTTGTTTTATACTTTTAATTTGTTATGGTTATTATTAAGGTACTTAGCTTAATGAATTTACTAGTTGTAACATGAAATTGTTGAAATAAATTGTTATTGTTGTTATTATATATATATATGTATATCAGTGGCGAATATAGATGCTATCTTTGAGGAGGGTCAAGATGCCGCTCATAATATACCTGAGATCCATTCGCAAACACTTATCCGAACTAAAAGAGTCAAATAAGTAATAATTTAAATTAAATATATAGGGTGACCCATAGAAAACGGACGGTTTTGTTGTTTTTTGAATAAAAACTACTCGACCAAAATTATTGAAGTTTATTATTTCTTTATTGCCTCATGTTGGCGGGTGCCCGGTTCCTCTGGACCCTCCCATTATATTCACCCCTGATATATATGTAGTTGTTTTTTATTAACGTGTTATATTTAGGTCCCACTAATCATATTTATATTGTTTATTGATAAAGCTAATTGTTTTCACTTTTTAATTGCTTTTGTATTATTCGTATTTCCCTATTTTATCGTCGAAAGAAAAGAAAAAATTTGGAGGAAATCGAATCTTAAAAACAGAATCTAGTATTTTTAAAAGGCTAGTTGTATGTAGATTTGGAATTTTTCAAGATCGAACGAATAAAGTACTAAATATTTCGAACTAGATGAACAAACAACGTAATAAAATGACATGCCATTTCTTCTACATTTGAAAAGTTTTGTATAGTTATTTTGATGGATTCTCTTTATTTAATTGTTTTTCTTAGCGATGTTACTTATGTAGGTGTATTTCTTTACGTGAAATTGTTTTCTTCAGATTAAATTAAATTTTATCATCCTTGTAGTATTGTCTCGAAGATAAGATGAATTTATTTCACGAGATGATAACTTATTCAGATATTGCATCTCATTTTGAAATATATCTATGTCTGTTACCTAACTTCTTTGTCTGAAATATTACATAATGCGAAATTGATTTATTTGTTAAAAAACTTTAATGGATTTTTCTGATTTTGTGTTGATGAGTGTTATATATACACACACACACATATATATATATATATATATACGCAATATTTTTTTAGTTCACAGTAATGACGTCATTCCTTAGTTGTTTTTTCTACCATGTGGGCGGTATGTTTGCGTGTGGATTGTTCAGTGTGTGATATAATACTACGACAAGGTTACGCGTTTATTATTTCTCACTACTGTGTAGAACTTTTGTATTGATTTCTACAATCTGACACCCCAACCTCTTGTCTTTTTTGTACAAGGGAGCGCTGTGTATTACACGGGTTGCTTTCTAATCACAGCTTCGGGGTATGTCACCTCCAAATACACGTCCAAATTATCGAAATAGGGAAAACTGCCGATTCGCCCATTGCGTACGAAATTTAAGCTTTGTTTTATCATTCTGTTTTTAACATGGTGGCTGTTTTAAATATTGTTTCTAGTTTGTTTTCTTTTTTTTGTTATTACGAAATTTATATAATTTTTTATTTATTCTTATCGTTGTGACTGAATATGGACAATGTAAATTTATTGTTTCAAGTTGATATTGCTGTATAATTGAAGTTAATAATTTAATTTGTATAAAACTGCGGGGTAAATATGAAATAGTTTTTGTTCGATGTCTTAGATTCACATTTACTTAAATAAACTTATTTTTGTGTTTATATATTCTTAACTTCCATGGAAGTATGTATATACCTATATTTTAGTTTTTGGTGTAACGCCATAAATATGATATATTCTGTTTCGTTATTAAATTAGATGAATTTTGGTTTGTTTATGTACATATATATATATATATATATATATAAAATGATTTATATATATATATATATATATATATATATATATATATATATATATATATAATTATTTGTAATAATGAGGTAACGTTAAACATAATTATTTGCACATGCAATCCTTGTTATAATTAAATATCAAGGCGCAAAATTGTAGATGTACTATCTTCAAATTAAGTCAAGGACATTACGTGTTATATTTACGCTTAGGTTTTTAATGGTATATATATAAAATGTATATTTAATTTTATTTATATTGCTGGTTTTTTCTTTAGATTAGATTTTTTTAATTTTTACATATTTTGGTTTTTACAAATTTAATTTTTTCTAACATAACAAAAATTCATCATTTTTCTCAGTTTTTTACAAATTTGGATAACATATTTCATTTTGATTCCAGGTATTTGATCAATACTTAGTTGTACGTGATAAATAGAAAGTATTATGTCGTCAGTAAAAGTCGCCGTTCGTGTTAGACCTTTTAATACAAGAGAAATATTAAGAGAGTCAAAATGTATAATAGAAATGTCTGGATGTACTACAAGTAATTATAATACATTTCTTTTGTCTAATTTTATATTATGCGTTTAATTCGTCCTATTACTATATTATATCTATTTTTATCAGTGAGGCGAAAAAAATTATTGTGGAGCATGTCCTGATGGAAATATTCTTTATTTAGTTTATTTTTATAGTATTATTTTACCTTAAAACTTTTCATATAAAAAATAGCGTGTACCAATGTGTGAATCCACAATTTGAGTTGTAAACGTGAGAAATTTTTGAACAAAAACATGTTTAAGTAAGTATATATTGTCATTATACCGTTTTTCTTTCCATAAGGATAATTCTGATACACATAATCCTAATTGCAGTACAATTTATGGACATATTTTTGAGTATATTTGATAGTAACAGATTAATATTTTAATCTTATACGCATATATTACAAAAGAAAAGTTTTTTTTTTTTTTTGAAAATGTGATGCATGCGAAACGACTTTTATTGGTCCAAAAATAATTTGTTATTTTGTAATTTCACATGTATAGTGATTAATTTATTTTTTGTGCAGCTATATACAACCCAAAAGCTCCACCAGGATCTAAGGAGAATATGAAATGCTTCAATTTTGACTATTCTTATTGGTCTCATGATGTGAGTAGTACGATATCTATATATAATATATATATATATATGAATGTACATATTAATTAATTATATTCAATTATATAAAATAATCTGGCAAAAAAGAACATATATAAAAATGTAATTTGCCGATAATATAAAGAGAATTAAGTATCAATAAATGAATAATGATTCTTAGTAATTTTTATTATCAAGTATTTCTTCATACACGAAGTAAATTTTTTATAAGGTTCTTTTATAATGTGTTCCTTAATAATAATTTTAGAATATATCTGTTTTAAAGGTTACCGATAGTAATTTTGCATGTCAGACTATGGTGTATAAAGACATTGGAGAAGAAATGTTGGAACACGCGTTTGAAGGTGCCGTTACTTATTTACTTTTGTATGAATTCGACGGTTGAGACAAATTGACACATTTGTTTTTATCATGCATTAATTATTTTACAGGATACAATGTTTGTATATTTGCTTATGGTCAGACCGGAGCTGGAAAATCGTACACTATGATGGGTCGACAAGAAGAACCAGGACAGGAAGGAATTATACCTCAGATTTGTCAAGATTTGTTCCAAAGAATAAAATGTTATACTAGCCCATACATGAAATATAACGTTGAAGTTAGTCTATTTTATACGTTGTTAAAAATTAATTATACACATGCTTATTATAAGCTGGACTCCAAGTGTAATTTAAATTGTTAGAAGGATAAATTATTTCGTAATATTAAAATATTAACTATTAAACATTTATATTATAAATGTGGACATAACGTTGGGAATTTAATGGTAGTGTATTGTCATTATGAGCAATTTATATAGATAACCATGGATATATGGGAAAATACATATAGTAAATACTAAGAATATTAGTAACAACATCTAGTCAAAAACCAGTAACCGGCATAATGTTTAAAATCTGCTAATTACGAATAAAATACTCGACCGAAGATATTTATATTACATTATAAAGATATATTATCGCATCATATGCGATAGAACTACCGACATCTTGTTAAATCTTATTTGATTGTATGAATTAAAATGATCCATCGTGATCTGCATGTATAACTAATTACAAAATTTGTAGAGACTAAATACAAAAAATTCCATAATAAGCTATCCGAAAATAATAATGTTCTCTCATATCTGTCTTGGTACAACATCAATTACCATGCAGCATATTAGAACGCAAATGTTCACTTGTTATGTTGAGTGCCCAAGATTAATGATTACAAGTTCATTGCTACTGGAAAAAATATGTGATACTCCATGTGGTTATCTGAAAAAATATAGGTTGTGTGATTGTAAAAAAAAATTGTTCTAAATGAATCATTATTACTATCATTCTTATTAACCCTCTAAACATTTTTAGGTTAGCTATATGGAAATATACTGTGAAAGAGTTCGCGATTTATTGAATCCGAAAAATAAAGGTAATCTTCGAGTACGTGAACATCCGTTACTGGGCCCGTATGTTGAAGATTTATCAAAGTTAGCAGTCACTTCGTATAAAGATATCCATGATCTTATAGATGAAGGAAATAAAGCAAGGTATGGTAACTTTATATATATTTAGTAGTATTTCATATTACAATCAGTAATACTCTAATGTAGGAATTAATTTATGTTTTCTTTTATGGCTCGGCACATACAATACTCTTTACATGGCACTTACAAATTTATATATAACATTACGCTGATTATGTAAAAACAAAATATGTATAATGATGAAAGATAAGAATATGAATAATCGATAAATAAATGGACGGGATTAATCGAACATTTCTAACTCAATAGTTATGTTTAAAAATTTTACACACACACACACACACATATATATATATATATATATATATATATATATATATGATTATTAAAATATTTGTAATAAAATAGTTTAAACGTTAAAACTATACACACGTGCACACACACACACATACATATATATATATATATATATTAAAACTATGCACACGTGCACACACACACATATATATATATATATATATATATATTTGGAGTGTATATACACATGTTATAAAGAAATAGTGGGTATTTATATCATTTATGGAATAATTTATATATATATATATATATATATATATATATATATATATATATATAAGTAGTAAAGGGGCATACTGAGCACACTTCTGTCAACTTGCCGTTATATTTAATCTCTGTCAACTTGCCGTTATATTTAATCTCTGTCAACTTGCCGTTATATTTAATCTCTGTCAACTTGCCGTTATATTTAATCTCTGTCAACTTGCCGTTATATTTAATCTCTGTCAACTTGCCGTTATATTTAATCTCTGTCAACTTGCCGTTATATTTAATCTCTGTCAACTTGCCGTTATATTTAATCTCTGTCAACTTGCCGTTATATTTAATCTCTGTCAACTTGCCGTTATATTTAATCTCTGTCAACTTGCCGTTATATTTAATCTCTGTCAACTTGCCGTTATATTTAATCTCTGTCAACTTGCCGTTATATTTAATCTCTGTCAACTTGCCGTTATATTAAATCCAAAAAGCAAAACTAAAGGTTAAAATTTCTAAGGGTAATTAAACAAATTAAAAAAAAAAACTTTTTTAAAAGTTAGATTAAAAAATTGTCAATGTTTATTTATGTTCGATTTGTTAAATAATCATTTTGGTCAAATCCTAACACCCCCAAAAATGTAAATTCATTATCAGAATTTCTCTCTAAATTAGCAGCTTCTTTAAAAATATCAAGGTAAAATTCGATTTTTATCATAATCCATTTTAAATTCTTTTTCCATAATTTTATTTTCTACTATATTAACATACCCCCACGGAAGTGTGTCTATAATTCCATCTTTTTCAGGTAAAATTCGATTTTTATCATAATCCATTTTAAATTCTTTTTCCATAATTTTATTTACGAGCGTTTTGTGTTTAGAATCTCTTGTAATTATATTATATTTTAACTTTACTTTATTTACTTTTTTATCGACAATATTTGTCATTACTTTTGTATTTAATATTTCTGAATTTTCGTAATTTAATGGAAATCCTTTAATTTTCATTGTAATTTTTCCTTGTTTTGTAATTAATGCATAACTTTTTGCTCCTGTACTTATCCATTCAGCGCCATAATCATCCTTATCTAGTTCATCAGTCCATTCACCAAGCATGCATCCAGTTTTAACTGTGTTTTTTTCATCGTCAATATATACAACAGAATCTGTATCATAATATACAACATTTTTTCCCAATTTATCTAACATTTCGTATAATCTTAATCTAGCGTTAGATGTTGTAAAAGCTGCAATAAAGATATTTGTTGAAGTACTGTTTTCGATAAATTCGTCTTTAAATTTATAAGACACTTGAATCATATTTTCATTAATGAAAATAATATTGCTAATTTCTATTCTATCATCTAATATTATTTTATACCATTGTTTTGGTTCATTTACGTATTCCGTTTGTGTTAAATTTTGTCTTTGGCCGAATTTCCCCCACAAAGAATTGAGACATAATTTAGCAACAGCTCGTCTTCCAGGATTTGGTTTAATATTTTTTATACCTAAATCTATATCCATTATTTCCTTTACAGTTTTTACATATTCTTCAACAGTTTTAAAATCATTTTCCCAAGGACTTGTTTCTAATTTTATTTTCATAAAATCCTTGACATAACCTTTAAATAAATTATTACTTTTTTCCTTAAAATCCCAAACTTCGTAAATATTTAAAATGCAATAACCTTTTTCTAAAGCTTTGTTTATTTCGTCTGTTGTCCAAGTATCTATTAAACAGCGTTCTTCATCAGTATGATTACATTCTGCACATTTTTCGACAAAACATTTTTTACACAAAGTAAACATTAATTTTTCTTCTTTAATGGGTAATACAGGGTGGTATAAATTTTTTGGGGGTAATATTTTACATTTAATTAATCCATACCAATTCGGATTAAATTTTTTGGGTTTATAAATTTTTATCGGATGCCCAATAGGATAATAATCGTAATACATCACAGTTGGATAAAGGCTGCAAACATCGATATATCGTAATTTTTTACCAGATACTTTTAATTTAATCGCGTTTGTTTTTCCGCCATAAAAAGCATCACGAGGGTTTAACGGTTCAATAATTGTAATATTTTCTCTTAAAGCTTCTTTGTAATTTTTTGATTTTTTCCATTGACATTCAAATATTTCTACCAAATTATATCCTTTATCTTTTAGTAGTTTGCTTCTCTCTCTAGTTTCGTCATATAAATCACCCATAGTTTTTCGTGTTACATTATTTATCGTACTTTCTTTGTAACATATTGGGCAACCGTGCCAAAAACAACCGTGGTACTGATAAATTGTTTTCGTTACACTATCAAATCCATCTACTTTTGCACCATGAATATACATTTCACCGCCGTTTAAAGCGTGTTGTACATTTCTAAATGTATTTAACCACGCAATTGAATCTTTACTATACATTTCTTTTTTAGATTGTTTTATAATACCGATTGTATTCTCTTGTAAATATTTTGACCTGTAAATACTCATACAAGTGCTTGCAATTGTAATGTACTGAAAAGGATCGATATTTGCAATTTCTAGAAATTGTTTTCTGAATTCTATACAACTTCTACGTAAAATATCTACATCGGATTTACAATATTCTACAAGTTCTTTTTGAAAATCGAATACATAATTTTCGTTAATTTTTTCAGAATACCATTTAAGAAAAACCTTTCTAGGGTTAATTTTCATCGTATTTATACCGTAGAATTTTTTATCAGGAATTGACCCTTTATAATTTTGATTTTCTTTTGTGTTAAATAAATGGGGGAAATAACCTTTTTTCAATTCTTTTAAGTCAAATATCTTTGGAAAATCAGAAAGCGGCGATGCAATAAAATTGATGCTATCTATAAATTTAATTCTTGCAACTTCTAAAAACATTATTTTTCCACCACTGTAAATTGTGTAAGGTTTCAGAGAATTTTCAACACAATATTTTAAGATAAATTGCAAGTCGTACGCTTTTGCGTTATGAGCAATTGCTGTATAACCTCTGTGTTCTTTAGAAATCAACCATCCGCAAAATTCATCGTTTGTTTTAAAACTGAAAGTTTCACCGTTAAAATATTGAGCGATAATTAAATTAGCTTCGTGAGTTCCTGTCTCTTGATTTGCTTCATAATCGTAATAAATATACTTTTCGGAATAGTTACATTTTTGGACTTTTTTGTCCGCATTTCCATTACATAAACAAGGAATATCGCAAATTCCACCTTTTTGTTTTATTTTTTGCATACAACATTTGTGTTTAATTATTTCAACGTTTTCACCACAATTTTTACATACTTTATAGCCACATTTGTGTTCATCATTTCTTTTACATATATTTTTACATTTCAAACATTTATATATTTCTTTGCAGACTTTCTCATGATTTTCGTAACATTCTTGATTGTAACAATATCTGGTACAATTTTCGCAATAAATTTTATTTTTTTCACAGTGTTCTTTCATCATACATAATTCGCATATTTTTACCTCACTTTTACATTTGTGCGAATTTTTATTTTGATACGGTTTGTCACATTTTTTACAATAATAAGACTTTGCGTAAAATGCTGTCATACTATTTATTACGTCAAAGTGATTTCTATTTTTATATAGATAAATTTTTGGTTCATTTTCTTCACCCGAATATATTATAGTGTTAAAATTTTCGCTACAAATAACTTTAATTTGAATATTTAATAAATTTTCGGCATCTTTTATATTTTCAAATGTAAACCCTCCGTCATTGCAAAATCCTATTTCTTGACATAACTTTTGCGCTAAATCTGCCTGTATTTTTCTCCCCATTCTAATTTGATTTATTTCTGATTTATCTAATTTTCTGTCAAAAATGGTGTTCGTATGATATGTCAAAGCTGTAATTATTGCTCTAGGACAACATAAATTATCGACATTTTGTATTTGTGTTATACATCTTTTTGTTCGTATATCTTTAGCGAGATTAATTATTTGTTTAGTGTAACCTTTTCCTCTAGGTATATTAATTACTTGAAAATTAAACGTTGTTTTATTTATGTCAACTTCTTCATCAGATGTTAAAATTTTTTCTATTTGATTTAACAGAGTTGTCGCATTTACATCTTTTTGAAATCCTGTAGATATTGCTGTTGTTTTAAATTTCTCATTTAACGCGATTATATTCATTTTGTCTCCTTCTTTGAAATCGGTTTTTTGTTTAACAATATGAATTAATTTTTCTATCATTTTTCTGAAATTAATCATCATTTTTATAGCATTATTTATTTTTCCAGTTTTTCTTAAATAGTTTAGTTTTACTGTATAATCTATAATCCATGTTAAAAATTTCTCGCTATATTTAGATTTTCCTTGAATAATAGAAAAGGATTCATTTTTTTGTTGTTTTTTCTGTTTAAAAACACGCATATCTTTGAACGGAAATATATCAATAAGCTTTTGCTGTTTAATTTCTGTGTGTAATTTTGATTTCTGATGTCTCGTCCAATTATTCTGCAAAATATTTTTGTTACATTTTTCGCAAAATTGATATTTCTTTTCCTTTTCAAAATAAGTACTTTTAATCGGAAATATATTTCCAAGTTTTTGCTGTTTAATTCCTGTGTGCAGATCTGTTTTTTGATGTCGCGCCCAATTTTTATAATTAATTTCTTTATCGCATTTCTCGCAATACTTCTTTTCTAAATTGTAGTTTTTTCTTATTTTATTTTCAGTATTCATGTTTATATTAGAAAAAGATAAATTTTTTTCTATAATCATCTTCAATATATAAATTTATTGATCTTTAACTTAAAGATCAATAAAAGCCTTAAGATTTATTACGAATAAAATCAAATAATACATATTTTGCCGCTAATGTGTGAGCATCGAATTTTTCACAATGTTTTTTTTGCCCTCATTTTTCTCTCGACTCCTGTGTGTTTTTTTGCCTTTAAATGTCGCGCCCAATTTTTATACGAAAATTCTTTATCACATTTCTCGCAATACTTATTTTCTATTTTTTTAATTCCTGCATGTAAATTCGATTTTTTATGTCTTGACCAATAATGCTGTAAAATATTTTTATCGCATTTCTCGCAATACTTCTTTTCTAAATTGTAGTTTTTTCTTATTTTATTTTCAGTATTCATGTTTATATTAGAAAAAAATAAAATTTTTAAATATACTTCTTTTCTTTCAAAATAATAATATTATGAACTGGTGTCGCCTTTAATTAACAGTGTTTTAACAGTGCTTCTTTCAATTCATTTCTCACCTCTGATTTTCCTTGTTCTATCAACGATAATTTTAAATTATTATTGATTTCTACTTTTTTATTATATTCGTTTAAAATATCGGTTTTTAATTTTTCGTAATTTTTTACTTCTTGTACAATATCATCAAATTCACTGTCAGTAATTTCGCCATCTTTAATCGCTTTAGCGTATTTTTCCTCTATTGAATTTATTTTAGTTCGTGCTAATAATTCGATTGCAGCGTGTTTATTAATTTTTTCTGTACAAAATTTGTGTGTTCCTCTTACTAATATTGACAAAGTTGTAAATCCAACGCAAATTGGTGTACTTAAGGGGATCAAGACGGGGACAAAAACAGAAGTTGTCAAAGTTCCGATATCCGACAAAATAAGTACATATTCTGTTCCATACATAATTTTCGCTATTTTTAAGTATTTCTTTTTTTGTTGAAATCTATTTTTCATTTCTTTTTGTAAATAATCATAATGCATCATTATGTGGTTAATTTTATAATTGTTGGAGTTAAATTCAGGCGCCGATATTTTCGGATATAAAGCCTGAAAAAATAAAGATTCTGGTGCCGAAGGTTCGTGATCCATTTTCGTTTATTACAAAAAAAAAAAGAAAAAAAAAAAAAAAAAAAAAAAAAAAATAGAAAATTGTTTTTTGAAGTTCTTGTTTGTAAAAACTACCGATAATTTCCTCTTTATTTAAATCCTGAATTTTATAAGTTATAGGCGATGTAAACAGAATTTTTTTAATTACGAATATTTCTTTGGACCAATTATTTTTATATTTATTTTGAAAGGTTTTTTTATTTACACTAATTCTTACACGATCTCCAACCTGAAATATCGGTATTTCTTTTTTAATAGGTAAAACTGTGTAAATTTCGTGTTCATTACTTTTGTTAACTTCACACGGCCTCATTTGAATTGTTCTGTGAAAATCGTGATAATTATATTCATTTACCAAATTTTGTAATATATTTATCCACTTAAAATTTTGTTGACATTCAAAGAGAACTTTCATTTTTCTGGCTAAAGTTCCGTTAAATCTTTCTATTATCGAAGATTTTTCAGCATTTTCAGTGTGATATAATTTTATGCTATATTTTTGTAACATTGAAGAAAATATTTTATTCCTGAATTCTAGACCTTTATCGGTGTGTAAAAATTTTGGAGTATCATGTTTTACTTTTCTCGCTTTTTCTACGATATTTTCAAAAGCTTTTGTCACAGAAATTCCGTCTTTTTTCTTTAGAGCTTCTGACCAAACAAATTTCGAAAAAGTATCGATAACATTTAGTATATATTTATATCCTTTATTTTCTGTTTCATAATTCGACATAATTACTAAATCTGCTGCCCATAAATCGTCAATTCCATATGTTACAATGTGTCTTTTTTCAAATTTTTTTCTAACATTTTTATGCAATTCTTTCGCTTCTTTAAGATTCATTTTTATATATAGGTTCGGATGAAATTAATCCGAGATATATAATATTATTTGATGACGCCATATTTAGTATATTTCCGTTTTCATCGGTAATATGAACAATAATTGTGTCAATTTTTTTGATATGATTTTTAATAGGAACAAAAATAATCTGTGAAACTTTTTCCGATATTTTTCCTCCATAAATTATTTCAGGAAAAAATGTATAAATAATATCGGCTTCTTCGTGAGAATGAGGATTAGATGAATGATTTAAAATTGTTGGTTCGACAATATTACAGTGAATTTCTATTGCATCTAACGGTCTTAATTTTGGAAAACTAGACGCACCATATAATGTGTTAGGTTCTAAATTAACGTGATTTCCAAATCCTAAAAATTCGCCTAACGTACCTAAATTAATTTTTACAGGAGAAAATATTCGAATTTTGTTACTAATTTTATCACTTTTTAATCCAAAATTTTCAGTCAAAAAATTAACGTTTTTTTCATTATCATATTTAGATTTTAGTTGCGTTAATTTTAACTGTATTATTTCCTCTATATCTGATAACGAATAAAACCCCTTCGGAAAATTAACTCCGTATGTTTCTGTTAATATGTTTAATTCTACGTATAAATTATGCGGAATATTAGGAATATAATTATCACCGTAAAAAGCGACTAATCCTAATTTGTAATTTTTCTCTTTATCTAAATGTAAAGGATTTTCAAGACGAAGTGTTAAAGTTGATTTATCACCTTTTAATTTAAAAAGTTGCATTTTATATTTTATAAATATAAATATATTTATAAAAATGGATGTTATCGTATTTGACAAAAAATTAAATAACAATAAAAATAACAGAACTATTCAACCAGTTATTAGAGGCATTTTTATAGGTTCTAGTGGCTGTGGAAAAACAACGTTATTACTAAATTTTATATACCGAAATTGGTTAGAATTTGAAAATCTCTATATATTCAGTAAAACATTAGAACAACCGGCATATCAAAAATTACAGGAAAGATACGAAAATGTTGAAAAAAATGTTGGCGAACAAATTGCATATTTTTGCGATAATTACGATGATTTAATTTCTGTAGATAAATGTTTACCAAATTCTCTCGTTATTTTTGACGATTGTATTATGGAAAAAAATCAGAGAATAATTAAAGAATACTTTACAAATGGAAGACATAAAAATATATCTTGTATTTATATTACACAATGCTATACTTTGGTTAATTTGCAAACAATTCGTAGTAACGTTAATTTTCTGTGTATTTTTAAACAAAATGACCATTATTTGAGAAAAATATATAAAGACAATGTAATGGGGGATATGTCTTACGATAAATTTTGTAAAATTTGTAACCAATGTTGGGAAAAAGATTTTGGTTTTATTACGATAGATTTAACTAAAAAACGAGATTTTGGGAGATATAAAAATCAATTTAAAATGATAGAACAATTTGATGAACGTTCACCAACGTTAAAGAAACGTAAAATGAACGTAAAATCATGTTCAACGAAGGTTTAAGTGGGTGTTTAACTAATAAAATTTTTATATTTGTTACATATAAATGGAAAAAATAACTGTTGAAAAAGCAATTAAATTAAGTAAACTTGAAAAACAATTAAAACAAAAATTTCTACAAGCCCGTAGAGGCAAGGAAAATATTGAAAAGGTAAGAGAAGAGGAATTTAAACCGATTATAAATGCTGTTAATAAATTAAACGAAAACAAAATTTTACCTGTAATTGTGCCTTCTTACATTGATCAATCTCCCGTTGAAAATCGTATGATTCAAGATGAAAAAAATATTGTTCTAGGAAAAATAACAACGGAATTTTTACCTGATGCTAAAGATTCTACTTTTGGTATACATTATGACAAAAAAAACAAAAATTATATGATAGGAAAGGAAATAGTTACTTTAGATAACAACGACATTATTGTAGCAGGAAAAACGTACGAAGGAACTGAAGGATTGTGGAAATTATTAACGTTAGAGCCATCGAAAAAACCTGATCCTAATTCTTTCACACCGGATGATTATGCAAATTATGAGGAAATTTTGTTGACGACAGATTGCATATACCATAATAATGATAAAAATAGCAATAAACCAAAATCGAGCAAAGGTGAAAAATACAACATAATAATTAAGCCAATTTGGAAAAATAAAGTAAAAAAACCTGAAAGCAGAAATATTGTACCACCTTGGGCAAAAATAGAGAATGAAGAGGTACACGAAGGAAAAGGTTTAATAAAATATTCCGATAATTCTGTCGAGTATAAATATGTCGATAATTTACAAAATTTGTTACAAAGATTGTATTATATTTATGCTCAGGAAAAAGCCGGTAATAATAATTTTCATAACGAAAAAATTGGAGTTATTAATTTTTTAAAGGAACAATTAGAAGCACATATCGACGAAAATAAGGGAATTGAATATTTAATTAAATTTGTGTCATCTTTACCTTCAAAAATATTACGTGGTGAAAAGATCGGATCAGGTTTATTCAACGGTATTTTGAATAATTTACCGTTTGAAATTCACGCACCTGGATATAATTATTTAGGTCCAGGGACAAAATTACAAGAAAGAATTCAAGATGGAAATATAGGTATAAATCCATTAGACGAAGCAGCGAAAGAACATGATTTATTTTACCATAAATATAAAGATACAGCGAATAGACACAAAGCTGATGAAATTTTAGAACACAAAGCGTGGGAAAGATTTAAGTCAAATGATGCAAATTTTTTTTTTTTAAATTATAGATAAAGATACAATCTTAACCTATCAGGTTAAATAAGCATCAATTTAAAGGAGTGTAGCCTGATCTAACATATGTTAATGTATTAATCAAGCCAATGGGTTTAAAGTCAATGGCCCAGTGGCCATGACTTTTGCCATTCTGTTATTGTATCTGTACTTTGTAATTATATAACTAGATCGACCGGGTGATGCCTCTTCAGCCGCCTGACGTCTAGTTCGGTATCGAGCAATTGACTGGCTTCCACGTTGACGTGTTGCTGTAACCGCTTCCTGTGGGCACTTGCGTGTCTTCCAATTTCTTCGTTAACGAACGGAATTTGTAGATCTCGATGCACATCGTCATTTCTAGAATAACGATACGCGTCGACAATCGCTCTTAATATCACATTTTGTCTGGCCTGGATCTTCGCTCTGTTAGACCTACTGGCACAGCCCCATAATTGCAGGCCATAGGTCCATATTGGCTTTATAATCTGCCGGTACAGTAAGCATTTGTGTTCTACATCCAGCTGCGACTTCCGTCCGATAAGCCAATAGAGTTGTTGTGTTGTTTTCTTTATCTGCTTACTTTTCATTCGGACATGTACTTCCCATGTCAGTCGCTTGTCTAGGTGCATACCAAGATACCTGACTGAGCTAGCCTGTGGAATAGGTTCGCCTCCCAAGTATACTTGGTAGTGCGCCTCTGTTCGACGGTATGTGAACATTACGTGTTTAGATTTTTCTTCATTGATCCTTATTTTCCACTTTGACGCCCATTCATACACTTTATTTAGTGAGTTCTGCAATTTATTTGTTGCGTCAGACTGGCTACTGGCAACAGCTAGGATAGCTGTATCGTCAGCGAATGTAGCCGTTATCGTTTGCGCGTCCGTCGGTAGGTCTTGAGTATACAGTAGATACAAGATCGGACCAAGGACACTTCCTTGAGGAACTCCAGCTTCTATATCATGAGACACGGATGTTGTATCTCCTTGTACTACTGTAAATTTACGTCCCGTTAGGTATGATGTAAACAGTCGACAAATGTTGCCCGGCAGTAGTCGGCTTAATTTGTATACTAGGCCTTTATGCCATACCTTGTCGAAGGCCTGAGCTACGTCCAGGAAAACGACCGGACAGTATTTCTTCTCCTCAAAAGCTCTATTGATTATGGATACAATCCTATGTACTTGGTCAATTGTTGCTTTCGCCTGAATCCAAACTGATGCAGTGGTATGAATTCTTCAACCATTGGTGAAAGTCGTTTTAGTAATAGTTTCTCAAATAGCTTTGATATGGATGGCAGTAACGAAATCGGCCTATACGACCTTACATCGGATTCCGGTTTATTGTGTTTCTTTATCATGATAATTTGAGCTGTTTTGAAGCAAAGTGGTATGAACTCTAGTCGCATGCATGCATTGAAAAGGTAAGTTAGCATAACTATGCCTTTTTTAGATATTTCTTTAAACACTCTAGAAGTCACACCATCTATGCCTGGAGCTTTCCGTGGGTTCATATTTTTATCTATTTCATTCGCAACCTCGTAGGGTGTAATTACTGGAACTTTTTTGTCCGCTTTATAATTTATACTGGTATTGATGGTCGAAGCTATATTGTGTGGTTTGAAAACTCGGGTTAAATATCGTGCAAAGCATTCGGCTTTTTCATGATCCGTTCTTACCCAGTTTCCACCTTCATCTTTAAGCAGTGGTTGTTGGGTAATTGTACGTTTGATCCTTCGAGTCGCTTTCCAGAGAGAATACTCTTTATCCTCGAACGGGCTAAGCTCTTTTACATATGCAGCAAACGTTTCGTTTTTAACCTTTTTTATTAATGCGTTAAGTTGATGGCTGACTCGATTGAAGATGTTTTTATCATATGGACTGTGTGTATTTTGCCATATACGCCGTGCTCGCCTCCGTTCCGCAATTTTGAGACGCACTTGTAACGGATAGGTGACTTCTTGTACTTTATAATCTTCTGGTCCAGGAGTGGCTGTGTTGGCTGCTTCCCGAATTGCATCAATGAAACTTTTTGAGTGTTCCTCTAGGTCTCGCTTTGTTTTTATGCGTATTCTAAGGTTAAGTTTCCCGTCTAGCTCTTCTCGAAATTGATCCCAATTTGTGTGTTTATTAGTAAGGTGTTTTTTCTTCATTTTTCGAATAATTGTTGTGCTCTTCGTCAGGAGTACAGGTGTGTGGTCTGAAGATAGCTACTAGATTAGATAAAATAGAAGGAGAGCGCAACCAGAAAAGTGGAGGGCAGTCTCGCAATCAAAATCAGCGCCAAAGGCTGAAAAATAAAGGTAATGGCTGATTCTTCGCTCCGTGTCATTACATGGAATGCAAATGGACTTAATCTAGAAAGATTAAGGGAGCTGGAGATATTTCTCAACACAAATAAGATTGATATAGCATTAATATCTGAGACTCATTTTACCAATAGGAATTGTCCAAAAATTCCAGGATTTGCGATATACCACACGCCGCACCCAGACGGAGGAGCACATGGAGGTGCAGCTGTTATCATAAGACAAAATATCAGTCATTATCAGCAGGTACAGTTTTGTGAAGAATATGCACAAGCTGCAGCGGTGACAATAATAATGGGTAACAAAAATACAAATGTTGCAGCAGTGTATTTCCCACCCAAACACAACCTGAAATATGATCACTACGTACGATTCTTGAAATTTTTCGGCAATCGATATCTTATTGGTGGAGATATCAATGCTAAAAATGAAGCATGGGGTTCACGTCGTGTTACAATGTATAATCAAAGTCCAGCTCACATAAAAGGGAAAGAATTACTTAGAGCCATTCAAGCACTTCAGTGTAGTTTTGCAAGTTCAGGGAAGCCAACATATTGGCCTACTGATATGCGGAAAAAGCCAGATCTCGTAGATTTCTTTATAACAAAAGGCATTGCAAATTTAAATGAACGATTTTGGGGATATTTAACGACAAATGCAATGAAAGCAAAAAGGCATCTTGGTCTAGGTTTAAAAATCTAAATTAAAAAATTATTTTCTATATTATAAAATGAATATATGCAATATAAATCTTACTGATGGACAAAAAAAAAAAATTCAGAGAGCTTATAAGCGAAAATCGAACATAACAATTCAATTATCTTCTGATCAAATAAAATCAGGAAAAGACAAAATTGGATTAAATGATAGGCAAAAAAACGCCATTGATAAACATCGTAAAAATAACACTGGCGTCAGACTTACTTTAACATACAAACAATTACAGGAAAATCACAAAGGTGGAATTTTACCTTTACTTGCAGCTATTGGAGCTTTAATCGGTGGAGTCGGTGGTGGTGCAGCTGCTGTTGCAAACACATTCGTTGATTATAAAGACAAAAAAGCGAAACGCGAAGAAATGGCTCGACACAATAAAGCGCTAGAAAAAATTCAGGAAGTGATTCACGGTATAAATCAAGGCTCAGGCTTAAGTAACGTTAAAAAAAAGCGCTAACAAACGTAGAGTTAGAAAAGTACGCTAAAAAATTGAAAATTAAAAATTTTAGAGGCGTTATTATGAAAGAT
Organism: Coronaproctus castanopsis; assembly: GCA_032883995.1. Lineage (NCBI taxonomy): Eukaryota > Metazoa > Arthropoda > Insecta > Hemiptera > Monophlebidae > Coronaproctus > Coronaproctus castanopsis. Next base: position 59,728,495 of record CM065052.1, read on the forward strand.
GAATTATTAGGGAAACCTTGGGAAAATGAATGTGGAATTATTAACTTAGAAAATTCCTATCAAATTGGTTCTCATTGGACAGCGTATTTTAAACAAAAAGATATTAAATATTATTTCGATTCGTACGGAAATGCGAATCCACCGATCCAATTAGTGAAATATTTAGGAAGCGATAATTTGTATTATAATTACGAACAAATTCAGCAATTTGACGATCCACCAATTTGTGGTTATTTATGTCTAGATGTTTTACAAAAATTGTCTCAAAGAATTAAATATAATAAAATATTACGTATTATAAAAAATGAATAAATTTGATAAATTCGGCAATCAGATCGAAAAACAAGAATCGACAATTTCAAGCAGAAATAAACAAGAAATTAACGAAAAAGTGAGCGCAATATTAATGCCTTTTATTATCGAAATGAAAACTTATGTTGGAAATTTAACAAATGAATATTTGAAACAACAATTAAATATTGTGAAAAATTACGTTAATTTCAATAATCGAAGATTAGTTGGAGTTTCAACAGGAATAGATGAAAAAGATGCTGTAAATAAAAAACAAATGGAGCAAAGTATTAAAGATGCCCTAAATAAGAAACAATAAAAATTTTATTTTATATGTAATAAATATGACGTTAATATATTGTTTAAAATGTAAAAAGAAAACACAATCTCTTAACGAGAAAAAAAGGAAAACATCGAACGGAAAAGTTATTTTGGAAAGTAAATGTTCTGTGTGTGGGGTTAAAAAACGAGTTTTATTAATAAGTAAACATGATGAAGTTATTTTTGTTATATTTAGTTTCAGCAATAAATTGCGTTGAAGTTCCTAAAATGGAAACTAATCTTTTTTCGCCGAATGTTGATTGGAATTATGTGTCTGAACACGAGAATTTAACTATCGATCATTTGCGTATTTTTCAAAATAAAGTAAATTGGCCCAAGATTTCTAAATTTCAGAAATTAACGGAAAATAATATCAAAGAATTTAACGATCGTGTTGATTGGGATATAATCAGTAAATATCAGAATTTGTCGGAAAAGTTTATTGACTTTTATAAAGATTTCGTCGATTGGGATTATGTGATTTTATATCAAAATGTTTCAAAGATTTTTATTGCTAATCATTGTAAAGAAATATTAGATAGTTAGACTAATAAAAAAGACATTAGAAAAAGTCGGGTCTTCCATCTATAATGAAGGAAAAGAAATATTCGTAATTTAAAAAATTTTTTTTTTTTGTAATAAACGAAAATGGAAAATGAAATTTATTCAAAATATTATAACGAAATTATTCGGCACGAATACAAAAATTATAACCCTACGAGCATTTTAAACTTTAATTCGCCCAACAAAAAAATTGATTTTAATATCGATTACGGTGACTCATTTTCAACGTCAAAGTATCAGTATTATATTACTGGTGAATTTACGAAAAAAGATGGCACTACTTTTCCGACAAAATCTAATGTAAAATTAATCGATAATTTTATTCCATTTTTATTTTCTGGAATAGTTGTGAAAAAACATAACCAAATAATAGATAACATTGAAAATCCTGGAATTATATCGACTGTAAAAGGAATCGTTTCGTACAGACAATCTGATAAAAATTCGTTTAAAAATAGTGGATTTATTTCTCAACACGAAGGTTCGTTTAATAAATTTTGCGTTATCGGTGATTTATCACAATTAGGACTGGATTTTTTCAGTAACAATAATAGTACACCAATTTTTTACAAAGGTGGATTTACAATAACTTTTACCAGAAATAGCGATGAAGATGCTTTATTCAGATGGAAAACAAAAAAAGCAGATGGCACACACGATGAGGCAAGTTTACCTGTTGAGGGGAAAATAACGATAAAAGAATTTGTGATTAGAGTTCCCATAATTAACTATCGCCCAACGCAAGAAATTCAACTTATTAGTGAGTTGACAAATTTGCAAAATATAACCTACAAATTTAATAAATGGGAATGTATTCAAAAACGTGGTGTAACAGGATCGACTTTAAATTATGATATTACAAATATTTACAGAAATATTGAGAATCCTAAATTTATTATTGTAGGTTTTCAGGACGATCGTTGTGAACAACAAATAAAAGATCCGTCTTATTTTGACTCTATGAAAGTCAAAAATATTCGTGTGAAAATTAATGATACAAATTATCCTGAGGAATTACAAAATATAGATATTAATGAAGGAATTTACGCAATTCTATTCGAAATGTACAAAGATTTTCAGAATTATTATTACGGATATAGCGATGTGATTTACGAGCCTGGAGAATTCGTTGGAAATAAATGCGTTTATGTAATAGACACGACAAAACACCCTGAATATATTTATAGTGGAAAATCAAATATATTAATTAATGTCGATTTTTCTCAATCTATTAGTACACCGAATGTTATTGGTTATGTTATCGTAGTATCAGAAAAAATACTACATAATAATATAATTAATAATACAATTAAGGAGTAAAATAATTGTTGATGATTTCAAATATTTATAGGCAAATTTTATAAAGAAAAATTTTTCTTTATAAAAAATATTAAAACTTAATTCCAATAATGATTTACAATAAAATTTTCAATCAAATCTTTATTCATTTTTCCTTGAAAAATAAGTGTATGTGGATATTTTAATAAAATATTTGTTTCACATTCTGGTAAAGGAAAAATTAAATATTTACCTTGATATTTTACACACTAATAATGTAAAAAGTTCAAATTCCGATTTTATAATAAATACCTTTATATTTTCATTAACAGATTCACTAGCAGGAATCATTATATAAATTTCTATATCAGTATTATCCATTATCTTTTTTATAATACAAAAATATTCTTTTTTTTTTAACCAATTTTTTTAGCTACAAACGAATTTTACCTTGATATTTTTAAAGAAGCTGCTAATTTAGAGAGAAATTCTGATAATGAATTTACATTTTTGGGGGTGTTAGGATTTGACCAAAATGATTATTTAACAAATCGAACATAAATAAACATTGACAATTTTTTAATCTAACTTTTAAAAAAGTATTTTTTTTTTAATTTGTTTAATTACCCTTAGAAATTTTAACCTTTAGTTTTGCTTTTTTGGATTTTATAAAGGGAAAATTGACAGGGGTTAAATATAAGGGAAAATTGACAGAGATTAAATATAACGGCAAGTTGACAGAGATTAAATATAACGGCAAGTTGACAGAGATTAAATATAACGGCAAGTTGACAGAGATTAAATATAACGGCAAGTTGACAGAGATTAAATATAACGGCAAGTTGACAGAGATTAAATATAACGGCAAGTTGACAGAGATTAAATATAACGGCAAGTTGACAGAGATTAAATATAACGGCAAGTTGACAGAGATTAAATATAACGGCAAGTTGACAGAGATTAAATATAACGGCAAGTTGACAGAGATTAAATATAACGGCAAGTTGACAGAGATTAAATATAACGGCAAGTTGACAGAGATTAAATATAACGGCAAGTTGACAGAGATTAAATATAACGGCAAGTTGACAAAGATTAAATATAACGGCAAGTTGACAGAAGTGTGCTCAGTATGCCCACTTACTACTTATATATATATATATATAAAATACTGTCGTTTGGTCGACAGTTATAATCAATTATATACGTATTCACTCCGTTATATATGTGGCCAATTATGATTATGTATACTATATTAATGGAGTATTATTGCTGATTTTTTTTTTGCCGCAGTTGCCATTCTACCAAAGATTTTTTAAATTTCATACTTAATAGTCAATTTATAAAGAAATTAGTGTTTCAATAATTTTAGATTTGATAATAATATAGCTTATTAATGACCGATCTGTTGTTTTAAATCCTAACTAATATGATTATTATTGATTTGGAGTATAAAACTGAAACTAGATTTTTAAATTATTACTGTAAATGGTAATATAATTTACGTATTTATTTATCATTAAAGTGCAACGTAATTAATAACTATTTATAACTTTATTTTAAAAAACAAATTATCAACATTTATGTATATATCGCGGCATATTTTATTCAAACCTAATTTAAATACGTTCGTCCTCCTACAACGCGTACTACGAAGTAACTTAAGGCCAGTAGGAACGATCATAGCTTATCTCTTTTACCTGGAATAGATTTAATCTAGTGGAAATACTAGTTGTCGAACTATATGCTTTTGTGTTTTATAATACTTGGAAATAAAACTGAACATTATAGAAGTAGAAAGAATTTGTGTGAACATCAACTGAAGGGGTGAATTCGGAAAAAACTCAGGTTATATATATAAAATCAAGTTACTACACTTTAAGGGAATAATTGTATTCAAAATAAAATTCAAGTTTAAAACTATTAACCCTTTTCCTAAAAGGAAAATGAAATGGTGAATTGAATATGACTGTCCGACAGAATATAATGTTTAATATTACTGACATTCCATAATAAGTAAAATAAGAACCTTTGTATGAAATCCTATAAATGTTGGTGCAGATATTTGTAGCACAAAACAGTCTAAAAATGGTTTGTAAATAATAATACTATAAATTTCATTAACCATTAAATGGGAATAAGAATATATGATCCTAACTAATAATAATGTTAAGTAATAGTGTACTATAAACCAAAGATTTTACATTTTAGATAAAACTTGAAAATAAGATTGTTTTGTATCGTAAATGCTAAATTATATGGAAAAATATGAATTTTAAAATACGATTTACAATTTATTTAACGTAAATTAATTTAATACGGAAAATTAATTATAATATGTAGAATGTAAAAAATCCTTTTTTTTTTTTTTTTTTAAATTTTTCAATTGCCATTCTTCTGTTGGGAAATATATAGGTTGGAGAAACTTTAGATAAACATATTTTTCGTGTGTATAGACAAAAGGTGGATAATTTCCACTTTAAATGATGAATTTGTTCTAATTATGAGATTTAGGTGTCTGGTTAGAGAAATATATGTTACGTGTTCTATTGAGTATTATATATAACTTAATGATGAGATGTCTTATGATAATGTTTATAGTATATTAATGATACTTATATGTTAATAATTGTGATAAAGGATGTATTTTCCTAATTCTAATATACAGGAGATTGGTTTTTTATTTACGAATATTTTGTATCGTGTTTAAAACAGGACTGTGGCTTCGACTAACATGAACGAAACATCAAGTAGATCGCATGCGGTGTTTACCATATTTTTCACTCAACAAAGATTTGATGAAATGACTCAATTGTGGACGGAGAAAGTTAGCAAAATATCGCTCGTTGATTTAGCCGGTTCAGAACGAGCTGATTCTACCGGTGCTAAAGGAACACGCCTAAAGGAAGGCGCTAATATTAACAAAAGTTTAACGACGCTTGGAAAAGTTATATCAGCTTTAGCTGAAATTGTGAGTATAATTAACAAGTACGACTGTATACATCTATTTATAATTATTTGTTAAAAAAATTATTTTTCCACGTGCAATTTCGTTGCAAATTTCTAAAATTAAATAAAAAATATATACTTTTAATAAAAAATGGAAAGTTCTGATATTTGATTGTTAGTGATAATTTTTGAATTCACTTGTTAAGCTCGTATAAGTTTACAGTGCTTGTGAGCAATATTAATATTTTTATTAATATGATCGTTTGATGTGTGTGTTAAAGTGCGACGAGAATGATGAGAATTGTCTGTTTTCTTCTTTAAAATTGAGTTTTGATAATTCTATTCAGAATTTAGAGAGAGAAACTGTCGGAGTCATTAAGGGGAACGTAGTCTGATGCCTAATGGACTAAGTTGTTGATGTATAAAACTTAGTCATCCTAGCCGACTCAGGATTCTTCAGTGCCGTAGGAGTTAGTTCCCAAACTCTTAAATTATACTGGCTACATATTAAAAGCCTGTTGAATGAAATTCAAAAAAATATATATCAATAAAGCTACATTTTAATTTACAATTACGTTAGTTCATCGATATTCGGTAAATTAATCATCAAAATTTTATAATGTTTTTCATGTTCTTAATTTAAACCATAAAAATGCTTTATCTGATCGGATTCGATTAAAAGTTTTCCATATTCGCCAGCTTTTCATTGAAACCTTGCGTTGGTTTTTCTTTCACATCAAGATTTCGAGATTGAACCGTATTTCGCCATCTTCTGACTTGCGCTTCTTCTACATTAATGCAAATTCGCTTTGTAAAACTACTAAAATGCGATTCGGACAAAATTTCAATAATAGATGGCATACTGCTTGTTGAAGTAAGCTAGACTTCAGACACGGAGTTGCAGCATTTTGTCCATACATAGGGTGTCGAGTGTCTTAGACTTGTTTGATTTTCTACATCTGTAGTCACCATCCTTATGCGTGGTGGTGCAATATCACTTACTAAATATGGATTTTCTACTTTTGTTGGCCTGAGATACCCTGTTATAATACGTACTGTTTCATTTAGAGTTATATTTACCTTTTTAGCGTGGCTTGATTATGCTCATACTGGACACACATAAAAACATATGGTCAGTGCTGATGTACCTACTGGCTTTTTCCGTGTAAACCCATTCCTTGTATGAATTTTATTTTTGATTTTGTACTTAAACTTCGGCACTTTATTCTGAGCGTGTGTGGCGGATCTGTGCATTTATTGTTCAAGTCTTACAACCCGTGTGTAAAGACCAGAGAAGACGAAGGAACGTTTCAGTTGTACTTTTGTGAGATATGCTATATCTCTATCCCGCTAAATGCGCTACATGTAATTTATAGAATTTATGACTATTTCGCTTATCTTTCGCACTTCATTTTTCGTTATTGCTGAGTTAGACTGTATATGTCAAAAATCGTTGACAATTTCATATCTATTCATTTTTGTAAAATACGTGGCGCATTTGTTTATTTACGTAATTTTTGTTTTATCTGGGTTTATTTTTCGTACGGAATTTTAGCTTACTATCGTTAACTTCTTTCGAATTTGTATCAGAACTTTTTCGGTTGAGGAGAAAATTCTACTGTCATCGGGGTATCATAAATTATTAATATTAACATCATTGATTGAGATACCTCCACTGTTCGAAAAAAATGTCTCTTATATTTTTTGTATATACATTATGCAGAATTGACGATTGAATATATCTTCGTCACGCCTTTTAATATTCTCAGTTGTATTAAGCGTTATTTGACTTACAGTTGTATATTGTTAAAATAACTTAATATTTTGTGGAATTAGTTAAAGTTCCATTAATTAAAAATAAATATATATGTTATAAAACCTTTTATATCTGAATTTAATGTAAGTTAGACATGGTTTTTTAATACTATTTATTTATTTTTTCCCTTAAATAATTTGTTAATTACTACTTGTGAATTTGAAATATACAAAACTGTATAGACTATATGTTTATTTTTTCTTTTTCATGCCTCATAAAATGTTTCCGAAATGAAGGCGGTAAGTATGTGTTGATTCAAATTTTATTTTTCTTTCATATATGTTAGATAAATCTATAAAAAAAAACCCTTTCAATTATTGGATAAAAATTGTATAATGCGGTTTCGATTATTAACAGAAAACGAAGTTTTGAAATTACGATGGAATTTTCATGAATATTTTTTATTATTCGTATAATTATATCACTTTTACGATTTTTATTATTCTACATCGTACGTTCCATTATTTTTTATCTTCATATAGCCTGCGTCTTTGATTTGTATGAATGCTTTGAGATCCAACCTTTTTTTTTTTATGATATACGTTGAACATTACTCTGGTTTTCAAAGATTGTTTTGAATAATTAGCTGTGGAACATACAGGATATGGATTTTCCATTTATTCTATACTTAATTATTAATTATATCTGTAAAACTAATACTATTATGCGGGTATTTAGGTATTTAATTGTATTTTTGAAATTTCTTTACAGGCTACGAAGAAAAAGAAGAAAGCAGATTTTATTCCTTATCGAGATTCAGTTTTGACGTGGCTTTTGAGAGAAAATTTAGGTGGAAATTCGAAAACAGCCATGATTGCTGCAATAAGTCCCGCTGATATAAATTTTGACGAAACACTTTCCACGTTAAGGTACTGTAGTTTAATTTTATTTTCATATCAAATGTAGCTATGAATTTCATGTTTTTGTTATTACGAGCTCGTAATGTTGCGATGAATTTAATTTAAATCGTAAGGAAGGAATAAGAATTTTTATGGTGAAAATGTTTCTCGTTCACTTAGTTGTTCATTTAATTTGGTCAGCTAAACTCGTCGAATAAAGAAAAGCTATTTATCAAAATTTTGCTATTGGTCATTTTATTCATATTTCTCATTCTTTTCTATATATAATGTAAAATATAGAAAAAAATAAAGTCTCATCAATTACAAATTTGTTAGAGATATCGTCTAAACGAATCGTTAAACCGACGATTGATAGACAACGATTATACAGCACATTCTGTGAAAGCCAATACGAGATGGTTTACCATTGCCAGCTTTATTCGTCCACTTCCCAGGGTATTACGTGATTGACTAAGCTATCGATATCATTATTATTATTTTTATTATAACAAACTGCCCGGGTTCATCATAACTTTTCTTATGTGTCTATCCGACTTGTTTCTTTTTCTTCTTTTCCTGTTCAGTTCGCTACGTTTAATTATATTTTATCGCACCAGTATTCAGACAGAATTCTAGCCTTGTCGTTTGTCTCGGTAACATTATACATTGTACACCTCGACGGGTTCATTTTACACTCCAGTAAATAATCAATCAAAACTTTTGTTATATGTCTACCCGATTTGAGCACAATAATAGCAATAATAATGAGATATCCACTTTAAAAAAGGAACAACTAAATAATTTTCGCTGTTGCCAAAATTAGAACATATGATCGTTTTTAATAAACCTCGTTGAGAATAGAGCTTTATATTTGTGAAAGAATTTTAAAAATCGATTCATTATTAAGTTTATCCGGAGTAAACGATCAAATCTTTTCTCTGTGTAATATTAATATATTATATAAATGCGTTTGTATATATCTTCTTTGTACCTCGTATTTCTATAGCTCATAATTACTGGTTTGTTGTGTAATTTCTTGAATGTATGTGTTGATCCGGTTCAATAGTTCGTTTAGTTAAATTAACGGTTTTCACTTTTTTTGTAATAATTTTTATTACAGGTACGCAGATAGAGCTAAGCAAATAGTTTGCAAAGCTGTAGTTAACGAAGATGCTAATGCTAAATTAATTAGAGAATTGAAAGAGGAAATTCAGAAATTAAAAGAATTATTAAAAGCCGAAGGAATTCAAGTGTCAGAAGGTGGGTTGTCATACAATATTGACTATGAAATTAGCACATTTATTATGAGAAAATAATTTACTTAGGCTGGTTTCTTTATTTCAGCGTACATAGTTACAGTTCACTCCCTTTTTGTATATAAATACAAAATATGAAAGTACGTTACATTGAGGTGCGAGTTATGCTATCATAATATTGTGATCATATTACTATTGTTGAATTTAATGTGATAGACTGTTGCACTAATTTAATTTACTTATTTAAATTACGGTATTTTAAACATCATTAGATATATTATCCGCTTGTAGATAATTGAACACTTTTGTATTAGGTAAATTATGTAGCATATGCTGTTTCTATTTGCATGGAAGTATAGAGTATTTGAGAAGAACGTTATAGATATATATTACCTGTATCATTTCAATTTTGCATGAATTAAACTTGAATGTCTTTCTAAATAAAAATTTACTCTATTTAGAGAAATTTTCGTGTATTTTTCTGATAAATTTTCTTAATTTTTAAGCGCATAGTTTTTAAAAAGAGAAGTAAGGATGTTTACATCGGTGTACGAGCAATTGTTTTATTTTATATGTAGCATGTTTATTACTTATCTTTTATATCAATTTTTCTTTTTTTTACTTATAGCCTTAGTAAATTACGTATATAAAAGAAGATCTTGTCATGTTTCGATATTGTAACTTAAGAATTTCTTTAGTATCGTATAGAATTTTATTATTAATAGAATGTTATTGTAATAATTCCAAATTAATGAAATTTATTTCTATTATTACAGACTGAAATGTTTTTTTTGCCGATTTTTTAAAATACTGCGATAAAAAAAAATTGAAATCAGATATTTAATTATGGTTGACCGTGATATAATTTAATATTTGTTTATAATCATTCAGGTCCGAATGGCACATTTGTGTGCGAAAAATATTGTAAAGACAAACGTAAGTAGTAAAAAATATGAGGACTCGAATAAATTTGCAGTTTTTTTTTGCCTCGCTCACATTGTGGAAACTAAAGGATATAAAACTGGTTTTGTTATTATTTATTTATTTTTCAAAAACTATCAGTTTGTTATATAATTTGAGAGTCAAATAATATTTCGTTACAATCTGATGCTCTGATTAAAAATTACAAAAAAAAAAAAAAAAGCGAACTCTATTGTTAATCATTTATTATTTAATGATAGGTCAACTAATTCGGAGAAATTGTTTTAATGTGATTTAAATTTGAAAAATTAAAAAATAAAACAACTATTTCATACATTAAAATATATGGTAATTTTGATTATGTCCTCCCCATCAATTTTTACATGATGTTTTAATTTTGCAGATCGCTTATTTGCTAATATTTTTTCAATACCAGTCTTTTTCCCTTATGTTTTGTCTCGAATATGAGTTCACAAAGTTCATATATTTTGGGCATATGTTTGATTAATTATGTAGCTCGTTTACTTCATTAACGAATACCGTACCTGTATATTTGTTAAATTTGTTTGCTTATTGCTTATTGGCTTTATTATTAACTGTACAATACTGATAATTATTTGCACGTTTGTGTATAATGAAATTATGTTTTGCGTTTCACTTAAAAAGATATTAATTTAAAAACTTTCTATGAAATTAAAACGTTATGTTAATGGAAAACTGATCGATAATTAAACAAATTTATATACTCGAACAATTTACGTATATTATTTAATTTTAAGTTGCGAATAATGAAATCTATAGTCAGATTTCAAGTTTAAGAATTTCGTTCAATTAAACATTATTTTGTTACCAGCTTCGCGTTTAATATTTCGTATTAATTCTTCTTTTCCTACAAATTGTGTTCCGTCCATTTTTTATTTTTCCTCGATGTTGTTTCAGAGCCAAAAAATTATTACTTATTTACAGTCGCGCTAAAAAAATGAAAAAATTGTAATACGTATTCTAATTTTAAAAAATAATTTCCGTTAGGCACTTCCGTATTGTGATTCTTAGATTATGAAAATTCGCCGCAGTCGTTAAAGATTTTATTGGCTTTTATGTAGTTAAACATAATCAGCGTAATGCTATGAAACCAGTAGAGATATATGATTCACATTATTCGAAACTAAAATTTTAGCTAATTATCGAGAACAAACGATAGTAACATAAGAAGAACATTATAAAAAACAAATCTTTAACGTTGTAGTCATTATTTCAAAATACGAAACTGCTGTTATATTTTCAGAAATATTCGTTTTTCGGTTTTTTGTTGTTTTATTTTTTATTAATTGTAATATATTAAATTAATGGTATGAACACGTGAAACAGGTTTTTGTATATATATATATGGATAATATAGTATGTAACATATTTTTATTGTTTTGTAGACTGGATACTGTTGTTCTCCTCGCAGTTCAATTCTGCGACATGCTCACACCTCAAAATGCATCAATTTTTTCTGTGTGTCGCTTGTGCTCACAGTGCGTATTTACATGACCAATATAACCACCCTTAATTTTGTTATTCGTGTTTTCAAATTTGATGCAATTATTCCATACTTAATTTCATCTTTGTTCTCTTCGTGGTGTTCCATCAGCAATTCAAGGCATTCAGATGATTTTACAAATCTTGTAGTGTATTCGTTTTCATTATATTTTCCTCTTTTTCTTGTTAATTATGAATACCATCTCTATTTTAGAATTTCAATGGTATTAATTATTAATGGATTTCTAAACTTTCTAGTATTATGGACGGATAAAATTAATGCAGAAATTCGAAATATTTGGTAGTATTTTTATATACTGTACATCTAAAAAATTGAATTTTCGATGGATGGTGCAAAATTTCGTGTAAAGATTAACTCTTCTTATGAAGTTAATTATGGACTATCGAATGTAGTGTTTAAAATTTCCTTTAATTAATCTAGTCGAATATTAAACATCTGCGGAATACTGGTAATTTTATTTAAAGGTTTCGCTAGTGAACACGTAACTTGTAGTTTGTGATAATGTTTCCTGTTATTGTCTGGATGTATTTTTTTTCATTTTTTATTTCAGTTTAAGTAAAAATTACGCAAATAAATATGTTTGTTTTTATCGTAGGGGAAACCGGATTAAAAGTTATAAAACATAATGACGAAGGTGAAGTAGAAAAATGTAATAAACAATCATACGCAATGGCCGAGGAAGCGGTGGACCAGCTACAAGCGACCGAAAAGTTAATTGCAGGTATGCGCTTGCAGATGTATGTAGGTGTAGAGAATTTGTCATTATTGTTTACATTTATATGGAATGATATGTGAGAAAATTAAAAAAAACCAAAACAAAATGAATGTTAAATTGAAATTAATATTTCTTTGGGAAAAATGATAGATTCTACAAAATCTACTTATATTAATTTAATATCTGTAGATGTAGAACTGGTAAAGCATGTTTCCAACATTTGTTAAGGATGTGGGTGATCATTAACTGTTTTGCGTCTAATTTTCTATATTTTTAGTCTAAATTTTAACTTTTTTCCCCCCCTTAAAAGTATATTGTGCTGAGGATTTGCAATGTGTATTAATTATATTCGTCACTACGTACTAGTTATTATATCTACACTATTGGTAATTTTTTCGGTCCAGAGATGCGTAAAGGTGAAACCTGAATGGGTTTCTCTAAAGTGGTGTGTACTGTCAATGGTTCGCGCCCATAATACAAAACTGAATGTAACAGCCATGCAATTTTAACTCGACTATTAACTCTCGTTTAGTGAACAAATTCTTCGTGTTCGTAAACATTATCCTTGCTTGTTCTATTCTTGCTTTGTTGTCATTTTTAATTGACGATACTTGCTGGATTTCTGCTTCGTTTATTTTCAATGCATATTTTACCGGTTTCTTTTCAAAAACCGTAACCTTTGTTTTAGCGATATTAATTAAAATTCAATATTCATTGCTGTACTCTACAGTTTTATTCATAATTTGTTATAATTCTGCTGGTCTGTTTGCTAAGACAAGACTGTCGTATGCATATTTTATATTTTGAATTACCATACCGTTTGTTCTGATGTCTACATTTTCATTTTTCAATACCTGTGTTCGTAAATTGTTTCTGAGTATGAACAAAAGCGATGATAAAAGCACATTCTGACCACACGCCCCTTTGTTATTGTTATTTGTTCGGAAGTTTGATTTCCTATTTTTATTTCGGGTATCTAGTTTCAATATAAGTGATTAATAATATTTAGATTTTTTTTATTTACAAAGCGCGTTGTTAGTTCAACTTATCATGTTGAACGCAATCAAATGCTGTTTGTTAATCTACGAAACACGGATAAAAATTTTGATTCACATCTCGGCAGTATTGTATGATTATTGGGAATTTTCGAATAGCAAATAAGATTTCCGGAGTACCGAAGAAGCTAAACTGCGTTTTGTTAATGTTTCTTCCAACATTTTTTAAATATATTTTTATGTATGGTTCTAAGACACGTTTTTAGAGGAAACGATCATGCGGTAGTCATCACATTTTATGGCTTTAGATATATTTAGCAAGGTACAAAAGTTGATTTAATCAATCCTTTGAAATATTTTTTGAGTAATAGATAAAATTAAACTCTCGTGTGAGTAATTCAAGACCTCTGGCATATTCTTCTGCTACAATTTTGATTAGTTCCGAATGATTTTGTCTGTCCAGATCAACTGCTTGACCATTATGTGGACATTTGATGGCATATGCTACCTTATCTTTCCTTATTGCCGATCCTTTTTTGTTGTATTTGATTGTTACTTTTATTTTATGAATTTTATAATACATTTCTGAGTCTGCATTGACTTTTGTTTATACAACAAAAATTTCAAATTTATTTAATGCGTATCGTCAAATTCAGAACTAACTTATATATAAGATTTCTAATAACGTACTTTCTGATGGAATCGTATTTCACTACCGCAGCGAATAATAATTAGAATTATGAATCTTTTATTTTAAGATACAAAAAAGTAATAAACGGAAACATGACGTTATAATTGAAACATACATTTTCTTAAAAGTTATTTATTTCACTTGATTCTTTTCTTTTTTGTTCTGGTAAATCTTCGCTGCTACTTACAAGCAACTTAATTCTATATAAACAACGAATTTTGTTTTTTACAAAAGTTTCGGTCCCTCTAATTTATGCGAGTTAAAAATTTAAGATTTTTTTTTCCATAATTAGTTTTGTGATGTTTTATTTTATTTCAGTTAAAGATTTTCTTTATTTAATAGGAAATTTTTCTTTCTTATAAGTCAGTATGTTTGACACTTCAAATCAATCCCAAAGTCCACATAGTTTATAAATTTAATAAGTCACGTCTGAATATTCTGTGCATGCAGATGTATAAATACACCTGTCGGATGTTTTTCGAACTACAAGTCTGAGTGTAATACGTTTAATTTAAATCATGTATTTTCATTGTAATAATTATTATTGTGTACTTGCTAATTGATATTTAAATATATAAATGAATATTTATGTGTTTTTTTTGCTCGTTTGTAGAATTAAATGAAACCTGGGAAGAGAAGTTAATTAGAACGGAAGAAATTAGATTACAAAGAGAAGCGGTATTTGCTGAGATGGGATTGTCTGTAAAGGAAGATGGGAACACTGTCGGAGTATTTTCTCCTAAAAAGGTAATCCTTTTCTCTCTTAATTTTATCGTTCTTTGAAACCCTTTGCGACATATCGGCAAATTTTACTATTTTCATCGATTAAACATAGTACAATTTAATTTACCGTTTGTTATGTAGACACCTCACTTGGTTAATCTGAACGAAGATCCGTTAATGTCCGAATGTTTAATATACTATTTGAAAAAAGGAATTACTCGTGTAGGATCCGGTGCAGATGAGAAAACTCAGGACATTCAGCTATGCGGATCGCACATTTTATCGGAACATTGTATGTTCGAGAATAACGATGACGTCATCACTTTGTCCACTTGTCCAAATGCGATATGTTACGTTAACGGTCGTGAGGTTAATACGAAGGTAACATTAAACACAGGCTCGAGAGTGATTTTGGGTAAAAATCACGTGTTTCGTTTCACTCATCCAGAACAAGGTAAGTTATATTTAAAAAATAAAGTGTGAGTTTGCGAACATTTGAGAAATCGCCGTAATGTTTTAAAGTTATTTAAAAAAAAAAATCAGCTCTAATTATTTGAGCTTCATCGTATTAATGACGTCGATAAAATATTCGAAGTTGATGGATATGATTTTAGATTACAAACTAATTTATTATCCTCTTTTAATGATAATAAACAGATTATTAGTGATTCGGTTTAGGTAAAAATTAATTTTTCTTTAAATTTATTTCCCATTTTAAATAAATACAAGAAGCAATCTGAAGAATTAACTTTTTCTGTTTTTTTTTTTTTTAGCTCGTATTCAACGCGAAAATATGAAGAACAGTGCGTACATCGAAGGTATATTTTATTTAACTATTATCATAATTTCGGTGGAAAACCCCGAACTGTCATAAAAAATAAAAATCAATTGTCTTTTTGATATAAAATTAAAGGAGAAGTTGGCATTTTTATAAATATTTAAATTGAATACTTTAAATTATTTTTGATTAGTGATAACATAAAAATGACACGAATGAAATTGACTGCAAGATTATTTTTAAATCGTTTTTCTTTAGAAAATTAGAAAATATTTAAACATTATTGAAAAATTGTCATATTTGCGTGTATGTCCATTACACAGACATTTCTTCCGTTGTAACCCCTAATAATGGTGAAACGGTGGATTGGAACTTTGCCCAGATAGAGTTGTTGGAAAAACAAGGTATCGATTTGAAACAAGAAATGCAAAAGCGTCTGAATGCGTTGGAAACGCAATTCAAAAAAGAAAAAGAAACTGCTGATCAAATCTTTGAAGAACAACGTAAGGTGAGTATATGAAAAATATTTATTTTTTCTTGTTTAATTTTTTGTTTAATTTTTGTATAAAATATTAAAAATACGTATGTGCGAGCGACATTTCATGTTAAATAGTTAAGTGTATATTTTCTGCAATTATCGATACTTATTACAATTGACTAGATATTCGGAGCCTAGTATGGTTTAATTTTAAACATTTTAAAATGTTTGATAAATTTTAAATCGTTTTAATCGTATTACTCGTGTTTTCTAGAAATTCTTAAGCATGAAGTTCATTAAATTATTAAAACAAATAATTAAAAGAAGGAGAATTAATACGATGCAAATGAAATTGAGAAGGAGTGATAGTAGTAAGAATGATCAAGTACAGTAATTAATAAAAATACGTGCTATCATCTGGGGAAAGACAAATAAAACTAAAGTCCGTTAGGTGATCGAAATAGCATCACGGTACCACTTTCTTCTCAGGCGCCTTGGCGGATTGTTTGAAAGACTTGTTGTATGCATCCTGCGGATGATGGGATTGTTGCTATCTTCGAACCTGTCAAATAATTTCTTGTGTTGTTGAGAGAGAAGGTCATTATGAGACGTAGATTGGAGTTGTCGTGAAGTACGAAGTATTTTCGACTCAAACATTACTTTTACAGGTACTTCCATACAGCTCTAACGCTAAATGGGGCGAAGGATAGATGGTCCGTCAGAGGAAAGATCGATAACTGTTTTACATTCTCAGCTGAAGTTGTGTAAATCACGAGTTACAAAAAAAACCAGAATATCTGGAAGTCTGTTATTGTGCAGCGGCCAGTATGTGAATGCCAGGGAGAGTGATTTGTTAAACGTGAACCTAATATAATGTTTTTTGCATTATAATCGCCGCATATAATTTATAAATTAGATTTAGTGTTAGTTTGACTTGACAAAATTGAATTATTGACTTAGCTTTTTAACATCAATTTAAACAACGTTTAAATTGTTTTTTAAAATTTTGCAACGGTAATTTCTTGATTGATGTTATATATTTATATTATCTTTTCATTTATTTAACGAAATATTTCGTCTGTTTTAAGAAATATATGTTTCGTGAATATTTTTAAAAATTAATTATAAGATCGGTGTATAAAATGTTTGAACAGAATTATGAAGCCCGCATTGATGCTCTGCAAAAACAGGTTGAAGAGCAAAGTATGACTATGTCAATGTACAGTTCATACTCGCCGGAAGATTTTCATAATGATGAGGATATATTTGGTTAGTTTTTATTTGTCTTGTTTTTTTTTTCTTCATTTATTTTCGTAACTTTTGGTTAAAAATGTGTATAGTATGATCATAAAATGTATTTTTGTAAAATCTAGATAGAATGTACGAACGATAAATAACTGATTTGTGAAATCTTTCAATAATTTAATAACTGTTTACATTAATTTAAATTATTCTGAAATTAAAAGTATTTCGACATACATGCATTTATTATAGTATATAGTTTACTTTGATAATTTTATCATGTTTTAATCGCAGTTAATCCGCTGTTTGAAGCTTGTCAGTGGAGTGATCGAGATTTATACGTTGCGGCATCCTGTTATCGAAAATGGAAATATCATCAGTTCACTTCGTTAAGAGATGATCTATGGGGTAACGCTATCTTTTTGAAGGAAGCAAATGCTATATCTGTGGAATTAAAGAAAAAGGTGCGTACGCAGTAGTTTTCACGTTTATATAATGAAATTTTCAAATATAAATGTGGGTTAGTAAAATCAGTTTTATTGCTGTTTTAAAATAGATATAACGAATCCCCGAAATAGTGAATAGATTAGTTAATCTAAGACGTATGTTTTAAAAAATTATCGTTATGATTCTTTATATCATGACGTTAAATTACACGAAGAAAAAAATAATTCGTAGAATTTGAAAGAAAAATGATTTTTGATTATTACGGGAAAACTTTGAAAATTATAATTGTGTTCTATACGTAATAAAAAACATATTTATTATTTTTTCAGGTTCAATTTCAGTTTACTTTGTTAACCGACACCTTGTATTCTCCTTTACCAGCTGATTTTTTATCTGCTCTTCGAGATGATGAAATTGAAGATGTTGACAGACCATTTCGAAAGACGATTGTCGCTGTTGAAGTACTAGATACCAAAAATGGTGCCACTCACTATTGGACTTTAGAGAAACTAAGGTTAGCATTATTTTAAGTACGTGTAATTATTTGAACCACGTTAGAATAATATGTTTGGATTAATAAGTATCTAAATGTGTTCAGAAATCATGCAGAAACAATTTTCAAGCTTTTTTTTTTTTTACACATGGATTATATTAGACGGGATGTTGTAAATGTGTTAGGTTCTATCTTAATGTTTACTTTTCGCATATTATTATTGTAATATTATTTTTTGACATGTATGCGTCGAAGTGTTGCAATATTTCCTTTATAACAATTGATATAAGGTTTTTACGATCAAAAGTGATTAGTTTGAGATAGACAAGTCGTTAATTTTTATTTATCATAGACATCGTCTAGAGTTAATGAGAAGTGTTTATAACGAAGACGTAGATGATCCATCCGCAGCTCAGTTAATCAAAGAAGATTTTCTGCAGTGTTTCGGACATAATCCGTATCAGACGTCATTCGTTTCACATCTACTACCTTCAAGGTGGGTTTTCTCCCTCGTTAGTTCGCTAGCCTGCTTTAACTAATCGACATCAAAACTTTTCCATTTTGATTTTTTGAAAATATATTTTTACAAATTATTTGTATCTTAACATGTTATAACGCTTCGAAATGTTTTGTCGTAAAAAGTTCATTTATTGAAAATTAAAAAAAAAAATAGATAACAAATATTAAATTTGCGATACACACACACACACACACACACACACACACACACATATATATATATATATATATATATATATATATATATATATATATATATATATATATATATATATATATATATATATAATAAATGAATAACATTCAACCATCCATAAACATTTTTTAAATTCACGTACGTTTGACAAGAAGAAATATTAAAATGAGTCATATCTTTTTTATGAATTAATGAAATTTTGATAAAATTTAATAACCATTTAGTATAAAATACAGAGTGCATAATGAAAGATTGTGATCATTTGTTTAAGGAGTTAATTGAAGTTTCTCAAGATTTGAATAAAAACAACTTTTTGATGTCGTTTTATTTCTTTGTATTAGCTTGCTTTAGTTGCTTTAAAAAACTTTTTCGTAAAATAACTTTAAAGCTTTAGTCAACATTATGCTTTTTTTTTTATCTGTTTTACGTTCTTTTTTTTTATTTGTATTTATTTTTCGCGACGTATGAGAGGGAGAACACCCACATGTTATTCTATACTTAGTAAAAATTAGTTTTATTGCACATCGGGAAATTAGATCGATGACGCGTATTTGTCGATTGTGATTCACGTATGATGATTATTGACTATTAGGCAATTTATTTATTGCAAAATATATTAATCATAAAATCTGTCTTAGCATACTGCCAATTGCTTTATTTCCAATACACCTTGTGTGTGAATCGATAGTTTGTTTTTGTTGTTTAAATTTTTTTTTTTTTTTTTTGGCCTGTACCATAGGTCGCTTTGGCCATTTATATGATGATTTTCTTGTTTTAAACTATTAAAGTTGGGTTATTATATTTATATTTCTATACTATTCTGGGCTATGAACTTATATATGATTTTGACTGGTTCTGCATTGTTTAGGTCACTTACTATTGATTCTACATTTAGAGGAAGTGTGTATTTGTATTTTAATAGTTCCCGTATCATATTATTTCGATTTAGTTTGTATTTCTCACATTTCCATATGATATGGTTGATATCCTCTTCCTCTTGACATTTATCGCATAAACTGTTGTTTAAATAAATTTCAGGTTATATCACCATTTGAAATCTTTCATTAATAGCTGCTGATAATAATATCATGAAGGAAAATAATGGAAAAACGAAATAAAACACCAGGCTCCACGTGTTCGAGTTTTGAAAAATTTAAATTATTTGTTGTAATGGAACATCAAAATCTCCGGTTGATAAATTTATTAATGTCTTGTTTCAGCTGGAAACAATTTTGGACAAAATTTTAAAAATTTTATTCAAAATAACATAGTAACTAGTATTTAGTAATTGATTAGCCTGGAAGAAAAATTGTTCATGCAAATTTTAATATTTTACGATCTGCGTACTAATTGGGATAATAGTTAAGAAGGGGACTTATTCATCGTGCTCTTCTTCAGTACTAGTTTCTTGTAGAAACATATTGTTATTAAGACAATAAACTCAGTCATCCGCTAATATCAAAAGTGACGTTTGTGATTCCGAAATCATCACATCCGTACTCATGATTGTACATTATCCATTCTTTTACAAGTTACCCCTCTTTCAATCTACCAAACTTGCCATTATGCGACTAAAGAATTTCGTAACACGTGTGAGAACTCCTACTTACATTTTTTCTGTTAAGTTAATTTCTTCCAATATAGACGTGTTAGTCCGTATTTTCATCTATGACATTTTGAGCAGTCGCCTCCTATATTTCAACTTTACAAATACAAATTTGTTCCATTAACGTCCACGTCTCCGCAACTTACAAAATATTGACCAGATCGAAAAATGCACAATCTGAACTTCAAAATTTTTTACAGCAGAATATTTTCCTGTTCTAGCAAGTTTAACTATTATATTATGTACAGACTGAATTCACCTTTTCACTTTTATAGCCAGGAGTGATTCTATGTTGTCGGTTGCTATATTTTTCCGATAAATTACTATTTTATTTGTTTTTCAATTATTCACATCTAGACCAAAGTACTTACTTATACATTCTGATTTCTTCGATGATTGTCGCATTTCTTTCAGCGCCTTTTTGATCACATTGCTGAATAATGTTAAATGCGTATGTTAGGTGTTTATGCAAGGTCGCATTGGTTAAATTCCAGAGCGCATCATTATTTTTTTATTTATTTTAACTGTTTAATGTTTTTTTAATATTTGTATCTGTAGCACAACCCTACCACAATTCTATTCAGTAGGTCCAGGATTTTAGTGTATATATCAGCTGCCTATTAAGTGATAGAACACTATTATTCCTTATCAGTCAGTTCATGTTCTTGATTCGGAGATTAGGCACCTTTATTTTTTTACGTATGTGATGACGTCGCCGAATTGGAATTATTACAGTCTACTGTGTAATGATTGATGAGGTGGAATTATATTATTAGACTGTAGATGTAGATAAGGACGTAATTAGTTCAATATTAATTTTTTCGCTACTTTTGGCAGAAGAGATATTAGCGATGTAGTTCGATAAGAGTTCACACAGTGCGGATCTTTTCTCTTGTGTAAATTTCAACTGCATTGAGAAATAATTTAAACGAATCACTGCATTACAGACGTATGTATGCAACACGGCAGCTTTGGGACAGTTATTTCAGTAATTACAGTTATTTTTCATTTCACTTCTTGAGCTGACGTAAATTTAGTTGGATGATTTGATTGCAGCAACAACATTTATAGTATCATGAAAAATGTGGCAATATTATAATTTGACCTAACTTTTGTTTTGAAAATAAATAGGTGAATATCAAATATGTTAATTTTCTCTTTCTGATTCTTAACCCAGCATCGCCATCAGTGGTATTCGTTAATGGTAGTGTATTTTGCTTCCCGCAATGAATAATCGTCAATAGATAGTGACAATAAGTTGGATACATAATGTTTAAAATCTTCGTTTTTAATTTCATTTAAAGTTGTTTGGTTTTATTGTTAAGCAGAATTTTGTCACATGGATATGTTGTTAGAAACCTTCTTTTTTTTTTTTTTTTTTTTTTTTTGTGTAGTAGTCTCTATGACAAAACAAATTTCTTAACTAATCTGGGATAATTATTAGTGATATTTTTTCGCTCATGATTAGTTGCATTTAGAGTAACTGTTGCTTGTATTTCGTGAGTAAGATATTGTACAATGCTCTCGATATTTAGCTTGGAATTTAAATATTCGAGCTATCTAGTCTGTTTGAAATCATAAAGTGATACCGAAATTTCTTTGCGAATGACAGTATTAGTTAGGCTTAAAATAATGGGCGAATGATCAGGGGGAAGATTAAAAATATATTGACCTTTGGCAATATAAAAATCTAACAGGTCAGGTAGTTTCTCAGGATTAGTTGGCCAATAACTTGGTTATTCTGATGAAAAAAAAGTTTTATTTTTATTATATAGAATATTTTTTAAACGTTATCCTCTAGTGATTGTAAGTCCGAAGTTTATTCTATATGTTTAGAATTCCAGTCTCCATCTGCTATAGACTTGCTGTCTTAGCTCGTTTGATGCGAAGCGCACGTACGCACACAAATACATATATACAAGTGTGTACTTTATGCATATGAGGTTTTATCGGAAAACGTGAACAAATAAAATATCAACAGTATAATATTCTCGAAATATTTAATTATATACGTCATACACGGATATAAACGCACGGAATAGAATACTACACGTTATCGTTATCGATAGTATGCGAAAAACAATTTAAATAGTATATCAATATTTCGTTAATTATCGATTATCATTTTTGAAAACTAAAATTTATTTAAACATTTTAAACCATGTGCAAATGTGATTTCATGAATAATTTTAAATTGCGTTAGTAATGAATTAAACAGTACAAACATCATAATTTTAAAAATAAAAATAATAGTTCCGTCAAATTTTATTTTAATACTTGTTTAATCATTATACATGTTTAAAACAAACAAATCAAACTTTATAATATGCATGTCAAAAATATTTTCACATTTTCTAATTTGGAATACCTTATTTTAATACCTGTAATGATTATTTTAAACATAAATTCGAAATACGCTATAACGTTTGCAAAAAAGAAGATTAAAATTTATAAGTTCTATTTTCTTACATAAAAATACGGATACCACAATTTTGTGTTGTAGTTTGATGACGAAATAAATGTATGAGAATTGGCAGTAATTTTTTAAGTGGTGTATTCATTCGTTATTATAAAAAATAAACAAGAGGTTGCGGATAAGGTGGATTAACCAGATTCGTTATATAATAAGTTTATTCGAAAAAATAACTCCTTAATTTAAAAAAAAAAAAAAGTATACTACGAAGTGTATGGAAAAATTTACAAATTTATGTGTAAGATTTTAATATTGACCGAGACATGTACGCATTCTCATGAGTTATATGAAGGTCACGAACGCTTAGAAATAAAATTTTCGTAATCTAGAAAAATGGTCTTATCCTTTTTTAAATTTTGCTTGCTTTTATTAGTTTTAAATGTTTGCACAAATGAGCGGATAATAATAAATTTTAATGCACGCGCAAAAAATCTGGCATGGACTATTATAAATTAAATCCTAGAAATACAAAATTTTTTCTTAAAAATGTTTGGTTATGATATTTGTGATAATAATTTTCTTTTATGGATGCAGGCTACTAAAATAATTAATTTCTTATAATTTACTTTGTTTGTAATTTAATATTTTCTCTTCATATACGTTAACAGACAGCGATTGGAATTGATGCGTGAAATGTATCATAATGAAGCAGAGTTGTCACCTACATCTCCTGACTTTAATATAGAATCTCTAACTGGTGGTGATCCATTTTACGACAGATTTCCATGGTTTAGAATCATTGGAAGGTACCCATGCCATTGTATTGTTAAGATATATATAATTATTACTCAGGTTTTCATTTTATTCTTCTTATTATTATTTTCAATGACCAAGATAACAATGTAATATACTTTCTTTATTTTATCGCTTTAAAATATTAATAATATCATTAAAATTTATTTAGTATAGTTATATAACTATTATGAAAATAATTAAAATATATGAGAAATTAATTTTCATATATGCTGTTATCTTTATAAAACGACGCCTATCTAAAGTGATTGTTGGGCATAATTTGTCTATAGTCAGTATGAATATGAAATAGATGTAGGTTAACTTTAAAGTAACAGTCTTCTGTTATATTTAATATGTAAATTATATTTTAAAATAATAGAACTCGTGTTGAAGATTTTTGTATTTAATGAAGTTATTACGTTTTGAAATTACGTAAGTTACATAGTCTAACACGTTTCAAAATATAAATACTGTATAGAATTTTTAAAATGAATTACAAATACAAAATGTTTATTGCTCTAAGAATATTTTGCAATAAAATTTAATATATTTTTTGTTATTCTTAAATTTATTCGTTTAAACATTTTTGTCTGGTTTTCAGATTAGGTAGTTTATATGATTCCTATATTGTGGATTCTGTGCTAATATTGAATATAATTAAGCGTCAAATATTTAATTTTAAATTTGTTTCTTTAATTTAAAAATAGTATTATTTAATAGTTTCACGTAGTTGATGGCATAAAGTTTCGGGTTGCTTATTAGTTAAAAATATAACAATTCGTCATAAATTTTATCATTTGTTGCAGCAGATGGTTTTGTGATTATCAAATTGATTACATTAGTTTATTTGAATCTTTAATTTTATTTTGATGCCATAAGTGGTAATAAAGGTTTGAGTTCAAATTTTAATTAATGTGAACGGATATTTATAAAGTATTCTTTCATTTCAGAGCATGTCTTTATTTAAGCAACTTGTTGTATCCAGTTCCATTGATTCATACAATAGCTATAGTTAACGAAAAAGGGGATGTAAAAGGCTATTTGCGTGTAGCTGTTCAAGCTGTTAGTGGTAAGTTTATGTAGAGTTTTATATATTAAAAAATAAAAATTTCTTGTATGTTTTAGCTTTTCCAATTTTTATACATTTTTAAAATTTATATATATATATATATATATATATATATATATATATATATATATATATATATATATATATATATATATATATATATATTTATATAGGTATATATATATATATTTATATAGGTGTATATATATATATATTTATATAGGTATATATATATATATATATATATATATATATATATATATATATATTATGGCGTGTTAATATCTAGGGGGTATTGTAGAAATTTATTATAAAAATGAAAATAAAAATAAATAAGTTTTGGAAAATAATACAAGTTAGCGAAGGTTATAGGCTCGTGCGAGGCATATTAGTGTAGATATATATATCGGTATTATCCGTCCATTAAGTTACAAGTAGAACATAATAGTAATGATCAATCCCAGATTAACGGGGTAAATTCCAGGAAACAAGTCGCACGTGGAGCCAGCAACCGATAATCGCGTTTTATGTATATATATGTATGTATATATGTATATGTATGTATGTATATGTATGTATGTATATGTATGTATGTATATATGTATATGTATGTATGTATATATGTATATGTATGTATGTATATATGTATATGTATGTATGTATATATGTATATGTATGTATGTATATATGTATATATATGTATGTATATATGTATAAGTATGTATGTATATATGTATATGTATGTATGTATATATGTATATGTATGTATGTATATATGTATATGTATGTATGTATATATGTATATGTATGTATGTATATATGTATATGTATGTATGTATATATGTATATGTATGTATGTATAAGATACACGTGCCGTATAAAGATATAGGAACTGCTCGTCCGTTACGAGATCGAGCGGAATAATAAAGAGAATAATTGCTTGTTTTAATTATAATAATTATCACATAATACATTCGACCGCGATCAAATAAAATAAAAATAATGAATTAAATTTGAAATAGTAAAAAATAATTCCGATCAGCTGAATACTATCTTACTGCGGACATACAACGAGCGGAATATCGGATAAGTCACCACGATTTGAAAGCCGCAATCGATCTCACCGGTTGTACCACCACCAGGTTATGTTATTTTATATGTTATATTTTCTTTGTACGTCTTAATGAATTTTATGTATATATTTTGTGAATTATGTTATATGGAAATGTGAATAATTGTTACTAAATTGTTTTTATGTTGAATCATGTAAAATTAAAATAACCATCATAATAATTAAAATAAATAGTATTAAATTCGTAACGTACGTTAGTCATTCCGTAGGGAAATTTATTAGTTGTTGGCTCCACGCCAAGAAGCTTAGTTTCCGGTGAATAAAATAAATAAATATTTTTTCTTGCACAGTATTCTGTGCTGGCGACTGCGGCATTTCTTATTTAGCTTTATCTGGTACATTACCAGCCTAGAGAGGGTTTTGTGAGAATGTTGCAAATTGTCCGCAATCACAGAATATATGTACCTCGCTCTCTTAGGTGGAACGTAATAACGCGCCGATTCTCAACGGGTTAATACGTTATTATATATATATATATATATATATATATATATATATATATATATGCGGGGTATGTATGTAACGTATCTTGTATTTATACATAGTTGATACTAGTATAAGATTATTTTTTTAAACATTTATTTAAAAAATAATAAAATTTATTTTAATATCTCGCATAAGTATATTTGAATATGTACTGTATACATTTATGAAGTTGATAATGTTTCTAAATCCTGATATACTAATATTACAGAGATCACGGACTCCAATAGTCATGACTGAAATAACAAACTTGTTAAAACAGCTCATGACATTTCCAAAATCCTTTAAAAAATAGTTAGCGCTTCTTGGTTAATGTTTGAGAAAAAATTCATCAAGATTTGAAGTCATTAATAATAGAACTAATCAAGATCCGGTGGAATAGATTTCACAGTTAATTATCACCTAATTCAGCCTATCAATTATCATTAATTAAATGACCTCATTCTAATATTTTCTCTTACTACATCTCCGTGTGTGGAGTCTGATTTTAACATATACATTTATTATAAATAGTTTTTTTTTTTTTTTTTATGAATGTGATAATATTTTACATTGTGTGATATTCATACAGAAGATGATAATGGAAATAAATCAACTGGTGTTAAACAGTCCGCTAAGATAGATTTTGATGATGAATATCTCAATCCATGTAACCGTCGCGTCAGCAGATCCAATTTGTCTCAGTTGGATAATAAATTTTCCTCGAAAATGCTAGGTTAGTTCTTATTTGTAACGATAAATTTACTTATAGATTACATTAGAAATATTTATTGATATAAATGTTGAATATTTGTTTCGCTTACAACAGATACTATGTTTAAAATAACTTTATACTCAGAAACACAAAATCTATCCTTTGCGTATATATTTTGTTATAATTCATTGGTATTGACATGTTTGCATTTTTATTATTTTGTGTGCTTATTTTTAATGAAAGCAACTACATTTATTGCTCGTTTTAAAAATTCTTAATTCTTTTGAAGTGTATGGAATTATTTGTGTATATTCTTATACGAATATATGTAATTTATAACAGTACAAATAGTAATTAAATGAAATTATATTTCGTCATCGGAAGAATTAAATAATATTACATGATAAGTATCATAGCATTTGTTTGTCAGGTTTATTTCTAAGTCTTTTTTGTATATGTGTACAATTTTCCAGCAATCGAGTAATGTTTATGTTGTATTTTTTTTTAATGGTTTTTTATAACTAAATGTTATTCGTTATATTTATCCTATATTATTTAAACCACAGTGATGATTTGTATCTTAATAATTACGTAAACTAATGATTTATTCATGAGCGTGGAAGATTTGAAGTTGGTAGTGTATATTATTTTTTTGTGATACCGCGTATAATAAATATTTTTAAAAAACGTATCAAAAACTGAGTCAATTTGTTTAGTTTTCGACTAATTGAACCGGAAGTGCCTGATATAGTAATAAATTAATCGAATAGTGTAAGTTACCCGGGGGGGGGTTAATGGACACACTACTATCAGAGCACATAAATATGCAACTGTAAAAATAAAGTGGTAAGTGTGGTATATATGTTGTTCAACTGTAAATCACATCATAATGTTATTAATGATCTTAGCTTTTAAAAAACGATTATTCGCATTATGATCCGATTAATCTCCTGTTTAAAACCTGAATTACAAATAGTACGAAACAGATGCTTCCATGCTTCACGGTATATAGAATTGTAGATAGTTTACCGTTTATTTAAAATTGTATTAGTTCATTTTTTATTAAGTTTAGATTGTGGAATGTAGTGATTTTATTTATACTTGATTACTAAAAATAGTTGAAATCACTAAATTTATTTAATTATGCGAAGCTTTTCGGCATTTACGCCATTGTCAAGCTATATACAATTAAAATTAATATTTTATGTTTTTATATTAATTAATTTTAATTGTATATAGCTTGACAATGGCGTAAATGCCGAAAAGCTTCGCATAATTAAATAAATTTAGTGATTTCAACTATTTTTAGTAATCAAGTCCTTTTTTATTATTTTAAAAATTATACAAATAAGCTTGTTCTTCATTTTCGTAATGTAATTTAGATAGTGAAGGTGATGGCGATAGTGGTCATGGTGATAGTCCCACGTCGTGTGGCTCGGATACTAAGGACGACGATGAAGATTTACCAGATCATTTAATCTTTGACAAAGAATTTACATTTCGTGTTACAATTCTACAAGGCATCGACATTCCAGCAGAATATTCTGACATATTTTGCCAATTTAAGTATGTATATATTAAAATGTAAAGGAATTATTTAATTTTAGTGTATAAAATGTAATGATTTTCTTATCCTGAATATCATATTTTGAATGATAGTTCAATATTAATTTTTTTTTTTAAAATTAATTTAGTTTTTTTTTAAAGTAATTTTTTATTTAATTTTGTCCGTGTACATAGCTTTCTACATCGGCATGATGAAGCATTTTCAACAGATCCAATAAAAAATGTTGGGAAAGGAACGCCAGTAGGTTTTTACCACGTTCAAAATGTAAGTTTATTAAAATATTTCTTTGATATTTCCTTATTTTTACATGACTTTATCGTTAAAAAAATAGTCTAAAAAATTATACGAAACGAAAACATGAATGTATAAAAATTTGTTTTTATACGAAGCGTGTGCATGGGTTTGTTGTTCTTTTGATTTTACTTAGTGATTAATCGTTTGTTACTGTTTGTGTTAATTTCAATTTAGATAACCGTTTCAGTTAGCCGGGCTTTTATTGAATACATTAAATGTTATCCGATAATGTTTGAAGTATTTGGTCATTATCAACAACATCCTTTACATAAAGATTCAAAACAAGAAAGTTCATTGTGAGTGAATATTTTTTATGTTCATATTCATTATAAACATTTTTATTCGTGCAATAATTTCATTTATAAAATTAAATTTTTACACTATATATTAAGCTGTAGCAAGGAAATTTAGTATTTTATTTTGCATAATTTAAGAACTACGTTTAAATTTTGTTTCATAATGCGAAAGTTTAATGTTAATTCAATAATTGCTAATATATGCTTTTAATAGGTTAAAAAAAACGTGTTAGAAAACTTACTGCTTCTTTATATTCGTATTAGGATAGAAGTAATATAATTAATCATATAGTAATTGAAACGTATAAATTAGTTTTTTGTTGTTTTTAATCCATTTAACGCGTCATAGAATTTTTAAATATCTATTAGCGGATGCCAATTGAAATATATAATTATCTATCATATATAGTGAATATGAATTACGCATAATTTAACCCGTTCCAACTACATAGCACTCAGCAGGCTCCGTCTTGGTCACATATCACTCTCTCGTGACTATCTTCTCCAACGTACCAAGCCCCCTGCTTTTAGCCCCTTTTGTTTACTCCCAAACCCGTCTCTTATCTGCCATATTTTACTGTACTGCTCTACACTTCTCCCTTACCGGCCCAATATCCATTCGCGTACTCTATCTGCTTTCCTCTCCAACAATTCTTCAACTATTCCCCCAGTTATTCAGTTCCTTTCCTCTTCCAACCTCAGTTACTACATCTAACTGTTAAATCACCGGAGCCGTAATAGCCTCGGTAGTTAAACATGGCACTATAAAAAAATAAATAAATGACGCAAAAATGAAATAAAAACGAAGGTGATGATAGTAAACAATAACGGAAGTGAAAAATATAAAGAAGTTGGTGACTAGATTAAAAACACTGGAAGGTGCAGACGTTAATTGCAGATGAGCCGTAGCCCGTAGTGCAGTTACCAAGTTGACCAGAATTTGGACGAGTCTATCAGTGAAGATAAAATTAAATTTAATGAACTTTTTTAGTCTTCTCAATAGAGACTTTGCAGGTAAAACTCGATCACTTACTGCAACGAATCTCAGCAAAATAAATGTGTTTTACAGAAGAATGCCGACCGAATTGATTATGTAATAAATAATAATATACTTCATAAAATCGGCATTAAGACACATCTGTCAGAGAGAGAATAAGAGAAGGCTTTATAAATATTTTTGGTCATATAGTTCAGAATGTAAACTTGCGGAATTGTCAGAGAAAAATAATATTGTGAAAAGTTAATGATAAAAGGCAAAATACGCTAAACTGCGAACACGATGAACCGACCAGTTCAGAACGCTGACTGGAGACTATAGTTAAAATGCCAATTTCACCCAGATGCAGTATGTCCAACTCACTTTTTTTTTACTCATTATTGTCTCCACCTAATCAGTACAGCCGATGTCTATGTTTTTTACAGAGATGCAACCCCAAAATTATACGGATTTAGCTCCTTTATAAATAAAATAAATACACATCGTCTAAATAATTATAAAATTCCAACGAGCCTATATACGAACGTATATTTATATATTAATAATTATAATTTTCTATTACGTTATGTTAACGACTATAATGTCTATTGTGTAATTATTTTGACGTATTTAATCTCACATAAGGGGTCTCTACTTACACGAATAAGCATTAAGCAACTAATGCCTTACGGGAATTAGTGCCTTTTACTTATTTATACATAAACAAAAAAAAAGATATCTTTTTCGAGATTAACACTTTATATCGTCGATGATCAATCCGAAATTCGTGTCTGATGGCTACATACTCAACGAAAAATAAGTTGCAAGTAATATTTTAAAATTCACGGGTTTTCCACATAATTTAATTTATCGTCGGTGGTACAAATTCTTCTTTAAATTTCTTTAGAATGATTAAAAGTTTTTGACTCGGCCGAAATGAATACTTCTAATTCTAATTGCTTATGTCGATCCACTGCTGCATGTAAACTTTCAATTCCTGCATGCAGTCCGACTGTTAGCCTTGTATTTGACGTCAGATGTTTTACATATATCGTCCTCACACCTAGCGTACTTCGCCTTCTTTAGGAGTCCATCTATTGCCAATTCTTCTATGTATATGTCTTGCCTAATTCCACTTAAGCTGTCCTAATCGTACTCTCGTACTGTAACATGTATTACTTTTTCCTGTTATCGAATCCACGTGTTTCGTTTTTGATCTACTGATTTGCGATCGTTCTTGTGCACGCTGTGTCACAGTAAATCTTGTGAGTATGATTTTGGTAAGAATATAACGTTTCCATACCATATATCAGTACCAACATGATACATTAGTTGTACACTTTCCATTTTAGAGAAATATGTATCTGTTTATTCCCTACGATATTGTTGAATCTTCCAACTGGAATGCATGAGCGGAATATTTGTCTCTTTATTTTTGTCTGCCTAGGGTTTTTAGCATTGTTAGTTACTTCGCCTAAATATATATATGCTGGTCTACTTGCTTTTAAACCGTCAATTTAATGCTATAATGATTTTTTGTGAAATGTTATTTATAATCTTGGTATTTTTAATACTTATTGCTTTAGTGTGCTTCAACATTTTTGTAAATCGTCAGCCTTATCAATGTTAAAATGTCGTCCATAAAACGTAGGCGATTCAGTTTTTTATCATCGACATTTATGCCTATGGAACCCTATTTTAGGTTCTTAAACGTACTTAACAGCGTTGCGATAAATAACTTAATAACATGAATATAATTTTAATATTTATATGTATTTTTCATGTTTTTGAATTTATATTATTTTATATATGCCATATTACGAGTGAGACTGTTATAATTTGCCCTTTTTTTTTTTTGTAAATAATTAGTAAAGTATTTAAATGATTAAATATCTACCAGTATAAACACGGACGAATGAATCATGTGTAAAGTTAAAGATAATACCCCGTGTTTTGTTTCCTAGATTACAATGCAGAATACTGTTTATTTTCTCAAATTATATAAACGCTTTTTTGTAAAGTGCTTTAATATACTAAAATTAATTTTTGTATTTACATGTTTTCCTTCATATAATGATTAATAACGGGTGTCGTATTAATATTTACGAAACTTTTTGAATCGTTCCACTATAATTCCTATAAGCATTTAAGTCATCTTATTTTAAAAACGCGATTATTCTATCATGTAATTTAAAATTACACGTTTTTACAGTGTACGGCCACCACCAAAACGGATGCTTCCTCCGTCAATACCGATTAGTTTGCCAGTTCGTTCACCAAAATTTGGTCTGTTACCGTCGCCATGTACAGCTCAAGTATGCGCCAAATTTGATGTTTTAGTCTGGTTTGAAATATGCGAATTAGGTGAGTTTTTGGTTATAATGTGACTATTGTAGAGTTCACTATGTTTGTACTTGAAACACAAAATGTAAAATTTAAATGCGAATTATTAAGCATAATTGAAAGCGTCGAATTATCGGATTCTCTTTTGTAACAATGGACACTTATTTAGAAGTGAAAAAACTAAAAAGTCAAGGAACGTAGAAAAATTTAGACAAAAGTATTATTTTTAAAACACACCAGAAGTTTTATTGAACTAACTAGATACAACGGAATTAAATAAAGATGAAAATATAGACAAAAACGGTGTAAAGAAAGCACGAAGTCTTCTACTACACGGGTGTTCAACAAATGAAATAACGAAAACCAATGAAGCGCAACATTAAGTAACGTGCGATATACTCAAAACGACAGGAGACATATATTGAAGTGTTCTAAATGTGGTGCTAGAGAATAAAATAACCTAAATAAAGTAAAAGATAAAGTCTTGACGACTATTAGCATAGAATGATAAATATTAACCCAAATAAAAGTTTAAAACTAGTTAAATGGTATAAAAAACTAGTTACTCTTCTGATTTATCCTCTCTGCGATCAGAACGAAACCGCCTGTTCTAGACAATATTACTTGGTGAGCGCATTAATACATGCAATAATAATATTATTAATTATTATGTTTTTACTATATTACAAAAATTATGGAGTAAACTATTTGGGTTGTATTAAACGCACGGATACGTGAAAAAGTATAATTTCACCTACACTAATCAAGTTTCTTAATATTTTTCTCTAGTTTTATATTCAACAGTTTTTGTCGTGTTTGATTTAATTTAATTTATATAGGTGTGTATAATTTTATTTGGTATGGTGGGAAACTCACTGGACAATTTCTTCACGAGATTATTTATTACACCTTCTTTTTTTACGCGATTAATATCGTGATAATTTAAAGAATTTTCTTCTAATGATTTTCCACATTTTATCCAATTTTTCGATGGTTTATATATAACCCCACCACATGATAAGTCTAGGATCTGGGATGATGAAAGTCATCTTTCTTGACGTAATTTTCCTGTAACTTTTTTAGCTATTCATCCAAAAAGGTAATTAATCCTTCTGCGGTAAGATCGATTTTAATATTTTCTTCGGTTCCTTAAATTGGTGTAAACTTTTAATAATAAAATGACACCAGCTTTCTTGAAGACCCGTTATTATAGCCTGACATTTCATCTTTGAACATTCTGACAGTTTACGTACAGTTCGTTCATTTTATGGCAGATATTCATCTCGGTTTTCGTTAAAGAAATAAGTTTACACATTCGTTTCTTCATTTATCCCCAATTCCGTCATAATTTCAGTAAATGTAGACCGCGAACAAAGAAGTGTATTTCAGAAACTAGTTGAATATTTTCACTGTCAATATTTCTAAAGAATTTTAAGATTAATAGATTACCTCCGCTACCGTTTGAAACGGAAGTTATCACTATATTCTGCAATGTTTAATCTACCTATTACTATGTTCAATGTATCTGAACTCATGCATGTATCGAAATACACTGGTTATTCTTATTTACTAAACAAACCTCTTGCCATGGATCGATAAACGATGTTATTTATTTTATCATATTCATATTCGTTAAATCATAACTTCATCAAAGAGTAGTATTGTCAAACGATTTCTATAATTGTCCCTTATTTTCATCATATTGATAGCAGCGGCCATTATACCAGATCTAATATTTATTCTTGTTTGTCCATCACTGCAGTGACGAAATTCCTAGTAATGGAAAATTAAATCTTCTAAAGAATATGCAAAATTTACTGTCGAGGTAAAAAAAAATCGCAAAATCAATAGCGATTTCTCTAGTAGTCTTAGTTTACTTGCTCCTTCTTATAAAATAATTCAGCTGATTTTTTTAAAAGAAATTTTTGGTTTTTATTTTTGGTAACGTATTTTTTTTTTACATTTTTCTGTCATGTTTAAACGACTTCTTAATTTATTAACTGTCCTAGTCTTTTTTTTTTAAAAAAAAAACAAGTTTCTCTTATAGAAAATCGAGATTTTTTCGATTCATCAATTTCTTTAAACTAGCTGTTTCTTCTTCTTTATTATTGTTTCTACTGACTACCGAGGAAGTGGTATTTTCCGTTAATTTTCAATTAGAATATCAAATATTGTTTCCTTCTTTCCAATTTTTGTTTTTTATTACCATCTAATTTCACCATCGTTGATTCGCTATATTATTTGACAATATTAACTTTCTTTTATTTATATATATATATATATATATATATTTTTTTTATGATAGATTTTAAAGCTCAGATTTTAAATCGTGTTCGTAGTTATTTTCAGAAAAATGAATTGAACAAATACGACAAGAATTCGTCAATTGCCATTTCGTTCGCACAAATGAACATATTGTTTTACAATTTCAGGATTTTTGAGAAACGAGTAGATTTATTAGTTTTAATGATACTTTTATTATAAGTAGCAACTGTGCAACGTTTTCCTGGCAACCTTTAATACCAATGTTCATTGTATGTTAATCTCAGCTAGGGGGTGATGCTATATTTATTTAAGTTAAAAAATATTTAACAATTAAACGTTCAATTACATAATTTTTTAACATAAATATATTTAAAATAAAATAAGTAACTGAGTATATCTAATAATTGACATAGAGTTATACAGATAATTTCGTATATATAAATAAATAAAACTTACTATGTCCATTTAGAATGCATGCATCGTCGTAGAACAGAAAAACGTTTCAGTCGCACAATGACGTCACAAAAGATTTTTACTCTCATTTCATGCTACATACAGTCACCGTTGATTGTGGTAACTTGCTTCTCACGCAGACGTAGAATGAGTAAACCAAGATTTAATTTTGTAGATACCCTGTCAAAGTGCTGTAACTGCTTAGAAATGAAAAGAAACGTCGAGGATCATAATAAGATGAAAGGATAGAGCAGAGATAAATGTTACTTCTAATATCCAGTTACTACGAAAATGTTTCATCTGCGCAATCATGTATGAATTATATCTTATGTGAAGATTCTAAACATTTTCTATGTTCGGTATGTTATTTTCTAACTTTGATGAAAGTAATGCCTTACCGATGTTTTCATTGGATTTATATTAAAACTGCAACGGGAAACATCATTTCACCTTATTTTAACTAATATTTAAAGAAGTACTCGTAAAGTTTTTATAACGCCTTCCGAATGACATGTCCTTATTAAAAAAAAACTACTAAAATGCGATTAAAAGGACATTTAATCGTTATAACTTACATCAGTATCGAAGTAATAAATATTTGAATATGCATATTTGTTTAAATATTTGTCTATTTGCGTTGTATCAAACGAAAAATTTTTGTAAAATTATTTCCTGATAGCATAACTTGGGCGTTATTGATATATAAAAAAAAATGGCTAACGTCTAATTAAACATTTTGTTTACCGCGTTGATGTTTTGGTTAACTGCGAAAAATGTAATATCTTTACGTATTAATTACAGGGCAAAATGGAGAATACGTACCTTGTGCTGTCGACCACAGCGATGATTTACCATGTCGTGGTTTGTTTATATTACATCAAGGAATTCAAAGACGCATTCGCATTACTATCGTACATGAACATGCCCAAGAATTACAGTGGAAAGACATCAGAGAATTGGTTGTTGGTAGGTTACCCACTCAAATATGTGTCAAGTACACACACACACGCGCACACAGATATCTTCTTCATCTTGTTGTGTCATCCTGAAATAAACTTTTCTATCTATTATGTATTTCACTGTTTTCCTTTCGGTTTTTACAATTTCTAGAACTCGTTTATTTGATGTTTTGGGATTTTCAACATCCTTCTGCGCAACTATACTATACAACAAAATTACAATTATGTAGAATTGTGCAATGTTTAACTTTATGTCTAGGTTATAAGGATCTTTTACATAATATATTCTTCATTTTATTGATATCAACAACTCACACGTACCATACGTGCACCAGTCTGACAATTATCAAGTTGATATCTGTAAGCGATTACTTGGTGCGAACTAGACCTTTTGGATAAGGAAGTAAATTCTAAAAGAAAATATTGTGAAAGGAACGAGAAACTATCACTGTGATCTTTCTTAATAATTATCAGAATTAGTGGCATAATGATTGAATAAAAAAAGTTTAACAATGTGATGAAACACCCGAAAAAAGGCAAAAAAGAAGAAATGCATGACCAATGAAATTATGGACTTGATGGATCTCAATGTGCCGAGATAAGATAGAAATTGTAGTTCAACTAGATGTTAGGCAAGAGAATATGCTTTCCTTTTTTTATCAAACTAGTTAATAACATCCGTTATGCTGATGATGCTGCTAGTTTGGCGAACAATATTCAAGATCTCTAATATGTCATTAATCGATAGAAATTAGTTAGAAAAATGTGGGACCTGAATATCAATGTAAAAAAAAAAATAGGTGATAGTAAGCAAGAAACTGTTGATATTCATATATCTTGGATGTTACACCACAGGAAATCGAGATTGGACTACTGAAGTAAAAATGATATGAAATTATTCAACAATATACACACACATTATATATATATATTTCTCCTCTCGTTATTCGATCCGGATGTCGTGACCTTATTTGATGCAAGTTGCGAAATGCCATTTGTATCGATTCTGCGCTAGAGTGTGTCTACTTTACATAACCTTGTGATTTGATTAATGTAACGACTCATCGGTCTACCTTGACTCCTTTTTCCATTAACCTTTCCTTGCAGAATTGTTTTCTCCAGCCCATTTACTCGTATTACATGACCAAAGAAGCCTAGCATGCGTCTTTCAATGGATGGTACTAATTGTTCAGTGGGTTAGATTTTCAGTTCTTTTAAAACAGAATCATTTGTTCTATGGGCTGTCCATGGGATCCTCAAGATATATAATACATTTAAAATATAAACTTGGTAATTTAATCTTATATTTATTATAGGTCGTATACGTAATACGCCAGAATCGGAAGAAGATGATGATAATGACAGTTCTGTTTTATCGTTGGGTTTGTTTACGGGTGAATATTTAGAAGTACCTGGAGATGATAGATATTTCTTCAGATTTGAAGCAGCTTGGGATAGTTCGCTTCATAATTCGCCCTTATTAAATCGTGTTTCTGCGAGTGGGGAGCAGATTTTTATAACCATTTCTGCTTATTTAGAAGTAAATAATTTCATTTAAAAATATTGTGTCATTTTTTCATTATTATTATTATTATTTTTAAATTTTATATTAATGTTTGTTAAGTTTTAGAACGTTTATTTGTTTTGTTTTGATGATGTTAGCGTTACAACTTTAATTTTCATTAATAGGAAATATACTAATTAACGAACTATTGAAAAACGAATTTGTTTTATAGGATTGTAGTGTCTTCTATTATTGGTATTGTAGTTATTATAATTGTTTAAAATGTAATCTTAATATTATATTAATAATAATCTCTTTGTTCGTGTATTGTAGCTTGCAAATTGTGGCCGTCCAGCTATCGTCACAAAAGATTTAAGTATGGTAGTGTACAGTAGGGATACTAGAACAGTTCCACGTTCGTTGAAACATTTATTTTCCGGAAATTACAGAAATATCGAATCAAATCGGTTGTCCGGTGTTTATGAATTATCACTTCGTCGCGCTTCCGAAGCAGGTAGTCCAGGTAGCTAATGTACAAAATCATGTCGCTGTTTAGTTCCTCATCGTATACGTTATTATTTTAAAATTGTATTTTTATACCTCGAAGCTTTCATCCACACCTAACGTGTTTTTCATGATAGTAGAAAAACTCTTATTATACGATGTGCGGTTAAAAAACAGATGAATGTTGTGAATACGTTTATCTTTACATATCGATAAATTCACCTTCTCAATTTTACCTCCCTATATACTTTTTTCGTTATGTTAACACCGTGTTGGAAATTATTTTCACAAAACATATTTAAAATCTCTATTGCTTTGTTCTCCAGACGCCTTATTATGTCTAGTTCCTATTAGTGTGATTTCACCCGAGTTAATAGAAAAAAAATATTCCGATAGTTTGATTAACTACGTGACTACACAAGTTATGGTGTTTTAAGATTTAAACACAATTTTTTACGAAATGGTAAATATTTGTCATCTTTCTTCATGTCTCTCTTTGAACTATTTGAACTATCCAAAACACTGGAAAATTATAAACATTTATTATATTTTTCATTATTTGAGTTCGAAGTGACAATATGCTTTTTCATAATAACTTTCAATTTTGATTGAACTAGTGGAAAATTTTCTTGTAGCAGTGTATTAAACCAAATATAATAACGAGACATGAAAATTCGCAGTTGATATCGCAGTAATCATAGATTGCGGATAAAATTGGAACTCTTCCATAAACTAGACGAATTCAATATTCGATAAATATAATATGAAAATAAATAAAAACAATGAGATGTAGTAAAAAGAAGATAGAAAAGAAAGAAATATAAAAATAAACTGAGAAAAAATAAGAAAATATTAAAGTGAACAAGTTATAAAAGGAAGAATTTCCGTAACAAAATTATTATTTAATAAAAAAGAAGCTAACATCTAAAAGTATTCAAACTAAAATAAAAAATAATTATACTCTCTATGGATGATCAGGCATGTGAAATCCAGCGGTTAAAACGGTTAATCAGCCTACTGGGAGCATTTGAAATGTACCGATGAATGAGAATGGAAAAGATAACATGGACGCATAAGGTAACAAAAAAGTACTACACAGAATTAAACAAGAAAGAAATTTATCAAGAATATTAAAACAAATATTAAAACAACGGTTTTTTTCTTTCTATCCTACAACTAGCTTCTTAGAAGCTATCTTCTTCTTCTTCTTCTTCTTCGCGTGCCACCCGATTCGGGTATTGCTTAATCATCATGTATTGATTCCACTATCTGATGGAAGGAGTTCCGATCTCTTGAGGCTTTAATTAGTTCCGCTGCACTCTGAATTCCAGTCCATATTTTAATGTTGTCAAGCCAACAGATCCTTCTTCTTCCCGGTTTTCTTCTACTATTGATTGTTCCCATTAATATTGTTTGTAAAAGGTGGTATTTCGACCCTCGCATTAAGTGTCCCAAAAACGTAGTTTTTCGTCTTTTTATTATAGTCATTAGTATCTGGCCAGTTCTCATAAGTTTTAACACTTCTTCGTTCTTAGTTTTACTTGTCCACGGAATTTTCCATATCCTTCTGTAACACCACATTTCGAACGATAAGATGCGCTTCTTCATATTTTCTTTTATCGTCCAAGTTTCGCACCCATACAAAAGTACTGACCACACGTAACAACCTAGAACCTTCTTTTTGACATCTAAGCTTAATTTTCGGTTACAAAGAACGTGTTTGAATTTCACGAACATGTCTCGGGCCATTTCAATTCGAGCTCGTATCTCTACATCCGGGTCACTATCTCTTGTGATCCAGTTACCTAAATATTTATATTTATTTACTTGTTCAATTTCATTCCCATTGAGAAATAACTTTTTTTTTTGTAACTGGTTGGCGGGAAGCTACCAGGAATTTTGTTTTTTTAATGTTTATATTGATTCCCATTTCTCGGCTTACAGCAGCAACTGTATCTAATATTCGCTGCAGATCTTCTGCAGATTCAGCCAATAATGCCGTATCATCGGCAAAACGAATCAATGAAATTTTATCACCTCCTATTTGTATTCCTATGTCTCGTCCTTCTAGAGCATGCTCAAAAATTGCTTCTGAATATATATTGAACAATGTTGGGGACAGTACACAACCCTGTCTAGCTCCACGTCGTATTGGTATTCGTGCAGTTAATTGATCATCTATTAATACTCTAGCATGTTGGTTTTTATAAAGAATTTGTAAGAATCTTAAATCTGTCTGATTAATACCAATGTTCCTCAACGTTTTAAATAATTCTCTGTGCTGTACTTTATCAAATGCTTTATTATAATCTATAAAACATATATAAACAGTTTTGTGAAAATCAAGTTGTTTTAGAATTATTGTTTTCATGCAAAAAAGCGCTTCTCTAGTTCCCATCCCATTACGAAAACCAAATTGGTTCCATCTCATGTTTTTTTCGCAAATTTGAAATATTCGCGGATGAATTATTCGCAAGAAAAGTTTCAGGATATGGCTCATAAGGCTTATTAATCTATGATCATCGCATTTATATGCATTAGGAGTTTTTGGTATGGTGATGAATAGTGATTCTAGCTAATCTTTAGGTTAGATCCCGCTTCTATATACGGCATTGAAAAACCTAGTCACTTTCTGTATTGCCATGGGACCTAATAGTTTCAATACATCAGCATGTATATCATCTGGTCCTACCGCTTTGCGAGCTTTAACTTGCTTGATTGCAGTTTCCACCTCGAATTCTAAAATTGGCAAGGTATCCATTTCATCTTGAGGTGTTATCTCTTCTTGATCATTAAATAGAGATCTAGTAGATCTTTATATGAGAAGTGTGAAAGATGAGGGGGGAGTTGGAGAGGAGAGGGATGAGAGAAAACAAGAAGGAAGGGAGGAGGAACAAACGTGATAGAAATGCAACCATCCACTGATGGGCAATTCCTGCTGCTTATAAAATTAAGAATTTTTCACGCCGTTAAATCGAAGACTTTTCTTCTCTCTAGCCGTCTGACTTCTTCGGAGTTATCCATCAACGCAATCGCTAACGGATTATCGTGATACTCCAGTCTACGAAGATACTACTTCTGAGACATACCTCACGTTGTTCGAAATGAACCAAGAGGCGTTCGTTATTATACGCAATACTTTGTTTTGAAAGCGTTGTGCGATGAGTATGTTACTTTCTTTTGAGCATACCCATAGCGGTGCATCGATCGCCAAATCGGGTTCAACAGCATATTATAAAGCAGTATTTTGTTTTCTAACGTTAATTCTGAACATCTTCCTAGTAGCCAGTATATGTTGCGGAGTTTGATATCTAGATATTTTCGTTTCATCATTATATGGCGTTTCCAGGTTAATTTCTTGTCCATATGTATACCAAAATAACATACTGTATCTTTTTGCGGTACTTCGTTGCTATCGATATAAATTTTTGGCGCGGAAGTTATACGACGGTTTGTGAAGATTATCTGCGTCGATTCAGACGTATTTATTTTCAGGCGCCACTTATCAAACCACGATTTCACCTTTACAATCGCATGCTGCACATTCGTACTACACTCTTGTAAATCGTTAGCGGATCAGACCAGAGCAGATATAAATTGATTGGAGAGAGATCCAGACAATAGAAAGATCAGTGGACAAGAAAAGATCAAGAGGAAGGCTGATGCAAAAATGCGTAAAACATGTATTAGAAGACGTTAAAGTGTCTGAAGGAATTGACGGAAATTTTAAAAAGATAACACATGCTACAAATCTACTTTAAATATTGAGGAATTAAGAAGAGTTTACTAACTGAAGTGCGAGGTAATATTCAAATTATGAAGAACAAGCAATAAATGTATTTAAAATATTAACGACAAAATTTTATTATTATTTAATGAGAAAAATGACTAGTTTATAAAAAAATTTACGTGAATCAATTTTTAAGGAATTGATTATAAAGAAAGGCAGGTGTAAAATATTTGCAGCGTAATGCAGACGTATGAAATATTTATTATTTATGATTTACTTTTGCGCCGGACATCACTATGTAAATATCGTGTTTCTTGTTAACTATAAGCATGATGACTTCCCTTATATACCCGTTTGTATATGGAATAACCTGTGCGTCTTATTACTAGCGATATTTTATTCGCTTATTTAATTTCTTCAAATGGACAATAATATAGTACTGGATACTGTAAATTTAATGTTTATCTCCCGTATTCAATGTTAGTAATTGCGTCCGGTATTATTATCTACATTGCTTTAGTAATTGTATAATACCTATTATAACATTTGATATTTTTCCTCGACGCAACAATACTCTTCATAGCATTAATTTTATGTATTACATACGTGGAAAAAATTGTATAAATTCATGGTTATCAAATGATTAAAAAAAAATCGTTTTTATTCAATTATATTATCGCAGACATTCATTTGATCATTTGAGCTTATCATTATGTGGTAGTGTTTGCTTCTTCATTATTGTGAAATATTTAAATTTATGCGTGTTTTATAAAAATTAATATTGAGTTCAGTATTTGCTTATATTTACTACATGAGTTCTTTTTTCTTTATCTATTTATTCATTTATTTTCTCTATTATTCATATAAAACCAGTAAGTTAAACTGTGAGATAATAATCGTTCTTTTAACAGTGCTCAATTTCGTTTTATTAGGCGTCCAAAGACGTCAAAGAAGAGTTTTAGATACAAGTAGCACTTACGTACGTGGTGAGGAAAATTTACATGGTTGGAGGCCACGGGGCGATAGCTTAATATTTGATCATCAGTGGGAATTGGAAAAACTTACACGTCTTGAAGCAGTAGAAAAAGTTCGTCATATGTTATTACTGCGTGAACGATTAGGCTTGGATAAAACATCTATTAGTAAATCTGAAAAGGTAATCATTTATATTGGCTGTAATTTTTCTTTATAAGCGTTAAATTGTATGTAAAATATAATATTTTTAATGCGCGTTTGAATTGCAGCTTATTTTAATACAACTGTATATTTTAAATAAAAGTGTGCGTATCATTGTCAGCTGTTACAGAAATCTCGTTTATAGAGAGACGGTTATATATATATGTATTAAATCAGATGAAAATGTGAAACAGACTGTCTTTATAAATCTGAATTTGTGTATAGAGTCATGTAATTGTTGTCTTTTAAGAAACAACTTTTTATATATACATTAGTCATAATTTTACTGTAACGTATCGAGTGGCCGTTACTAGTAATGAAACAATTAATAATTATTTTCATTCGATAATTCTCGAATTATCACTTTTAATTTAGGTGCTATAATTTGTAAGTAATCAAAGTTCGAATGTACGAATACGTGGAAGAGACTTAAAAACTGTACCAATATTGATTGGTATCTGAACATATTGAATCCTCAGTTGATATTTTAAATCATTCATGGTCGAGATCGTATTAATTGTTTATGTATTCATATGTCTCTTAAATTATCCAATTTTTTCATATTTTAAAAATGAATCAACCGTTTCTGTACAGATTATTTTATGAACATCTCCATTGCTAAAATAAAAAATAAAGTAAGCATATGTACATTAAGTTTTTGATAATTGTAATTTTTTCAAAATGGAACTTTGTTTCGTGGCATTTTAAAGTCGTTAAGTACCTAAAATATTGGAACTAAAATATGAATGATAATATTATGTAAGCATCTCAATAATGTAAAAGTGAATATCTTACGAAACGTTATTATTAAGAAAATAATGTAAATACAATTCAACTAACTGGGCTATAGTAACTATATTCAGTTAGATAACATATCATAATAAAACTTACCATCTTATCTTAAGAGATGATATTTTTGGTTACTTTCCCGTTGTTGTTTTTTCCTTATTGCAAGATAAAGTGCAGTGTAATGTATATTTCTGAAATCTAGACTTGTTAATCAATAACAAATTGAGAATATAAATTTTAAGTATTTCATTTTTAACGTATTCCAATACATTTTTATTTTAATTAAGGACACTCATTTTTTAAAAATGATTTTATTAAATTTTTGTATACTTTTTTATTATTCCAAATTTTATATAAATAACATTTTTGTATCCTAACTTATTAGTGTATGTGTTCT
Organism: Coronaproctus castanopsis; assembly: GCA_032883995.1. Taxonomy (NCBI): domain Eukaryota; kingdom Metazoa; phylum Arthropoda; class Insecta; order Hemiptera; family Monophlebidae; genus Coronaproctus; species Coronaproctus castanopsis. The sequence goes on from CM065052.1 coordinate 59,772,998, forward strand.
ATGTATGTTTTTGTAAAATATTTAAATAGTCGGTATTTAATAATTTTGTTTTTAGAATACTATTTTAAAATGATCATGAACGTTATATCAGGATCGACCCGAATATTTATGTTTATTAGGAAGTTTGTAATTTGGTTGCAAAAGGCGCTATCGGTCATAATACTATATTAACAGTTCGTACAGCACCGGATCCAGTTGATCCACAAGTATACGAACCTTGGGAAATGTCCGATAGAGAACGTGAAATAGCGACTAAATTTATTAAATTAATTCAGGGAAGAATAACTTCAAAGGTGTGTATGTTATTATCGTAATGAAAAATGATAAATCTTAAAAATACACGTGTTTCATTAACAGTGTATTCTGTTTTAATCTCATAAACGAATATCACGATATTTCATTAATATTTCGAAATACCGATAATTTGATTATAATATATACATTGAATAATTATTTTGCCTATTTATTTAGGATTAAATATAGCGTACATACTAAACGTATGTAATTAATTTTAATGCGGTTTAAGTGTATCTTGTAATTGTTCACTGTTACATTTTCAGAACTGAGCTGGTCTCTTAATGAATTTAAATATAAAACCTTGATTTAAATAGATGGTTTTAGACCTGCCACTTATTTGATAAATTCATTTTCTCCTTCCATCAATATAATAATTCAGTTATAATAAATCAAAAATAACACATTTTATTTAGAAATCATGTCGCATAAAATTGTAATTTGTTTCTGCAACATAACCATATAAATTGATTGATAGAATATCAGCACTCGGGTAATATGTTTCTGGATGTTTTCAAATTTAGGTCTACTCATCGAACCTGTCAGTTCTTTTATCTAAATTATTCTTCATATCGTATTTATTTAACCGATAATTCATTGTAAGAACTAATGATTTGATCGCAGAACACTTTAGTATCTTATTCTATATGCCGCAAGATAATATGTATATTTGGGTCGTTCACTTCTACTTGTGAATATAGCTTACATTTTCAGGTAATAGTTGTTTGTGATATTATGTTAAAAGGAAGTAGACAATAAGAAAAAACAGTCGACTATTATAATTTTAGAATGATTATTTTTACTTACTTAATAACCAGAATTAATCGTAACTTTTGGAATTTAGGAAATACGAAAGTGCGAGGACTTATCGCCAATGGAGGAAACTTCTGATTTAAGCCTATCCGTTAGTACAGTTAGTTCGGGACAAGAGTAAGTTTTCTTATTCTTCAATATGAATTCATACGTTGACTTATTTTTATATATATATATATATATATATATATATATATATATATTTTTATATATATATATATATATATATATATATATATATATATAACGACTAGAAGTTACCCACGGCTTCGTCTGTGTAATTGTTTTTTAATATAATATCGCTGTCTGTTTCTTTTATCAGTTTTATATATTAGTATAGTATACGTATATATATATATATATATCCGTCCGTTATTTCGTCGAAGCCCCTAACGCAACAAAATGTGGTTTGAAAGGTGGATGTTGGTAGTGGAGGTATATCCGAACGTCTATTAAATTTGAAAAGATTTGACAGAGATAACGCTGTCTCATACTTTTTAAAACTTTAAATTATTGTAATTTCTGTTCTATTTGTGATATCAATGTGAAATAAAGCTTAGACCGAATCTGATAATATAGACCATAAGCTGTGCGAATTTCATCATTATTCCTTTCATAGTGTTTGAGTTAAATCAGAACATATACGCAGATAAAAATTTAAAAAAAAATAGATTTTCTAATTGTGGACGATAAAAACAGCCCAATGCAATGATTATCGTGAAAATGTTCGCAAATCACAGACAGACACTACAGTTGTATATATTAGTATAGATATAGATATATTTATGTAATTTATGCTATTGTAAATTCCATTTAAAAAAAAAAAAGTATTTCTATGAAAAATGTGTGAATAACGAATAATGAAATAAAAATAAATTAATCTTTAGTTTATTTGAATATAGATAAAATTATTTGAACTGGGTTTTTTGTGTACGTGTTTATTTGATGTACTTTTATTTTTAATACTAGAGTTTTACAACAATTTATGTCGATTTCTTTAGGTGATTAACCCTTAGATTGATAAACCCGAAGTAAGCTCGTTTTTGAATTGGAAAATTATGTTAAATTCTTTAAAACTAAATTTTTTATACGTGGTTATTATTTATTAGTACGAGATTAAATTTTGATATAACTTTGTACTACCACTACTATGAATACGAGTACAAATATATTAAACAAAAATATGTCCGTGATATTTTAAAATGAAATAGAATAATTTTGCAGTATATTCTCAGATTTATGAATATCCTGAAATTTTGTTAGAATTAAACATTTTTTTCACATCGTTGTTTTTGATTTTTACAGACACACACGCGCACGTTTAATATTTATTTATATGTTACGACGGTAACGATAATTATATTAAATTTATTTCTATAGGTTGTTTTCGCCAGATCGTGAGAAATTGATGAGTAATAGCGCTATGTCGGATTATTATTCTCAAGAATCTGCGTCTGGTACAATGAAAGGTAAAACATACAATAGTAACCAACAGCAGTCACCGCAACAACAAGACGAAGTCGTGTTATACGTACCTGAAATGGAAGAAATTCGGATTAGTCCAGTTATATCTCGAAAAGGTTATCTTAATGTTTTAGAACAGAAATCAAATGGCTGGAAAAAACGCTGGCTGGTAAGCTGATATAACGTTTTTGTATCAGGTTCATTTTTTTTTTCTTTACAGCGATATTGTCAACTGTAAATAGTGTCCTATACTTGAATTGTCCACTCCCTGTATCTAAAGCACCTAAACATATCATTCCAGCTGAAACAAAGAGAATAATAATGAAATTGTCTAAAAAAAAACACACCAGTATTTGACCTTATCACATTAGAGATCCTGCAACTAAGTTTCATTGCTCACATATATATTTAACGCAATTTCGTTTATACTATTATCCTTTATTATGTAAATTTTCAGCAATTAAAATGTCATTCCCATAGAATATGTTCATCCTTAGAAAAAAAAAAAGGGAATAATTCCTTCCCATTAATTTGGATTCCGGCATAATAATTTCATCCTTAGAAAAAAAAGGGAATAATTCCTTCCCATTAATTTGGATTCCGGCATAATAATTCAACTATACAACAATGTCACCGTGTTGTTGACAATATCTCTACAGCATTAGATTGGAAACCGTGTATTGTTCATCTGTTTTTCTTGATGTTTCACTGACTTTTCGATCTCTGGCATCCTGGCCTCCTCTTCAAACTGAAGGATATCATTCATCTATCATACTATTTAACCATAAAATCATATCTATAAGAAAGATTTTTCTGTGTCAAATATGGCGACAGCAGTAGTTCTACAAGGAAGTATTATGCGCCCTTCCTTGAATAGGTTTATACTGCAGACACATACCGGTTAATAAAAATACAGTGTTATGCACGTTTGCTGACGACACATGCATTCTTTCATCCGATTCTGACCAGACTCTATCTAATAAACTTCAGGACCATTTAGCTACGATTCACTCTTGGTTAACCAGATGAAGGATCAAGATTAATCAAACTAAAAGCAGCCACATTACTTTTACTTTGCGTCAGGGGCTGACGCCATCGGTCCATCTAGATAGGACTCCATTTCTCAAGTTGAGTATGTTAAATACTTTGGTTTGTATCTCGATACAAAACTTGCCCATAGTCAACACATTAGTAATAAAATTATGGATGTGCGGAAGCGATATGTCTGTTCTATTGCCTTTTTAGAAAACAGTCGAAGCTATCGGTTGAGAACACTATTATTGTATCACTCAGTTATAAAACCGATTTAGACCTACGACATTGACTATATGGCACTGCTAACTAACATCCTGCGCTTACAGTCGATAGAATCGAAAATCTTACGTCAGATTATAGACGCTTCTTGGGTCGTGTCAAACTGTTTCAGAAGCAGCCAAAAAAAGATACAAGCTCTTTTTCAGCAGATTAAGAAATGCCGCTAATCCAGTTATTTTACAATTGACAACTCTTAATACGTCATACGCTTCATCGCGTTGATTGAAGCCAAGAAACAATTTTAAAACTTTCTCCTTCTCCTCCTCTCATTCCTTCTAGATATGTCCTAAGTTGTGATCAATGGACCATCAATAGTATCTGATTCTTTTCTGTTCCTTCATCACATGTTGTCGAAAACACATCATATGACGTGAAAAATCATATTTTGTCATGTTAAAATAAGTTTAAGATGGATTTTTTTAATAAAATGCTGATGGAGATTACTTCATGAGTTTAAAAACTTGATAAATCACAAAACTTAAACTAACTTTTAATTTGTGATGAATACTTCTATTCATAGGGCTCTAGCTGTAAATTTATCATGTACCGATTTGACTTCACCAACCAGTATTCTCCAAAATTTAGTTAATGGCCTGTTTTTTGTTTTAATGTGTTATCCTGAAAAAAAGATAGCAGCCGTGTCCATCGGTATGTATTCGTAAATCACTAATAGGTCTGACAAGACTAATTCTACTTCTTCATTATGCTGTATATTCGTTAACAAATCTAAGGCGATCATTAACCGGCATCAAATTTTATGCTGTCCCGAAGTAATTGTTACAGAACGATGTGTTGGTTCAGTTTTTATTAATGTTTTGAAGCGAATATCTATTGTTCTGGGACTTCTTTTCCCTTCTGTCTGTCTGTAATATCAGTAGAAAAATTTCTTATGTGATCAAAATAGTCGACTTTCCTCTTTTTGTAATTCATAAGGCATCGAGAAAAATTTTAGAACTGTGTACTGCATGTGACAGATCGTGTAATCTGTGAAATGAACTAGCGTACTCTTCAAACGTTTTAATACCAACTTCTCAACCGAGCAACGATGAGATTGTCGGTGCGCCACTATTTTTTTGCAGGTTTATCGAGTTTCCTAATTCTTCAAGATACATCATGGTAATTAATTCCTAAAAACTTATTCAATTCATTATCATCAATCATGTCCGTTGTCCTAACGAAAGTACCTGGTGACAGTATGTATTTCCATTGTCCTAACGAAAGTACCTGGTGACAGTATGTATGTCCATTGTCCTAACGAAAGTACCTGGTGACAGTATGTACTATTGTGAAAGTTGCATTGGAATTCTTCATAATTCTCTTTTATTGGCCGTTTGAAACACCTCAGACATAGTATATCCTTTTAATGCTTTTATCCGATAAATCCGGCGTGTATGACTCTTTCTTATGGATGCTTATTATTTACTTTATCTTGTATTATCGTTATAATTTTCGTTATATATCTGAAATAACGGGCCATCGGAAAATACTTTTATACGTTTGTTCAACTCGCATCACTGGCACACATTGTGTACATTAAATAAAGTGAGTTATTCCCATTTCATAATAGAGTGAATTGGTATAAGAAATACAATGGATGATGTTATCTTCATTGCTAAAAAGTCATTGGAAGTTTTTTCAAAAATTGAATAAGCGGATGTGCTGATAAGCGCTGTTAAATTAATTACGAAACCACGCATTTGCCATGTATAAATAATTTATGATTCTTATTGTAGCTAACAATGTATATATATATATATATATGCATAAATTTTTAAAAGGTCGTTAGACGTCCGTACGCATTTATTTATCGTGATGAGAAGGACGTGGTTGAAAGAGCATTGATCAATTTGACTACAGCTCAAGTGGAATACTCGGAACATCAGACAGAAATGGTTAAAGTTCCTAATTCATTCAGGTATTATATTATAATTGATGTTTTTATTTATATAATTCTTTAGTATTGAAATAATTCGTAATTACATTGAAAAGTTTAAAGATTTATATATAATACATGCCGGAAAAATATTCCCTTTAGCATCCTTTTTCCGTGATACATTTTCTTATTCATTGTAATTTTGTTAACAACGTGTTTTTGTCTGATCATTGTGCTAGGGTTTTCTTTGTTAATTTTGCTTTGCTTTATTCTTCTTTTTAAAACCATTTCAGTATTATAAAGTTAAAAGCTCATATTTTTTGCATCTATATATTCGAATTGACTTTAGTAAGATCTACGGTTTGAAACATCTATATATGTTTATTATATAATATTTTGAAAGTTAAAGACTTTACTAACTATATATTTTTAAATAACCGGTTAAATAAGCATTTAAAATTTGAAAATCTGTCCATTGATGACCTCCGTATGTCCAAAACTGACGAGGAAGTCGTTTCATACGAACAAATAAGAAGAATTTCTACAGAAGACTCGCTTGGTTACGACGAAGTTGCAGTGTACTTTCGGATTTTTAAAAAACATAAAACTATATCAGAAGATATAATTTTTAATATGCTAGAATTATTTTTATTTCTATTTTAGATTACACAAGTATGCAAACTTATAGAAGACATAATTTTCCGTTAAATTTTTATAAAACTATGTATAAGTGTATTTTTGATATACATATGATAGAATTATTTGACGAAAATATAACCTTTCGTTCAATTACTATGATATTTCACCTATTATTATTTAAATCGTACTGTAATGATCTAGAAGTCGAGCGTCTTTAAATAAATTTAAATTTGAAGTAAATTCGTTCGTGGTCAACATTGCAGCTAACGGCAATGACGAAAGATTTTTATTTTTGCGATATGTTCTAACACTAATGAAACATTACAGTTTTTCGAAAAATGTAAACCGAAACTGTTCGTTAGTTGTTACACTGTTGTGATAATCGTTAAACAAGTTTGAGTTTTTCAAGTTTCCTCCTATGTACGTATAAACGTTATTTTAATATTGCGATGTAAAAAAAAAAAAGTTTGTATTCAGTTTATTCAATGTACAATGGTTAATTATTTATAATATAATATGTTGTTATCGACTAGATTAGTTATTGAAAAAATGTATTTCTATTTATTGCTAGTGTTGTTACGAAACATAGAGGATACTTGATGCAGACACTAAACGATAAAGAAGTTTACGAATGGTTGTACGCTATAAATCCTTTATTAGCCGGGCAGATACGGTAAGTGCTTTAATTTACCATTTATATCGCATTATAAACATCAGACAAGATATAAAAGTAAAGTCCTATCAACTCCATAGTTTATAAGGAAGTTAGGTGAATATTGAAAGAGGACCGACTAAACGACGCACTCCGAACTAGCCAATACAGGGAGGATTTTCATTGTTTTCCCCGGCTTTTTTTACTTTCCTAAAAAGCTGGTACTCATTTATCGATCGATGATAGTCGAGTTGGTTAGAAATTTTTTTATCGTGAAAAATTATTATTCCCGATAGAATTTGAATTCAGATTGTGCGAGCAGAATGCTAAAGGCGACGATTTTTTTAACTCGTGTATAAGTGTATTTATCAATTTGAATAAAACGAAAAAATAATTAATATTTTTTTCTTTTGTCGCAATTTGTCGAAGAAATTTTCTGTTGTCATAACTTTCTTGAATTTTTTTATTCGCATCGTATTTTCGACATTTTCATTTGAACCGAAATGAATAAAATAATGTTTCATTAAAAATAAAAAAATAAAAAACAGTTCCTGAGAACCATTCTCCGAAATTAAAAGATTTAAAAAATTGCGAATCGTCTAATCTGAATTCATTTTCCCGATGTAGATGTGTCTCATAGTTGGGGGCCATTCTAAACATTTATCTTCCGTGAAAAATATTCCATCGATTTATGCAACATTTTTAGTGATTACATCGTATACTTTTGCTACATCACGTAATAACGTGTAGAAATATCAAGACATATCCGCATATATCTGTATGAAGTGTGGATGTAATTTATTTTTTAAGTTGCCTATAAATTAATTGGTTTGTTAACTACGCGGAGAGAGACATTTTAAAAGACTTCGTTCATTTTTAAAATTTCAGGGGGTACCAATTATGAAAATGTAAGATTTGAAAATCAGAAGTAGGAACGAAGTACTGCTTATTTGTATTAGGTTGTCGGGAAAATTGAAAAGATCAGTCCTTTTATTTTACTATAGCACAGTATGTCGTTTAAACCTAATTTGTCAACTTTTTTGTGTGTGGGGGTGATCATTTGACTATTGAGACGTGTATTGCGATATTATAGGGTGACCTAGAGAAGACGGACGACTTCGTTAAATTTTTTGAATGAAATTTTGTTTAAAAATTGGAAAACGACAGATTAGCTTACATTCTTGATCGCTGAATTTTTGAAATTTCTTCAGAAATCCGAGTTTTCGAGATCTCGTGAACATGTTTCGTGAACGCGACTGTTAAGGTATCACCACAAAAAAAATCTGGAGCGGTCAAATCTAGCGAGCGCGGCGGCCAAACGAAATCCATGCGACACGACAATATACGGTTATCAAACGCTTCTTTCGATACTGTGAGTATTTCTGCCGAACAGTATAAAACGTCGCTCCATTTTGTTGAACCCATGTGTACTGCCAAAACGACGATGATGAAGAAGTAAAGTAAACAAAAACGAGTTTGTCATTTCGATATAGCGCATTCCGTTGACAGTATCAGTGAAAAAAATAAAGCCCCACATTCCCCAATTCGCTATTCTAGACGGTTACTCGTTCGCTGTGTGACGGTTTCTCTTCGATGGAATTCGAATTAGATTCGGACCAATAGCAGTAGTGTTTGCGAATTCGGATAGCTGAAAATGAGCTTCATCGTTCATCAAAAGAAGTTTTTTCAACATCGTTTCAGGAAAAAGTTTTCGTTGTGCATGGTCGGTACTTTTTAAATCTTGAGTTATTACCAGTTTATAAGGATGAAATGTCAAGTCTTCCAGTGATATACTGCGAATAGATTCTCTCGACAGGTTTAAAGAAGCAGCATGACGACGAGCAGAGCGTCCGGGACTCTGAATGATCGTTACCCGAACTTACCCGAACTCGATCGATGTTTGTTGGGGGTACAAACCGTGTCTTTTTTTGTCTAGGATGTTTTCCGTCGAAAGTTTTTAACCTATCTTAAAATTGAATTGCGAGATGGTTTACACTGCGTAACTTTGAACTCTTTTCGAAACTCTCTTTGCACTGTCGTGATCGATTCACCCCTAAAATAGCGTTCGACATAAAACGCGCGTTTCTCGTTATAGAATGCAATGATAACTGAAACTGGGCAGAAATACAAATCTCTCATGTGTACACTAAACGTGGAGCATGTGGTTTGCGTTGTAGCACTATTACCAACTGCGCTATTCAAAAAACAAAACCGCCCGTTTTCTTCGGGTCACTACAAATTTTATTGTTTCTAAAGAGAATCCTAAATAAATATTTGGGTTTATCGAACTGAATTTTTAAATATGATAAATTGCAGATCAAAATTATCTAGACGTCTTCTGAATTCACCAACGCCGTTACAACCGCCGCCATTTTTAGAAGAGGCCGGTGTATGTCAATAGGGAAAGTTGCTTTGGTACACGATTATTACTTTTTATTTTATTTCCATGTTTTTTTTTTCTTGCTTCGTCATAATGTATAAAAATTGTCATTTTTTGTTTATCTTTCTTCGTTACCATACGATATATTTATCGTTCATAGGATTCACTTTAAAATGATATGACGAAGTATAAATACTTCGATAATCATTTAGAGCGTTTCTAGACATTAATAATACGTTTGACGCGTTATGATTAAGCAGTGCAATCGAATTAATAATAATAATATTGTCATTACGTTATTATTTATCCGCTATAATAATAGCACATTATCATTTAGAGTAATCATAATTTTAAATTTCATCGGAACATTTTTCGACTAATTACAGTCGATTTTATTTCTGAAATGTGTGGTTGTGAAATGTGTTCTAGTCATAAAAACGGCTTTCTTTACGTTGTGATTATATGTATATATATATATATATATAATATATATATATTATATATATATATGTTCGATTATTATTAGTTTAGTATCTTAAAAAGAAAAGTCGAATTACGTCGATTTTTATCATTGCGTTAGTAATAATAACAATAATAAAAATAGTAGTCGATACGAATTTCAGAAAATTATATTGATCTTACGGTGCAATTGTAAAATATGCATACTTTTGTAACGTTTCAAAAATGATGCAACTTTTTATTATTTAGGCATTTGTTTTTAATGTACAAAACTATCGTCTTAGCACGAGTCTAAGAATTAATTTCGCTATGTACTTTTTATTCGAACGGAATAACTTTGACGGAAAATAAACGTGGCCAATAGATAAAAATAATTCGATGGTTTATTCGCCGTTGATAAATAGTTAAAATTACAAATTTTTTTAATATAAAAATACCGGAAAAAAGGTATTATTATTAAGTGGACAAAAAAAAAATATATATATAAAACATAAAAATATATACAAATTTAAAATAATGAAACATAAATGCAATAAAAATACCGAAAAAGATAAAAAGAATTATTAAGGTTCGATAAATTATGTAGAAAGCCTGTAAAATAATAAAAATATTTAACGAATATCATGTATATTTAACGATAAGAAATAATAACGCGTTATTGAAATCAAATAGAAAATAGAAATACATTAAAAAATTTTATAAATTAAAACGATAGGCGTACAATTCACAGTGAGATTTGAAGAACATTTAAATTAATATATAAACAATGATGAAAAAAATTACTATTTAAAAAAACATTGTAAAGAATTAAAAAATAAAATCAATAATATTAACTAAAATTATAAAATTTGACATCTGTAGAAACGTTATGTATATATTAACAAAAAGAAAAAAAACTACTATAAAAAATGGAAATAATAAAAGAGAGAAATAAAAATATCATCAAAGTCGACTATAAATTTTGATGAAGAATTTGTTTTAAGCGGTATCGATTTTTGTATTAGACAGAACGTTTTTATTTTTCTCGTTATTAAGTGTAATTGTTTATGCATAAATTTTCTATATATTGCCGATTTTACTATCTTCACTGTCGGATTATTTTATAATCACCAGTTTTTTTACTTTACTATTTTTTTTTTTTTTTTTTAAATATTGTCCATTTTGTTTTTTTTTAATGTCCACTTAATCGTAACTTAGTAACGGAAAAGCTTTTTATAGTTTTTTTATACAGAAAAATTTAATGATTTTAACTACCTACTTGTTTGTCGTTTATTTATTTTTAAAAATCACTACATTTAATTCAGATTTCATAAATAATCAAAAATTTCGAGTAAAATTATGTTATGTATAATTTTTGTTTTAATCTTAATTTTAACTACATTTAATAAGCATTCTTTCGATCTTCGTCAACATTTTCAACTATATAATATATAAGTAAAATTTCACTAGTCAGTTGCGATGTATAATTTTAATTCGATTAAAAATATATATGTAGCGATAAACAAGTTTTCCAGAAGCGTAGTTCTAGATTTTTTTTTGGAATTTTGTATTTAAGTGTGTGTACACATTGCGAGACTGTATCGCGCGGTATTTGTGCGCTCTGCCTCAAGAGTCTGTAGTATTGCGCGGAGGTAGAACGCGCATCTTGTCATAGTTATTTATCTAAAAATGTCAGCACACGTTCGTGGTGTTCTTTTATTAATTACATTATTAAAAATAGGAAGGTTTAATCTTGATTAATGAGAAAACTATATACAACAAATCGTTTAAAATATGAAAACAGGCTTCTGAATGATACGGTGTTTAAATGAGTGAATAAATTCAAAATCTTACTAAAACGTCGATGGCAGATTTTTGAACATCGTACTCAATGTTCGTTCTTTAATATGTGCATGTCTGCATATGAGATACAGAAAACCATCTATTGAATAGTTCTGAAATATTTTTTCCCCTTAGAAAGGAATCTCAATAATGGACTAATTTTTAAAAACGTTATTAACCCGTTCCACTTTTTGTAACGTGATATATTTCCCGTCGATGAAACGGTTGCTCTTCCATATTTTCAAGCCCTTTATCGGCTTATTTGGCGTATTTTCTGAGCATCCTCCCGTGAATTACGATGATTAAAAATTATACATTAGGCCGTGAGTACTTTCAACATTGATTTAACTCGCGGAAAATTTTCATGAAGTAGTAATATAATAATTGGATATGAAAATAAGTATGTTTAAATTTGCAGATGTTATCGCAATAACAGTAGATAGCGAATAAAAATTGAAATATTCCATAAATCAGAAGAATTAATAAATATTATACGAGAATAAATACAAGTAAAAACGAAATTATTTTGTTAGCATAATAGTGGAAGATGGTAAAAACGAGCAACTTGTAATAAGATAAATAAAATTAATATTTAGCAGAAAATAAACTTATTATTAACATTAAAAAAATATTCGAATTAAAAAAATAAAAACACGAATTCATTAAAATACTCGTATGGACTTGTATATAAATCAGACACGTGGAATGTAACTTGCATACTGGTGGATGCATTTGAAATGTGCTGCTACTGGAGGAGAATCGGAGGAATTACTTTAGTCTATCAATTTTCCTACGCCTTATATAAACGATAATAAAAGTAAATATCATCATGTCTAACTCATTTTTATAGCCTCTTTTGAGCAAATGTCGCACGTTTGCCTCGTGGCGCACACACCTCATTTGGAGAGACGCATTTTGCGAAACACAGTTTAACTCGCAACGTGGATACGCACTTTTACAATAAGTAACGGCGTCGCTTTTCTAAATTTTATATTTAATTTTTATCCATGTTATAAAATTCGTCAAAAAACAAAAATGAACGTAACGTAGTTTTGTTTTTATTGTTTTATTTTTTTAAAGTAAATTTCATTTTTTTTTTTGTACGATTTCGATATTATTTTACACAAATAATTATTTTTAATAAGATATTTTAATTTGTACACGACGTTCGTCGATTGGTTTTTAGCTGTTGTGTGGCTTCATTAAATAAAATAAATCTTTAATCGTTCATTTGTAAAATTATACGTTTTTTTTTTTTAAAATTAACGTGGGTATTTTTTTTCTTGTGTTAGTGTGAAAATGACCTACTTTATTTTATTATTATAAAATCGATTATTTTGTCGCTCGTTAATGTATCTATTAACCCTTACGACGTCCGCTATACGGCACGTGAAATTTTAATGCTAACGTAATTTTTTTGTTTTCCGATTGACGTGTGAAATGTCTCGATTTTAAAAATATTTATATAAATACGTAATCTATATATATTGTATAATAAACACCCCGTATTTTGGTTTTAAAATTTTGATAATGTACGAATTAACGAAATCCGCGAATGACGATTATTTCCTTTTCTATACGAATTAATATTTGTTAGCGTTTTAAAAATTAATTACGTCGACGAGAAAATAATATTAGGCGGTGGGTAATTGAAACGATGGTAAAGATGATAATATGTCGTCGTACAATCGTAAAAATAATAATGCGTACGTATTCGAGAAAATTTCTTCTTCTTGTCATTAACGTGTCATATACTGCCGCAAGGCCGGAGACACGTTAGAAGTGAAAAGAGGCCGGTTGATTGGACGAATCGAAGAACACGATGTATATTATCTGGTCCTGAATTCAGTAATTCATTCAAATTTAGTGCTCAAAGAGCTGTGATTAGTATACAACAATCAAATAGGAGATGATGCACTATGATGATATCGTTGCCGCAGGAACGACGCAGAGGAAGTTGCTGTTGTATGAGTGATAGATGTATGTCTAAGACGATGTAAAACTGAGCTTTCCGCCGATAAGTTAGAAGTAGTAATGAAACGCGCAGTGTCTTTATTGATCTCAAATAATTTCGGAAAATTTATTTAACGAAATAAAACAAAATTCCGAAATTTCTCGCGAAATGTATCGGAATATAAAAGTAAACCCGCTGTTTTTTCGTCATTTCCCGAGCGAAAATTTTTAAGCGTTCCCTTCGATTCGCGGATGGAGCTAGTAATTTACCGAATGCGTTCTCCTAGGTAATTATAACGTAATTATTTAAAGATTAGCTTTCTATTATTGCGCCTAGTCATTTTTATATTTTACGGAAAATCGTGTATATAAAATATATTTTTTGCGCTATTAATTATAATTAATCAAATTCGGTGCGTTATTCGTGCTGATATATTTTAAGCATATTTACTCGGGGTTTTCCATATTCCGTAATATACCACGTTAACGCGTTAAATATTGACATAGACGAATGACACGATTAATTGCATCGAAATTCGATAATATATATACATATATATATACAGTAAACTCTCGATTATCCGTTTTGCGGATTATTCGCGATCTTTTTAGGATATTAAAAAACACGAACTAAAACATGTTTGTTTACACTCAAGTGTACAAGTCGTCGTTACTGGATGTCTGTATAAGAGCCACAACTCTTAGAACCGCACTCTTATCTTATTTTTTCGTTTCAACGTTTCGTTGTCCCGTTCACATCAGTTTTGTCAACTTGGCCATGTAGCTCTTTTGTTTTTTTTTGTTAAATCGTTGTTTTTGGTTTTTATTGAATGAGATTGAGTCAATGAAAAAAAAAAAGTACAAAACAAATTTAACGGAAGAAAGGATCGATGATAGAAATGATCTTCACAGTTTCTGGAAAGATTACACGATTCTTGACGTTATTTATGATATAAATACCGCTTCGGAGTCAGTTAAACAATCTACGCTAATAAAGTCCTAGTTGAAAATTTTACCTAAAGTGGAAAATACAAGAATCAGCAGAAGAAAAAGAAGTTTCCACTTCTGATTTAGCTAATTTAACGAAATCCGTTATAGGAAGGAAGCAAAATATTGTCGAGTGAATTAATTAATGATCCAGGCTTTGAACATCTTACTGATGAATAAATTGTTGATAGAGCATCAGGTATGGTTTCAGAGGAGAGTGAGGAAGAGGATAAGATGAAGAAGCATAACACACTTCGTAGGGGATTTATTCTTGGAAGGATGCATATCGCTCTGTGATAAAATAGTGCTAAAAAACTTCGATCTCAAGTAACGGGGAAGTATTTTATTTCGAAAAAACAAAAACTGCTGACAGACATTTTTTACAAAACCTACGGGTAACTTTTAAAACCTTTACAAATTACATAATATGTATACATATTGTGCGTATGTACGTATTATAAATAAACTTTTTGCCTTAATCTGAATTGTTTTGTTGGCCTTTTGGAAATTTTGCGGCTTATCCGCGGTTACCACCGCCGCTTAGACCACGTATAATCGGGAGTCTACTGTATGTATAAAATGTTTTTACTAAAAAGAAAAAAAAAAACAAAACGGATAAACGATATTATCGCGTAACGAAAAACGTCCATTATCGGTTGTATTATTTATTACGGTTAAATTTAATAAAATTGGGAAGGTCGATGTTATCTCGTAAAATTATAAGTAATAATTATACATACACACACAAACACACACACAGGCTCGTGTAAGCTTAGATCTTACGCCGAATATATCGATTTTTTTTCTGAACGTTTTAATGTGATAAACTTCTAATCTTTCGTATTTGCATACTATTGACGTAAATTATCGAATAAAAATCTATTATCGCGTGTGATCTTTATTCTCTGTACAAATGTATAGATGGGCGATTTTTTCTTGAAAAAGAAATGCTAAAATGTAAAAATCACTTAATAATGAGACTTTTCAGCAGTAACGCCGTTTTCGAATAATAAATTATTGATACATAATAATTAGAAAAGTAAATATATAACAATTATATACTTAACGAATAACAACTGATTACCTTTAATGAAATTTGTTGAATTTATTTGAAAAAATCATAAATATATTAGAGTATAAAATTTAGATTATTATAATAGTAACTGTGTAGACAAGCAATCTTAAACCAGACACGCTAAAAATCTATTTGTTATTAAGTATATCATTTTGCATATTATTTTTCTTATTATTATATATAATTTATTAGTTTTACTTGAAAATGGTCTAACTGCTGAAAACCTTCGTTATCAATTATTTTAACAATTAGCAATTTTTACTGATAACTCTATATTGGCGTTACTTTATCATTTTCATTACATATATATTTCTATCTTATATCGTTCGTATTAAAATTGCGATATTAAAAGTTTTATCCCCCGTAAATAGGTACCGTTTGATGTTAAGATTATGAACAGAATTCGAAAGAAATTTGTGTAATTGCAATTTTTAATCATTTAAAGAACGAAATCGTTCAAAGTAGAAAATTCACAATTCGTTTAGTATAGAAACGTTCGACTGGTTGTCCACGAGACACATAATGTCTGTAGTACAACATTTCTAGTACGTCTATATACGTTTTTGTATTTGCCTTGTACTTTATTATATACGATCACTGAGAAGTCTAGGTAATCACTTTCACGCTGCAAAAATATTCGTTGTCTGCGAGTAACAATTGAAAATTTGGTAGAAAATTGTATTATGCACACCGTTCATATACTGACAAGCAAAATTTTCAAAAATGTATCATTTTTCTGCAATTTCCGGAGAGTTAGGTGACTCATATTGCGTTGAAAAATTTGTCCAATCATAAAAAATTCATCCGCACATTCACAGATTTACTAAGTACCGAACGGACGTAAATGCCTTTTTCTATATTTCGTGTGATCTATATTCTGTGACGCATCGCGCGTTGCTATATAATTTTCCACTATAGATTTCAAATAGTGCGGCTTATTACGTCAATTACATTATTATCCCAAATGTTGATGATCATTTAGTTTTTGCTTTGTTAGCTTCCTTCTATATCCACCAATGCGGTGTCATCTCCCATATAGATTAGAAATGTATACTTCTTCAAGATATCTTCAGCTCAGCTGTACCGTTTGTCGTGTCAACGAAAAGGTACTACTTCGGCGCATTCCTAATATTGGATGAAACTTTTTTCGAGTGGACTACTTTATTTATACTGGCTTTTACTGAAGTATTTTCATGCTGTGTAATCAACTATACTACTAGATGTGTCGGTGCTCTCATATTTATTAATATTGATCACATTCTTGATCCTTTTCACTTGTTAACTTCCTTATTAAGCCTGTTCTGGCGGACTATGCAGCGAGGAATAATTAGCACTTTGTTTGCGTCTGATAGTTTTACAATGCTCTTATGATCCTTTTTATACAGGTGGTTTAAATCGTTTAACATCACTTTTTAGTTAATTCTCCAAAAAATTGACTACATATGTTGTTGTGATCTGTCACCAGTAGCCTAGAAAACTTCACCGATGGTATCATCCGACCCTAAGTTCCTATTTAACTTCAGATATATAATACTAATTGTAACTGCCTCTTTCAATAATAAATCTTTTTTTTTTCCTTTATTTTTAATTGAGTTTAAGTTATGAAACCATTACTACTCATTGTACATATAAATTTATATAAACTAAATGCTAACGCTAACAAATGAGTTATAAAATAGAAAGATAAATAACTAAACTAAGACATATAAGGAAAATACACTATAGGAGTATGTAAAGGTTACAAAATAATATTGGATTTATATATATATAAGAGGCCAGTTCTATCAACACAAGAGGATTATTTAAGGATAGGTTATACTCGAATATATAAAGAAAAATAAAATGAAGGTAATGAATAAAGATATTTTATTTCCCTCGAAAAAAATATAACTGAAAATTTGTTATATAAGAATTGGATTTTAAAGTAGCATTTACTTTTTATTCAAGACGCATGATTTTTTTTTAAAGTTTCTATATGGAACTTGTATTAAATTGATCAGTTTTTCCTATTTCTAAAACTTTACTCCGTTAAATGTTATAACTTTTGTAATGTAAAAGGCGAAAGATTTATTCGCTTATGAAGAGATGCGAGAGATATCCTTGACTTTTTTTTATAACTCGTGGCATACACAACTATAATCGTGAGTGTAAAACGATCATCGATCTTTCTTCCGATCATGTTCCTGTTATGGCTGTCTTAGATGTACACCCAAGGAGTATACATATTCAAGAGGGACTTGTAAATAAAACTACTAATTGGAATCTCTTTTCAAACATAATGGAAAAAAATACAAATCTTAAAACTAAAATAAAAAACAAAGATGATATAGATTTAGCCGTTAAAAATTTCACCCAGTTAATCACACTCGCTTGCAACAACTCCACCCATTACGGCTCATACAAATTACAGCGGGACAGATTTATACTAATTGAAATAAGGCAACTTATAAAAAAAAAAAAACGTGCAGCCAGGAAGAAATGGCAATAAAATCGCTATCCATCAATGAAAAAACATTATAATAAATTACAAAGTATATTGAAAATTCAAATCAACAAATATAAAAATGAAACTCTTCATCAATGAATACGGATCCGAAATCCTTGTGGCACAACACAAAAAGGCTACTAAAACATGGAAAAGAACAGTTTAATATAAAGTTAAACTATAACTGAGCCAAGACAGATGTAGAAAAACAAATGCCTTCGCTAAACATCTGCACGCAGTTTTTACTCCGCATCCCGAAATATGTAAAAGACACACTTAACATATAATGTCGACGCTGAATGAACCTTTTTCACAAGGATATACAAAAATCTTTACTCCAAAAGAGGTATATTTATCTCTACGTAAAGCACCATTACGGAAATGTCCCGATATAGATAATATCACTGGTGAAATTCTCTCACATCTTCCACCGAAATCAACCACATTGTTGTGTTACATTTTCAATGCAATATTACGGATTGGACATTTTCCTTCAACATGGAAAAAATCAACAGTAATAATGATACACAAACCAGGCAAGCCGCAAACGGACGTTTCTTCATATAGGCCTATTAGCTTGCTTTGTTCGTTATCAAAAATCCTAGAATATTTAATCTCAAATCGTATTCAATCTATTTTAAATAGTCGTGGAATAATTCCACACCATCAGTTCGGATTTCGTACTGAACAGTGCCATCGGCTGGTTGACGCAATCTCCTCAACGCTGGGAAAAAAAAGAAGTATGCTCAGCTGTATTCTTGGATGTTGCACAGGCATTCGACAAAGTGTGGCATCCTGGGCTACTGTACAAGCTGAGACAAATTCTCCCTTCCGATTTATTTGCTTTACTTCAATCATACTTATCCGATAGATCATTTTTTGTTAAAATCAATGATTGTTTCTCTGAAGAGCATAAAATTCTATCGTCTGTTCCACAAGGTAGCTTACTAGGACCGTTGTTATACACAATCTATACAGCAGACATACCAACCAGTAATCAGACTATCTTAGCATAATTTGCCGATGATATAGCTATCCTTGCGTCCAACTCAGATGTCATGTATGCAAATACAGCAGTTCAAAACCATTTAGATCGGTTAGTTCTATGGGCACAGAGCTGGCGTCTGCTATTTAACCCGAATAAGTGCAAACACGTTGTATTTACAAATAGAAAAGTCAGCTGTCCAGCACTGAAAATCAATAATGAAGAAATTACTCAAGCAAACTCGGTACGTTATCTTGGCTTAATTATGGATAAGGCTACACGTGGCACAGACAAAAAGAACAATCATTACTCGTGCAAAATTGCTGTATCCATTATTAGGTTGGAAGTCAATTTTAAATTTAATTTCAGTGATCGTACCTATTTGGCGTTACGGAATAGAGCTGTATGGAAGTACCTGCAAGAGCAATCTTCGAAGAATACAACAGCAGCAATCGAAGATACTTCGTACCATCACGTCCGCTCCTGTCTACGTCTCCAATCGGACCTTACATAACGATCTTAGGATTCCTTATGTCGGTGACATACATGTACAGCAGTATAAAAAATTATTCGACAAGTTTGAGGTTAGCAGCAATCCAATCATCCGCAGAATGCACACATCGTGTCTTCCAGATAATCCGCCAAGACGTTTGAGAAGAAAGTGGTGTCGCGATGCTATTCCTATCATCTAATTGATTTCAGTTTCCCTTCTCCTTCCAGACGATAGCGTATGTCTTTTTCTCCTATTATTGTACCTGTTTATTCCTATTATCATTATTTCGTCCCAATCTCATTCCCATATTGTACATTCCTTCTTCCTCATCGCAGTCTTGTGCCTTAATGGAGGCACTTGATTAAACCCCTCTCTTATCCGTGATCTACGTTGTTAGTAGCACTAAGTGCTGGTACGATGTTAAAAAAATAAAAAAAAAAAAAAACTTTTGTAATGTATATACTCAAAACAGGATTTATATTTGAAAACAAGTGAAATGTTGAGTTAGCACGATCGGATTGGATTATTTTTTTCGTAACAACGCATTTTTCATTTAGACATGAAACATATATATATATATATATATAAATTATAAACAAACAAAATAAAACACAATCACTAAAAGTTTTTTAATCGCGAAGCTTTTCGACAGTTACGTCATTTTAAAGCGCGAACTAAAAATTATTACATCTTTTTGTATTATGGGTCAATGACTTTGTCATAACATCTGCAATCTGATCTTCAGAGGCAATTTTTTCAACATCCAGTCTACCATCACCAATGCGTTCTCTAATGAAAAAATTTTTTCTTTGTATTAGTTTGGTTCTTCTATGATTTTCATGATTCTCAGCTAAATGGACAGTGCTTCATTGTCAATTTTTAGAACGAGCCTTTCCTTTAAGTGAGTGATTTCTTTGTCAATTAAGCCAAATTATCTCCTTTGTCGCTTCACTTGCTGCAAACTAATTCTGCTTCAATTGTATACTCTGTAACTGATCCCTGTCGTTGACTCATTCAGGAAACACTTCTTTGTGCATAACTGATGAAAACACATGAAGTTGAACGACCATTTTTGGAACATCCACCAAAATCAGCATCGCAGTAACATTCAAAGACTCCATTTTTTGCACTGTGATAATAAACAATATCCATATTAATGGTACCAGCAATATATCGAAACACTGTTTCAAGTTTTGTAATGTCATCTAGAGAAGGATTATCCAATGTCTTTGACAAGAAACCAACACTGTAGGCAAGGTCCAATCTTGAACCCAACATTAGGTACATGAGTGCACCGACTGCCTTTCTATAGAGAAAATTGCTTGTCTTCTCTGGTACTTTCTCCGAAATGGAATTTTCTGATTTTGGAAGCATTGGGGAAGAAACATGTTTACAGCCAACAAAATTGAAGCGCTTGATTATTTTCTGGGTATATGATTGCTGACTAATCTTAATGTCACCATTATCTTCTTTTTCTATCTCAAGGCTCCAAAAATATGAGGCATCTTTGGAGATGATCTTGAATTTTACTCTGAATTGGTCTAAAAATTCATCAAGATCCCTTTGATCTGTGGCTGCAATAAGACTATTATCTACATATATTGCCAAAACAATTTTTGTACCATTTTCCTCTTGAATGAACAGAATCATCTTTGCCGACTCTAAACTACAATGATTTAAGAAATTCTCCAATACATTTATTCCAGCATAGTGATGATTGCTTTAGCCCATAAAGACTTTTTGCTTACAGACTTTTCCAGAGTCATCATTGTAACCATCTGGTTGTTTCATAAAAATGGTATCTTCCAGTTCCCCATTAAGAAAGTCTATAGATAGATCAAATTGAGCTAAGTGAATTTTCTGTGTAATGAATAGTTTGCAATTTTGCAACTGGACTAAATGTTTTGCTATAGTTAATTCCTTTTTGTTGGTCATTTTGCTACCAGTCTAGCTTTGTACTTTGAGATGCTATCATCTGGATTTTTAATTTTACTCTATAAACCCATTTGCAAGGAGTGGCTTTTGCTCCTACAGGTAGTTGAACTAACTCCAATGTCTTTTCTTTTAGTGAGGCTATTTCACTGTTCATTGCATTCTTCCAAGCTATACACTTTTTTGGCATGCATTGCAGCTTTATAAGTTTCCAGGAAACAGTTCTGTTCATTATGATAACAAAATCTTCATAATATTTTGGAGCCTGAAGTATACTTCTGTCATGCAAGATTCGAGTACTGTGAGTTTGATTCTCCTAATTTTTAATTTCTGTGTTCAATTTACTTAAATTATCCGAATCTTTTCCATGATAATCTTCTAGTTTTCTTCAACAATCTCTGGTTCATCATTGGTTTCTTCTTCAGATGAGGTATTTGAAAAAGTTACTTTTATTTTATCTACACAGTCTTGAAGTATCTCATGAAACTTGACATCTTTTGATCAAACAACACACTTTTCAGGAATATAAATACGATAGCGCTCGTTTCCATCATATCTAATAAGACAACCCTTTGTAGCTTTCATGTATGGAGCTGTTAACCGCTGTATAATCTATTTTTTTTTCTGGATAATGTGTCAAATATCTACATTGTCAAATTACCCAAAGTGACTAATGTTGTGATCCTGCTTTTCTGCAAGAGAAAGCATTTGTTCGAGAACAGTTTTGACTTCTGACTTTTGATTAATTATAAAACCATGGTGATATTTAGTGTAATCATCCTTAAATATCATTATTATTACACTACTATCATTATTATTATTTCCAGATAGATAAAAATAATAATCTCCTTATTTATAATTCTTTACGATTATCTTCCAGACTAAGATTAGTTCATAGTACAATTCCTAATCACCGTTGTGATTACTTTTCTATTATCTCTTCGAACTTTGAACATGGTTACAAATAATACTCTTCTATTATCTCTTCGAACTTTGTATTTGTTTATAAGTAATATCTTTCTATTATCTCTTCAATCTTTGTATTTGCTTATAATTATTATTAATATTATTATTATCATATAAGGAGATTCATTGTAATAATTAAATTATTATGATTATTGTTTTTTATTCTGACGACTATTATTATCGATGTCGGAATTATTATATTATTATAAGTTAAATATTTACGAAATCGATAACGCCGCTGCCTATTACAGTTAAACGTTCTTCTTTTGCTGCTTTAACAACACATAAATTAACGAATTTTCTGAAAGAATTAAACTAATCAGAACGAGTTGTAACATACTTTGTAGCACCATTATCCACCCACCAATCCTTCGAGAAGCATCCAGCACGATTTAAAGTTTCCAAATATACTAGGTAAAATATGTAAAGTTTTACATACCAGAAGTAGATCCGGTAATTGATCTTCATTTTTAGTTTTCAACCCGTTATTTAACTTGTTCCACTTTTTTTTAGTCAAATCTTATAATTTATTCTATAAAATGACATACTTCAGTGTACGAAATAATTAAAGAAAGTGACCGGAGGAGGTAAAAGTATAAATTAATATTTTTAGAATTTAGACATTCTATAATAACTAAATGCCTTTTATTATGAAAATAAATACATTAATAGTTTATCTACCATGTAGAGGACACTGTGACTAAAAAGGTTAAAAAGTTTTAACATTTTTAACATTGTATGTGAACAAATCTTTTTTTTTTTTTGTTTGTTACTAGAAGTTAGAGAATGCAACTTTCAAGTGGAAATAGTTACTAAACTTTATAAATTATTAAACATATATGCAATAATTTTAAGTTGTCGATCGAAAATATTTAATTTCAAATATCTTGTGATATTTTAGATTGGCAAATGAACGAATTGTCGCATAAGTATGCCTGTTATAATAAAATCATACAGTATGTATAAATAGCGTTCTTTCTATTCAACAACTGACAATCATTTTGTATTAAGAGATGTTTAAACTGTATTTAACGTGAATATGTAAACATTTTTGTAGCTATATTTTAAAATAAATAATAAATGTTAAATATAAAAAAACATTTATTAAGGTAAACATAAACAAATGTACGAGTTACCAATAAGAACTAAAAATGAAATAAGGGAAAATTTGAAAAATCGATAGTCTTGGACAAGATTTATTCACAATGAAAACAACTATTTAGGTATGAGATTTGACTGTCAACATTGATATGTCTTTCGGAGGCCATACTTTACAAATTACACGACCTTTAATTAAACCTTGAGGAACAGGACCAAATTCTCTAGAATCGTAAGAATTTTCCTGATTATCACCTTCTAACCATACGTGACCCAAAGGAACCTAAAATTATTGCGTAATATATTTCGCTGATAATGACGTAATAAGTAAATATAATAAATTTTTAATACATATAAAAAATGTTAAAATTAACAAAAAGTACCAACAAACCTACACTGAATAAAAATCTGTATTATTCTACATGAAATATAGAAATATGGTTAGACATATTAGTGAGCAACATGTATACCTAACGTATTTTTAGTTTGCGGTTAAACTTTACGCGGGTTACTTTTTTAATTATCGTATCCATAAATAAAGTTCTTGAATTTGTTTCTTGTAATTTTTCTGTTTACTCTTTTCCCATAAGTTTTTAAGGAATCGTATACCAGTGGTTACATTTTTTTTTTATCAATAATTTCTAGTATATATAAATATTTTGAATATGCAATTACAAAAGGTTTTTTGGTTATTAATCTTTTAATTGAACACATCGTCAATTATCACAATTACTTAAAATAAAGGAAGAATGTTTAAACTGAAATACTCACATAATCTACAGTATCTAACGATTTTACTTTATCGCCAGATAAAGCAGTTACACGTTTACATATATATTCTTTGGGTTTTCTCGGGGACTTACAAATAACAATATCTCCATAATCAAAATTTGAACTAATGTGTTCTGCAATTACTATATCATTAGCTATTAATGTTGGCTCCATAGATGGACCAGTACACTAAAATTAAAAATAAATAAATAATTATTGGTAACATTATAAACGAAATTAAAAGACATGTTGTTAGTACTTTGCTGTCAACATAAAGGGGAAAAAATACACGAACTTAGGAGATTTGAGTATTTTACTAGTAATAATTAGTAATATATTTATCTAGGTATATAGGCTTGGTCGGCTAGAAGATAGCTTGAAAAACTGGAAATATTCCACGAAAAAGGCAATATAGACTCATATTGTGGTTATAATATATTTATTAAATTACACTGCTACTGATATATAAACATATATTTAACCCGAATAAAAACAACAACAAATAATAATAAATCTTTACCATTAAACTGTGTATCACAGTTTTAACACCTAATAACTAATATATTACATCTCATCTTTTCCTTTTTTGTTTATTTGAGTCCCTGAAACAAACTTACATAATTTATGTATAAATAAGAAATTTTAATTTTATTAAGATTTGTCTGTTAAGATAAGACATAATCATGCAAATATTTCTGTTTAGTTCTTCTCCTCTGTGGATGCATACTTTTTTTTCCTTGATTGACCTTTCTCTGATGACTATTTCCATTTTTCTTCTCCTGCAGTTTTACTTCAATATATTTTTACATGATTTTTGTTTGATGCTGTACCACCTTAGGTGGGGTCTTTATTGTTACAATTGAACCTCTAATTTCTCCACAATTTCTTGTTTCTTGTTCAAAATTACTGTCGAATTTATTTTCATTACACTGCTTTTTAATCATAATGTTTCCTCCATATTTTATATCATTTTCTGGACATCTTTTGTAATTATCCATTTTAGCATTTTCTTTTCTAAATAGATTTCGTTCCCGAACTGTTCTCTATTTTTTGATTCAATAATAACTCTGCTGGACTGCCTCGCTGATTTATTTTATCAATCTGCCTTATTTAAATGTGCAATTTGTAAAATCTTTTGTAATGATCGGTTCTATCGCTACATTGCCCTGTGACCAATATGGAGGCTTGTGAAACAGTTTCATTCCATTTTCTTAGTAGAATTGTTGAAACTCTGTGCTTGCAAACTGAGTTCCATTATCAGTTTTAATTGTATGTGACAACCCATATATTGCGAATAATTCTATAAAAGATTTAATAGTAGTTGCTATATTCATCTCTTTTATAACAACAAATCTAAAATGATCTATTAATAGCCCTGTCCATACTTTTATTGACATAAAGTTTCCAGGTGCTCTAGAATCAATATACATCTCCGAATATACTTTTCCTTTTTTACATTTCTCATAACTATTTTTAGTGTTCACCTCGAAAATTGACTCATTTATTATGTTCCGTACGCTTTCCTTTTTTTTTTGCAACATCTTTCAAAATGACCTACTAAATGATATTTCGCGCGTGATTTATTTCTTGCCAGACATTCTTTACTGTTTGACAAATTATTTACATTGCCCCATCGATAACAATTCATTTTTTTTTATTATTTTTATTATTGTATTTACAAGAACCATTTTGAATGTTTCGCTATTACTTCTTCCTTGTCCATTGTCTTTATTTATATTGACCCGATTTACTTGTATTTTATCTGTACCTGGTTGTTCCACTGAACAAATCAGTATTTTTACTGCTTTTAATATTTTGGCCAAATTTTCAATTTCCGATAAATTTATATTACCTTTCTCTAATAATATACAGCCTTCTGTTACTTTATCACTAATGAATTTTTCTTCTTTATTACCATAGTCACAATTTTTTACTTGTTTCCTTAACATAGTTATGAATTGATTAATATTTTCGTCCATTTTTATATCATTATTAAAGTATACTGCTCCTGATATATAAACATTTAATACGAATAGAAAAACTATAATAAATAAACTTCACCACTGAACTGTGTATCATATAGTGTTACTACCTATATTACACTGGTCATTACGAATATCGTTTTATACTAAATTATTCATATCAGGGTGGGAGTTCAAATAGTAAATGTTTAAAATCTTTTTCTTCTTCCAGTGCATCCGTTAACTTCGCGACCAAATTAGCTTTTATGGTTTTGTCCATTGTTGTTCTAAAGAGTTCTGTGGATGTTACTTCGAACCATGTTCTAAAATTCTTGAGGAAAGGTATTCTTCTTCATCCCATTATCTTGCCTTGAAGAATTCTCTGCAATAATTCATATCTTCTTCTATTTATCACTATGTGGCCCATAATTTTCTAGACTTTACTGTGTTCAGGATTTTCAGTTCTTTGTTCATCTTGAATAAAACATATTTGTTGGTACATCTCTGCGTCCAGAGAATTTTCAGAATACGACTATATAACCACATATAAAAAATACTCAACTTTTTCGACATGCTTTCCGTCAAAGTCCATGATTCCACTCCAAGACTATTGAAAAAACATAACATCGGGGTAGTCTAATTTTCGTTTGTAAATTTAGATCCTTACACGTGAATAACTTTCATTTTATTAAACTTGCTTTCTTTATTCTGCATTTTAATTCTTGAGATTGATCATAAATTTTCATTTATTATAGTTTCCAAATATATATGGTGATTAACTATTTTTATATTTTTGTTTTTTATGATCAGCTGACTGCGGGGTTGTGCTTGATGATTAACATATATTTAGTTTTATTAGAGTTTAGTTCCAGGCCAAATTTACTGATACTTTCTACGTTTGAAGACCTCTAAAATGATCCGTGAAAATTACAGTGATTGTTCAGACGCTCACCATTAACTAGTGTAATCCTTCTTCCGAATCCTAGAGGGCTTCTTTAAAAATTTGTTCTGAGTATATATTGAATAAAGTTGGCGATAACACGCATCCTTGCCTCACCCCATTTTGGATTGTCTGAGCATTAGACTTCTTTCTCCCTCAATCTTTACATAGGCTCCTTGGTTCCAGTAGAGATTTGTAATGATTTGTATATCCTTATCGACCAATCCAACTTACCGTAGAATCGGAATCATCTTACTATGTTGCATCCGATCGAATGCCTTGCGTAGGTGCCGCAGTTAACATCTCTACATCTTTGTAATATTAATTGTAACGAAAACAATGCTTCTCTTGTTCACAAGGCATCTCGGAATCCAAATTTGGATATTTGTTCCTCCCTTTTTTTATAAATTCTGCGATGAAAAATCTTTAAGAATACTTTTAGGAGATGACTCGTCAGACTTATAGTTCTATACCCGTTGCATATTCTTGCTTCAGGTTTTCTGATAAAGTAATGAATTCTATCCTTTGTCGTATATTTTGTTAAAAATATCAGTCAACCATCTTATATCAAAATTTTTAGAAATTCAATAAGAATTTTATCTGGACGTGGGCTTTTCTTTCTTTTATAAGATTAACTGCATTTTGTACCTCGCTTATTGTAATGCTTGGTCCGGACTCAAATCTGATGGGCATAGTAGGTATTGAATAATTCTTTTATATGCTTTTCCCATGGTTTTGGACGTTCTCTTTTCTCGATTATTATTATTTCACCTTGCTTATTGATCAAACATCCAGTAATTCTTTTTTTGTATGTTCCATTAAGTTCTTTTACTTTTTGGTGTAATGAGAAGCTATCATGTTTTTTCTGTTAGCTTTCAACTTTTGTTTCGCCCAAGTGTCTTTAGCTTCTCAAATTTTCCTTCTTATTTCTCTTTGTAAGTTTCTATATGTCATCGTATTTGAATATCTCACTCTTCTTTCCTCCATCAGATGCAAGATATGTTCTGTCATCCATTATTTCTTTTTAATAATACTATCCTGTTTTAGGTACTTCTGAATAATATTTTCGGTTATAGTTATTAATTCCTTAACTCAGATTCGTAGTTTTCAGTCACCTTCCCGTTTACATATCTGTTTTTTAATTCTCTTTTTATTACTGTTTTTAAGTTTTCCCCAGTTATATTCTGGCATGATTTTCTTTTTAATATTTTTTAGATTAATATCTAGTCTCCACTAGTGGATTATGATCTGATCCGATATTACCTCGGTAGGTTTTAACTGAGGTTATACTATTTCCAAACCTTTTATTCGCCAATATATAGTTTATCTGGTTTCTTATTATTTTATCGGGGGTATCCCCTAGTGCTTTACACGTGTATAGGCTTCTAGGATGTAATTTGAAGAACGTATTGGTGATGACAAAATTATTTTATAGATTGAAGTTACAAAGATGGTCAACATCCACGTTCGTTTCTTTCACTATGGGCCGATATTTCCACTAACTCTACCTTTCCCAACCTTTGCATTGAAGTCACCCATGATAACTGTAAGACGTTTCTTCGCAACTTTTCTTAAGATTTGGGAGAGTTGTCTGTAAAAATCTTCAATCTCCTCCTAATTGTTATCTGCCGTTGGTACATTGATCTGAATAACATTTAGGCATACTGGGTTTGAAACCAAATTGTAGCAACATTATACATTCTGATACTGGGATAAAATTTGAAACATGACTAGTAATTTTTTGTTGACGATGACGCCTACTCCTCTTCGACGTTTATCCTTACTACCGGAGTAATATACAGAATGCTTATTTACTGTACATTTTCCATTGTTAAGCCAACTCATCTCATTAATTCCCATAATATTTATCTTCATTTCTTGAACAGATATCTGAGTTTTTCCTGTTTGATACATTGTGTTGACATTCCAGGTGCAAATCTTAACTGTTTAACATAGGTTCGCTAAATAGCATTTTGTGTATTCAATTTTAATAACGTTGTATTTAATGCTATGTAGGAATGGAATCAAATACTTGGATACAAACTAATAATTTATTATGGTTACGAAAATAAATGAATACAAATATGTGAAGTAGTGAAATGCAATAAACTAATGAAAATAAATAAATAAGCACAAAGCCGACATGAGTATCGATTAACAAAAAATAAAAATAACTAAGTAAATAATATTTAAAAGAACGATAAAGGAAGGAAACCAAAAATATGAGAAAACTGCTTATATTTAGACAATACCCAACAAATAAAATAAATTTTTAATTAACCACATGAGTAATTTATCAATATAATAAATTATATCTAAACGTGCAAAAATTAAAAATTACGTTCGTAACTCACGATAATTAGTTCAGCAACGTGTTCTTTAAAGCAGTGTACTACACAACTATATTGTACAATAGATGTTATAAAAACATTAAGCTTGGGGGAACGCTTAAAAATATTAAAAATTTTTGAACGGAATCCCATTAAAACTCTATAGTTTCCCAAATTTGCTAAAATAAAAGAGCAAAATAAACAAAGTTAATTTATTGACATTTCACTCAGATTGGGAATCATGTATTCTAGGACAGAAATATTTTCTTTATAAATAATTTAAAATAAATGGATTTATACCGTTACTTAATCATAATTTTATAAATGAATGGATAATTTAACATATAATTTTAAAAAAGTGTATTCTTGAAAAAATTTTACAAAAATCGTTACGTTTCCATCCATTCAACAAAGGTTTAACGCTCCAGATAAAAACTAAAAAAGTAATTAACTTTAATATACATACAAGTTGAAGTATATATCTCATAAAAGTTGGTTTTTGTATCTCTAAGAAGTTGTTAATTTAAGTACATTTTTAAAATGTTATCTTTTTAATAAGATTTAGTTCCGGGGTAAATTAATGTTTGTACGATTTCTATGGTTTTTGATCCTTTACAATTTAAAAGTGTAATTAAAACGTTTGTATTGGATATGGCGTTTTGTTCGATTAGTAGGTCGGATATTTTAAGTTTTGGCGGTGTATCAATTTATTTTTGATATCTGTTAAAATTTAATAAAATTGTTATTTATGACTTTATTATTTGAAAATGAAATATCTTTTATATGATTGGTGGTTATAAAATTATTTCTATCTGACATGGATAGTGAAGTAACTAATAATATAGTAAAAGTTAAAAATGTAAAAATGGAATTACGTGAAAACAGATGTGAAAGTGAGACTAGTGAAAATGAGACAACTGATAATGAAGCTACGATAAGTGAACCCACTATGAATGAAGAAAATGCGGCGAGTAATAACGCAAGTAATGGTTCTGAAGAAGTTACACCTAGTGAAGAATTTGAGCCAGTCGAAAATTTGTGGATTAAAGAAAAATGTATTTTTTGTGAAAAGGCTTTGATTCAGTTGGAAGGTGTAAAGTTACTACAATGTTTGCATTCATCATGTTCTCCTTGTATAACGAACAGATCAACCGCTGAAGGTATGTGTAATCCTAGTATTAAACGTTACAATTAAGGTATATATTTTGTATTATCTTGTCGTTTATAGGAAGTCAGGATTAATTTATATGTACTTATCTTACAGAAATAGCTAGTACACATTTGTTGTTAATTTTGTAATGAAATATGTTATTTTAATGTTTGTTAAATTATAAAAACGTATTGCGGTCGTAATGCATTGCGGTATTCACTTTCAAATTATAAATAATATTTGATATCAAATTAATTCTAACATTTAATATGAATTTTAGTTTATTTTTCCTGTATTATGTTGAAAACATTACTTTTGGAAATGATTTCGTTTACTGTATGTTATTTAGAGTAGATTTAATATTTTGAAAAGAAATATAGACATTTAAAAAAAATTGATTTCGGCATTTTTGTAAAAATATTTGAAATCATGAATATTCAAACCAGGTAATTAATTAAAATTTCACTGGTTTTTTCTATTTATATATTTCTCACATTCAGCTGAAATATACAATTTCATAACAATATTTGTGTCCATATGTATTCGGTGGATCTCAAAAGTTATAGTTGCACAACTGTTATCTATTAAGGTTACAAATACGTAAAAAACAATGAAACCTTTAATACTAGTACTTATCATTGCGGTACAAAAATTATATTTCGTAACAATATATTTTTTAATTAGCCGCATATTACTATTTTTTCAAGTGTAATTTTTTAAGGATGACTATTGACGACATGGTTTACTTCCTATTTAATGAATTCTAT
This sequence comes from Coronaproctus castanopsis, assembly GCA_032883995.1. Taxonomy (NCBI): domain Eukaryota; kingdom Metazoa; phylum Arthropoda; class Insecta; order Hemiptera; family Monophlebidae; genus Coronaproctus; species Coronaproctus castanopsis. The sequence continues at coordinate 59,804,600 of CM065052.1, forward strand.
CTATCGATATTGGAAAGAATCATAAAATCAGTTAATAATTTCATATCAGGACAAACGTCCAATTGGTGAAAACAAAACAAAACAAGGACAAAATGAAAATAGTACTCAATTTTACAAGCGATAGGAACGAAAAATAATAATCCTGGAATCTTGCCGGGTCAATCCAAATTAATTACAAAAAAGGTTTTTTATCGTCTTTAATCTCGTATTTCAGAGTTCCTTAAATGAAATTCACTAATGTTAACGCATTGTAGCTCTGGCTGAAAAAAAGCTCTATAGTTGAAAAAATTATTTGATAAAAATAATTCGAATACAAACAAAAAATACTGCCATAAATAATGTGACAAGAAAATTTTTTACTACTCGAAATCCAGGCATGTAATTCGAATGTAATATTTCATTAATGAAGTTATCTTGATTAAAAACGAGTCCCGAACGTTTTTATCCAAGCAAACGGATTTACTTTTAATCCTTTAAAATTTTGTGATGAAGAAACTCATATGGAATTTAATATAATAAATGAAATGATTGCCTTCTTGGGAATTATTTTTTCAAATATTTAGTCCCAAATATTTGACTACGAAAAAAAAATTATTAAAATAAATACATCTTCGGTTCAGTCGACAAAAAAATTGTTTTAATGAAAACTCAGAATAATTACGATGGACTTAAATGTGATAAAATTTAATGTAATCTGGAAATAAAATAAAATTTTAATTAATTGAAAATTAGAGATGAAGTTTATGTTAAGATGAATTCAAATGATACAGCTAATCGCTTTTTAATCTATAAAAAACTAATTTGATATATTTTTGGAACTTTTAATTAATTTGAAATCAATTTTCCTCCAAGTTTGATAGGTATAATTTATTAAATGAGCCCTAGCATTACCTCTAAATTTACTAATAGAAAAATATAGTAATGGTAGTTTCTGCGGATCATTCGAAATGAAATCTGGAAATAATTCCCTTTGTGCAAAATTAATTTTCAAAAAATTCTGGCTTATCTGACGATGTAATAGTAATCGTCATTTTTTATGTACTATGTTATACATGGTAATTAAAAAAAAAAAAAGTACATAGAATACAGGAAGGTAAAAAGTTAAAAAATGTATAGAAAGAAAAGTTTAGTGATTAAAATTCACTATTTTTCTTGATATCATTATAATAGTAAAGTTTTTCAAGGTTGGTAGATATAAAAACAAAATAATGATTCAAATAAAATGAATTAACTATTGTGGGTATATAACACACTAATCAATTTTATAAATTATTAAACTGTTCTTTACTAGAAAGTTTCATTTTTTACAATATTTGTTTTTGTAAATTAATTTGTTTTTATGACTAATTGTATTGCAGGTGGAGTAACATGTACTCTGTGCAAAGTGGAATCGAGAAATTATATAGATAATTATTTCGTCTTAGAACAGGCTAGTATGAATGATGACAATTCTCAGTCCGGGAATGAGCCATCTCGTCCTGCGGAAGTAAAATGTACATCTTGTTCTGATTCTCCGATAGCCACCAGTTGGTGCGTGGAGTGTAGTGAATTTATTTGCGATGGATGCGTACAGGTGAATATTATTTCTGTATATTTTCTACAGCATTAAGCGTGTATATAGTTTTTGGCATAAATTTTTATTAATCTGTATAATTTATAAAATGTTAATGCACCTGAGATGTTATCGATTCGTGGTGTATTTTATGCGAACTTTATGTAATAAATTTCTTCGAAATAAATAGTAATTTATTTAATGGTGTAGCATAATAATAACCTCTTTATGCGTTCAAATATATGTATTTAAATTAAGATTTCACATCTGGCAAACTAATTTACGACGTTACATGAAGTTATTTATGTTAGGTTAATTTTGGCGGTTTTTTATTGGTAATTTACAAATCTCAAATATTCTCGCTTTTTAATGACTACTTAATTTGTCGTCGTGCTGTTGGATTTTTTTACTTAATTTGATTTGTGATTGTATCTTTAAATTCTTTTCCGAGAGATATTTTATTTTTTATCATTCTTGATATTTTAAATGAAAAATACACACGTGCTCAGGAAATTGATGTAATATCTTAAAAGTAATGCTGACGCCTATTAGGCTCATTTGATAGTGAAAAATATAAACAATCAGTGGTAATTCCTTGAAGATTTTGTCTGTATTTGTCAGATTAGGAAGTGGTTAATTTTTTCAAGTCAAGTTTATAAAGCATGTAATATTGAAAATAATATCGAACATCAGATTGATCTTCTCAAATACAAAAATATATATTGCTTTCTGTTTGAACGTATATTGACAAGGAATGTACTACCAATACAACTTTAAGAACTTATTATAGATCTTACCTCCTTGGTTGTGCGTAAACAAAATCAGTTGTAGTTTTATTAGTATTACCAAAACGTGTTTGTTATGGTTTATGCGAACATTACTATTTTTAGGCTCACCAGAGACTTAAAATTACGAAGGATCACACAATAAAGTCGAAAGATGATGCGGATGCTGATAAAGATTTAAACGAAACGGTAGATGGCGTAATTAGTAAATTTATGTGTGAAGTTCATTGTCAGGTAAGGAATTTGTTTTTTTATCGATGTTTAATGTTTAATTTTTAATTTTAATGTAATAGTAATTAAATATAAAATTAACTATGCGATGTTGAGTGAAAAATTGCAAAATTTTGAAATTACATGTTAATTGACATTTCTTTTAATGGTAAATGACATTGATTATTAAATTTTTATCGTTTTTTTAAACTGCAGCAAAAACGAATTATTTTTTTTTTATTCAGCACTTAGTTTAGTTATATTATATTTTTAATTGCTGATTTTGGTGAAAATAATGTGACTATGTATAGAAAATAATGTTTATTTTAAACGTTTTAAATTTAAATCCCTAAAAAGAAATATGTTAATAATTTTTGTCGCCTATATGTTGTTAAATAATTATTGAATGTCAAATGATTTAACAGAATATTTTGTTTCATACGCAGGTATTGTGTTAATTTCGTTAAAGCATTGATCATAAGTAAATATTAGAATTTAAAACCATCTTTTAATATATTATTCCTGAAATAATTATATATTTTATACAGGAAAAGCTGACTCTGTTTTGTGAAACTTGTAACGTAGTTACATGTCGTGATTGTCAGTTGACAGATCATCGAGAGCACAAGTACAAGTTCGTGGATGAAATGGCTTCAATTACTAAAAAGTGTATAACTACACTTTTATCCGAAGTGAAGTTAGTATACTTGTACAAGTTATTAATGAAATATTAATATGTTCGAAAGTTATAATACCTATTTCATGATTTTATATTCACTGGTTTTTACGATATGAACATTTCATCATTGTTTGATTTTTGAATTTTATAGATATTCTCATAACGATTTAATTTTTTATTTTATAGTTATAAACGGGTGTTATTAAAAAGTGCAATGAATGTGATCGATGATAGACAACTTATGATTGCTAATAAAAAGAAGGATCTTTGTAATGATATTACTCAAGCTGTTTACAAGTGAGTAACTTAGCGACTGCTTTACTAATGATAATGAAAACTGACATATTTATAACAATTTTATCGAAATGTAATCTAAATATTTAATAGTTTTATACTCATATAATTAAACACATCAGCTTATTTGCGGCATATTTATGTATTTCTTTTATTCAATTATTCTACGTGTAAAGTGATCATATATATATGTATATATATATATATATATATATATATATATATATATATATATATATATATATATATATAACTTAAATGAACTGCGTACACTATTACTATTATTTGCAATAAATACTTTCGATATGCATTTTGTGTTATCGTAGTTTTAAATGATATTTTCATTACAGATTAACAAGTTCGGTAGCAAATAGAGGGAAGCTACTGGTTGCAAAATTAAATGAAGTTTGCGAAACTAAACAAAAAACGTTGAACGATAAAAAGAATGCTTTACAACATTTAGCTTTTTTAACAGATCATTGTATACAATCTATAAATAGCGCTGTAAGCCATGGCAGTGATATGTCTATTCTTCGATCAAAGGGGTGCGTATTTTATATATAAATGCTATACGTTTTACTAAGTATTTGCCCCATGGTATCATGATACATCCAGTTGGTTACATTACTAACTTCATTTAATTATATTACAACATGTACATATTTCAATTATGAAAACAGTTTGGTTGTCAGAAGATAAAATTAATTATATACTTTGTATATATATATAGTAGAAAGCCGATTATTCGGACTAATTACTGTCGTTAATAATCCGGATAGTTGAAAATCCGGATATCTAATTCAAGGTATACGCAAAGAAAAGCGATTGTCATATTATCAAATTGAAAAGGAATGTTACTTATATATGTGTTTATTCAAAACAAGAAAAGCAAACTAATGGCATCAAGATTTATTTTTATACGTATATACGTATGCATTTACTAACAATTATTTAAATATGGTAACCCTAATTATGAAATACGTAGTTGAGAAGTACATTGTAAATAATTTAATCTTGTTTATTTTGTAATTACCATTTGACGTAAGGAATTTTTTTATTTCATTGCTGCTACACCACGAATTTGTAAATTCACGATATGATACTCGTTTTGTTTATCAAACCATTTGAATTGATTTAAAATGCTTCCGTATGAGATGGTTTTGTATCATATCCTGCATTTACGTTTTTCTTGTATTTTGTTCTGTTCATTTGCCTACATTATGTTCTCAACAATTTCGTCATCTGACATGATCTGGAAATCTTGATCATTTCTGTCACAATTGAGTCGCTCTTTTGTATCATCGATATCGCATTTTCGATATTTATCATTAGCTTATTTATATCTTCTAAGAGAGAATTATCCCTTTCAGTAATTGTTTCTTCGTGCTCCCAATTTAATGGTCTGTTCCAAGCTTTATTCAAAGTCCTCCTTTCAATCAATCCTACGCACCTACAATCATGTAATAACATTTCTTCAAATTCATTTTCTTGAAAAATGACAAAACGGTTTCTATCTTCAACAGATAAACAAACTGTGTAGGAGTTGTTTTCTATAAAGACGTTTTAATGTTTCAATAACACTTTGATCCATTGGTTGTAGTAAGGATGTTACATTACGTTAGGAGGTAAAAATTTCACTTTAAACATTTCATTCTCCCTTGTTAACAGTTAAGCCGAAGGATGGGTTGGAGCATTATCTGGCAAAAGTAAGACATTTCCGTGTTTACCACTTGCATTTTGAAATTTTTTTACTTCAGGAATAAATGTGTTGCTACACCAGTCCGTGAATATTTCAGTGTTCATCCATGCGCTTTTTTGGTTCTTATAAATTAACGGAACCTTAAAATTTTTGAAGCACCTAGGGGTTTTTCATTTTCCGATTAGAAGCTAATGTTTTTTATGTATTCTAGTAGCATTTGCGCAAACTAATATTGTTAGTTTTTTTTTACTAGTTTTATATCCCAGAGCTCAATCTTCTTGTCACTTGTCGAGAAGCTAGAGATTTGATGTTAATGATTTCTAATTTAATCCGGTTTTATAAGGGTTGTAAATGAAGTCATAAGTCATAACCATTTTCCTTCAATTATTTTTTAAAACCGCCTTTAAAAGAATTAACTGCATCTACGTTAGCTGACACTTTCATCCTGTATTTCTAATTCGCGAATTCCATGACGAGATTTAAATCTGTACATCCATTACTTGTCACAAACGATTAATCTCCATCTGAGCAAAGGACCATATATCGGTTGCGTAGTTGATCGTTTTTGTAAAAACCAACAATACAAACCTTTTTAAAAGTTAATTTTTTGATTTATTTATTACTTTTCAATGTTTACACCCATCGTTATTATATAGGTCAACTTCAGAATTGAATCGGTATTTTTCTTAAAATATCGCTTATTGTAGAAGTAGTACCTATACCTATACCGTACTTATCGTCTAACTTAGACCGGTTTCTCATTTTTTTTTTAAGAAATCAATAATATTTTATTTATCTTTAAAGCGACAACTCCACCCTCTTTTGCTTTGACATTTTAATTACGACCGCTACACAACTCATCGACATAACAATTTGAACATAACTGTTTAGCTGCGTAATACACAATGTACGGTGCTTTGCCAGCTGTTCACTGTTCTCGTGTTTGTTTTATGTAGACCTGTGAAAGCAGACAAGGCGTTTTTAAAAATCATTTTAACAGAATTTCTGTTTTTTGCGGGTTCTTATTACGAAATTAAAATGGAAGACGTTCACAGACAACACGCAAAATATAGCTGAGCTAAGCCAAATATCTATCACAGGTCACACGGACTGTTGCGGCGTACGTGTATCCCTATGAAAAAAAATTTCTTCGGGTTGGCGATCCGGATAATCGAGAATACGTATAAATGAGGTCCGGATAATGGAGATGGTAATGAGAAACTAGTGTGCAATTGCAATATTATGCTAAGTTAATGTTTTTATTTGACTTATGTAATGGTCAGAATAGTGACGAATATATGACTTGTTGCGTGTTGATGTACAGCATGAATGCTAGAATTAGTCGTAGTTTCTTTGAGTCACGATCGCGTGTTAATCTCTATTTCAGTTCATCGTTGGTGTCTGCTTTTCATCTGTATAATTCATTAGCTAAACCTCAACCTTGTTTATATGGTTCCTTAGTTTACTTAAGTTTTATTATTAAGGTATTTTTTAATGTAGTGGACAAACTGTGGTACATTGATTCGTAGGTAATTATATTATTAATGTCTATCGTTTTAAATGTTCACTATCTTTTAATATATTTAGATAGTTCATTATACAATTGCTATTATTTTGTTTTCCTGTATTGAGTTATATTCTTCTTCTCCTTTCGAATTGGCTAACTATGGACCACGTGGTAAAATATCTTCATGATGTTTATTTCTTCCACTTCCTTTCACTCCAGTATTTCTTCATTGTTTCACTGTGTTTTTTCTTCCTCTCATCTGTCTGTTTGGCATCTTCTTTAATTTTTCTCTTCGAAATGTGCTAATTGCACTTCTGAACCTATTTCTATCCATAACGTCATCTTCCGTAACGTTAATTTTCTTAAGGTCTTCCTTAACTTCTCGGAACCACACGATTTGCGATCTAGAATTCCTATCGAAGTACTGGAAAATTCTTCTTGTTAGGCTATTTGTCTCCATTCTCTTCAAATGACCGTAATATCTTAATATTCTCTTTTTCATGGTATTGATAATATCTCCAGTATACTCATATATTTCTTTATTACTTCTTTTTTTCCATATTTCCCGATCAGGTCTCGGCCCCGGAATTTTGCGTACTTCTGTTCCAGTTTTTTATTCACATTCATTGCTAAACACTCTGACGCATATAGACATTCCTGTTTAATCACTACCCTATAATGTCTTAACTTAGATGTTATGGACATTGAATTTTTATTATATATATCTTTTGTTAGCTGAAATGCTAACTCATTTTTCTTATTCTATCTTGGTTAGCTGTTTTATACAACGTTGTTTGTCTGTATAAATTCCTCTAGATATTTGAATGTGCTGACTCTTTTTATACGTCCGTATTTGGTGACCATAAATCGAGGTGCGTTTTTTTCATCAGCCATATATTTTGTTTTTTCAAACGATATTTTTAGTCCCGCTTTTTCTGCTACCTCTTTAAGAATATTATTTTTATTATTATTATTATTATTAATGCCTTATACGTATACCCTATATGTATGTAAATTTGAAGGTATAGTATGTACGTATATTTTCCTAAGTATGTATTATATATAGGTACTTTCCAGTGTATCTAACGTGTATATATATATATATATGTAGTTTTGTATGTATATATATTTTATTATTTTGAGTAATTTAATATCGATTGTTTTGACTATACCGTTTATTTGTATGCATTTATTTATTTATTTTTCAGTGTTCGCACTGTAATTTACATTAGTTGTTATGTGAACCGTATATATGAAAATAAATAACTAATATGTATATTTAAAATATAAATTTCTCTCTCGCTAGAAAAAAACAAAAACAACATATATATAGTTCAGTTGTTAACATGTGTTTAAATTGCGTTTGTTAGTGGAATCAAATTTATCGTTGATGTTAATGGTCTTTTTCTCTTTCAGTTTTATTGAACTTATATTTGTTGCTATTTTAACAAATAATATTGTTATTGTTGAATGATATTTTTTCAATTATTTTTAGATTCATCATGAATTATTTAAGAAATGTTAAAAGTAAACGAGCTGATATTCCAAATCCAGATATACCTGTTAGAATTCAAGTAAATTTGGATAGAGTGACAGAAATTGCGAATGGTTTGTATCAATCACATTTATACGTAACTGTCAAATTGTTAATTATATATTCTCTTTTCTCCATAGATATTTTTTATTGCATTTTGAGCTCATGAAAAAGAGGAGTAAAATAATCGTGATTTTAGTGTTTGTCATACACACATATATATATATCATCATCATCATCATCAGGGGCGTATTTCAACTTTTGTCGCCCCTACGCCACACAAGTGGTGCCGCCCCATGTAAGGCCATCGATTTTCCAAAATTTTGTTACTCAAATATGTTGGTTCGGTTACAAAATTTTATTTTCTGAAAAGTGTTTTACTATTCTTAAACACAAAAATAAAAAATTTAAAGTCTATGGTATGAGTAAAATAAAAACTTTTTAAAAATAATCCATTTTTGTATTTACTGTATAATAAATAATTTACATTTGAAAACTTTACACTGTTTCAATAATTATAGTTGATAGAAAAAAGTCATGATGTTTATTAGCAAAGTTAATGATGTCCGTCCAATGAAAGTCAAGAAAAATTGTACTATAAAATAATTACTTGTATTTTTTGTGATAAATATATCTGATTTAAAACTAAAAAAATTAATTTTTTTTGTTAACAAAATTTATTTTTGGTCCTACATGCCGCCCTCCCAAAATTTGCCGCCCTATGCCATGGCATTCTTGGCATTGGGGGTAATACGCCCCTGATCATCATGTAGTCATCAGTCCGAAGACTGGTTTGCTATATATATATATATATATATATATATATATATATATATATATAATAAAATATCTCTAGTGCAAATTTTAGTATTCCCCGTATTCTTATATGGTTTATAAACTTTGGCGACAAATATTAAAGACCAGCGTCAGTAATTAAATAACGTATTTAAAAAAGAGAAGAAAAATATGTGTATATATGTATATATTTACACATGAAAAAAAACAACAACAAAAAAAACGGTTTTATCTATTGAGATACACCGTTATTCAAGAAATTCTAAATTAATTATCAATTGCGTTGATGAGCTATAAGTCGGCATGCAAATAAATAAATAAATAAATAAATAAATAAAAAACAGTAGTACAGAAGACACTATAGCTGTCTGTATAGAAAACGATTGAATAAGAGGTGTATGCTATAATATTCTGCTTAATTTTGTCAGTAGAAGCGCCAGTTTTCTTCAGATTATAAAGATAAAAGATCAATCCTTGATCGGATTTAGCTCTCATTGTGGTATTGCTGCTGTGGGATGATGGATTAATCGCGACTTGTGCGTCTGTGCGGTTTTTAAGATATTTCCAAAGTGGAATTGAATTGTTTCAGAGCATCTTCCTGTGGAAGATGTTGGCGATACTGTATATGATGATGTGAAGTCAAATGCACTAGATTGTATAAAGAAATCGAACAGCAAATGATAATGACAATAGTTTAGCGGCTATTCATATGTTTGGATTGGTAAACTATCATTTGGAATGTTATGAAATGCCCCGCATCAGAGGAAGATTTTTTTAAAAGGATGTTTAGTTTGGATTTCTTGATGTAATCAGTGTGTAGTCTCTAAGATGTCAAGGTGCCACACGTAGGGTGTAGAACATGTTTATAATTAATCTTTAAAAATACATTGCAATATACTTGTTGTGGAAAAAAGCGTTGTCTGTACACCGTGTATTTGTCTTGAGAATATTTTGCTGCAGTAATAGTTCTTCAGTTCATAAAAATCGTGAAATCATCGGTAAATAATGAACACTACATTAGAGGATGGATAGTGTCAAATAAGTCGTTATTGACTATGTTGAAGAGAATAGTGCTCAATACTGAGCATTGAGGAATCCCTCTTTGCAAATTTCGAATTTATGATGCATATATACCTATCTGTACAAAAAAATTTCTGTTTGACAGAAGGTTATTTATATAGAAGTTAACTTTCCTTTGAGATTCCCCTGGAGTAGTTGGTCCAGTACCTTGTGTACGGAAATTTTTTCAAACGCTTTTGAAAAGTCAAAAAAGATGACAATAAGAAGATTACTTGTTGATTCAACTATAGAATTCTAAAAGGAATATAATTAATATAATGTGGAACTGTTATGTCGGAAGCCGCATTAAGAACACCGAGGAAAATTGTTTGATTCCAACAGCTAACTTAAATGGTGTATACAATACGTCCAAAAATCTTGAAGAAAAATGAAGCGAAGTAGATTGGACGGTAGCTGTCTGCGTGTGAAACATTCTTGTTGAATGGGCTATTTTTAAAACTAGGAATGTATGTCCATCTAGATTTTGTTAAAGATTTGTAGCAGTAAAGCTAATACTGATGGAGGGTTGTAGCATCGAAATATGTAGATTATCGCGGCGAGATGCTGTATCATTCTTAGAGTTGATTGCAAAACTTATTTCTCTTTCATTATATGTGTCTATTATTGTGATTGCAAAGTTGATATGGTTTGTTGTGTTGAAAATGACTTGTGAGAGCTATAATTATTTTAGTGCATCATATTCCTTTGTTAGTTAATAATGGATGATATAACTTGTTCGGATAATTAGGTCATTAAGATCTATACTGTAATCTTTGTCAATTTCTAAGGGGTCACTATTTTTTGTTCCACACATGTCACAGAAGAGGGAAAAATTGGATGGTATTATGGTTATCTTTAACTAGCGGCTGAAGAAGTTTCCTTACGGAGGCCATAGAGTCTTCATGAAATGAGGATCCTTCTTTTGAAACAGAGGTTTTAGTTGAATTCTCAGTATTTTGTATTGAGAATGAGTTGTTTTTCCTGTTTCTTAAGACTTCAATAGTTAAGTTTGAAGAGGACTTCGAGGTTTTAAAGGACTGGGATATCTTGATTTAGTTGTATTGGTAATGAAGTCTGTTTATTGGGTAGATTAATCGGGGGTTGTATGACATTTTCAAGGTTAGGGTTTGCTACATAGTCCATAGCTTTGTGACCTTACAGTTGCATTTGAAGCAGTCAGTTTCTTCAGCCGAGACCAAAATACGATAGCTTCTAGAATCCATATAAAGAGTTTGGTACGTTCAAGTCTTCATAATTTGAAATGATAATATGCCCAAATTCTTCATAAAGGGGCTTAACTGTTAGTAAAGATATGTGATATTCGACTTTCATGTTTCGATCGATCTTCAAGTGTATTGAGAATTTTGATTCAGATTGTGGGGTTGATGTTTAATAAAATTATTTTAGTTGTGCGCGATTTTAACTTTTGAGTTTTAAGGAAGCCATGTGTAGAAATGAATTTATTTACGAGATGTGCCCTGTATAGGAAAACAGTAATTCGGTTTTTTATCATCTTCAACCAGGGTTTTTTAAAACTAATAGATAGTTTAAAATTCTATAGCCTAAAATATGGTTGAAAGTAATGCATTGTTCATCCGAAGGGTATTCAAAATTTTCGACTGGTTTAATTTTTCCTGTCTTACGTTTTCGGCGAACGAAATGTGTTTGGTGATTCGGACTTACACTGAATGTACGGTTAATTGTAAATTTTTGGAACATAACGAGGGGTGGAAGATTGGGGCAAAGGTTGTCCATGTTGAGCTGACTGTAAAAGCTATTGATAAATATTATCTACTATTAATCGATTGTGATATAAAACCGGCAACGATTTAGAGACACAATTACAAGATTAAACACTGCCAAACGAAATCAAAAACACCAGAAACTGATACTCGAAAACACGTTACTGTATAGACATTACTTGATTTGTCTGTCTGTCTCTTATATATATATATACACTCGCGCGCACACACACACACATATATACACACACACACACATATATATATACACATGCAAATTCCACAAATCTATCAGTTTGATAACTTCATTGTCGATAGCTACACTCTATAGAGACCCTCCGTGTTAATTAGAGACGAAGGCGAAACATAGATGTTCTTGTCTTTCATCATTTAACATCTTTCCTTTTCGGTGTTCATTTTCAACTGTTCAGTCGTAAACGATGCGCAGTTTTTCATGTTCTACATTACGATAAACTTGGTTTATGACATCAAGTTACTAATGACTCATTTAGTGTTAAATTTATTTTATTTTTTGTCCGGTGATCTGCTGTAATGTGAACTTCAGTATTTGAGAAAAATTATAATATCAAGGTCGTTACTCTGATTTCTTTCGGTTACTGTCACTAACAAAAAATACTGTTCATAGATACTATTTAAGTAAATATTAATTTTACTCGTCTCTTTAATTTACTTTTTAACATTCGAGAATTTTTTAACTAAAGAAAAAAATTATATTTTTCAGTTGTATCGACTTTGGGCTCAATTATGGTCGATGGACGCGTATATCCTTCTCCATCTTCATCGCCGTCGCTTTCGCCATCATCATCTTGTTCATCCCAAGGGCAACAGTTGCTGCAAAATGTTCAACAGGCATCATCCCAACAACAACAAGTACCTGTTGTAGTGCAAGAAATCTCTTTTCGAGGCCAAGCCAATACGACGTATCCTCAACAGTCAAATCGTCCTATTCATCGTGAATATCCTCCATCCTCTCCTCATTTAATAACGAATAATGTATTCCAGCCACCGCCTCCTTATTCGAAATCGAGGAGTCCCATATACTTTCAGGCTTTAACATCTAAAAATAATACAAATTCACAAACTATAGCCGGACATGTTATTAATAATAGTAAATAGATTTAAATACTGTATTAAATTCAAATTATTATTATTTTTTCTTTTTGTAGCCTTATTGTCCTAGAAAATGGGAAACAAATGCCATTTAGGCGCCTCAAGTATTTTTTTTAAACGTACTTTTTAATTTTAAGATAACTTATGATCATTATTCTTTTATTTATGCATTTATAATAGGATTAAGTATAACTGAATATAAAACATAATAAGGGCACTAAAAATATTTAGGAGCTGTTCAAAATTTATGTAGAGTATTTACAATTTTGGTTGCTCAAAATATCAACTATGTAGTCGAATATAAAAGAGATGTGGCAATTACTTAAGAAACTAGAATAAATATATAGGCATTATGGTCTGGAAGTGGATAATGAGAAAACTAAGATAATGGTGATTGACCAGAAAAATATAACGAAGAAATAACAAAATCACTCTTGGTTATAAAACGGTAAAAAGGTTTATTTACTTGAGATCGTTGGTGTAAAGTAAAGGATGGTTTAAAGGCAAAATCAAGCGACTAAATCAGGTGAATAGTTAAACTGTTTGGAATATGGAAAGATTCTTCTGTCTAAATAAATATTAAGGTCGAGCTCGTACACACTTTGATTTTTTTTAATATTTGTAGTGGGCGGCTTCTTAGAGATCCGTTAACATGGAAAAATGCACAATGCGTCTATTTTAGAAGAAATTCGCTACGGAGGTTAAGTTAGGTTATATTATAAAATTTCTGAACACATTGTACGTAAGCATAAACGAAAGAACGATAGTTACGGGTAAAAGAAATTGTGTATCACCAAAGGGTAGGGCGGCAACTAGATAGACAGATGCAGTGATTGCGGCAGCACAGATGTCATTTTCAGGATGCAGTATGATGTCGAACATCGTCCAGAAATGGAGGCGGATAATTATGAAGCTCTTGTCTGCGTTGATTTACCGATTTATTATACGTAACAATCAAATGACTTTTTTAAATGACAAATTTATTAATGAGTATCGAAATTTACTAAAATTTTAAAAATTGTCGCGATTTTACTTAATTTTTTATCACGTTTCTTTTTTTTTTTAGACTGATCTCTTATAAGGTTTATATCATCTAAATTAAATGTTTTTAAATCTATGTAATGATTTCACTGGTACTTTGAAAGTTTTTTCCCCTAAATTTTAAAAATTGTATTATCACGCTACATGTTTTTTATATTTAGTCTTCACATCAAATGCTAGTTACTTCTTTTTTGATTTTCTCTTGAAATAAATTAAGAATAAATGTTAGTATTAATATATGTCACGATAAAATTTTATAATTGTCACTGGGCGACAGAATATAGTACAAAAAATGTTGAATTACCAGTCAGATATTTTCTTTTTATTACTGAAATATAGAATTTAATTAAAATATTTTATTTGTTTTTAAGGTGCTGGTACGACTACGAGGAACATATATAGTTATCAACAACAAGTAACGTCGTCAACTCACCCTCAAAATATTTTACCTCATCAGCAATATGTCCACGATCAAAATTTGCGCAGTTTGTTAATGACCAACGAAAAAGTCCAAAATATTTCGGTATATTTAGATTTAATATTGTTAATTCAGTTGCGATTCGTAATTTTTTTTTTTTAAAGATTTTTTAAAAAAATTCGTTTTATCTCTCTTCCTAAAATAAAATTATCACGTAAAATTAGTACATAAATAATTATATAAACTTTTCAACTCCAATGGAACTAAATAAACGTGTAATTCTAATATACGCGAAAGCTTAACTGTTGTTACTACCGATTTTTACAGTGCAAATGTCTTGGTGGTGCCGTAGATCTGTACTAATTAACGCGAAAATTGTACATTTTATAGGTCAATAGAGTTTTGTAATAATCGTCGTATACGATTTTGGCCGTGCCGAATTATTTAAAACATATGGTTTTTGTTAAATTAATTAAGATGCCGGTTCATATAGTCTGATTTTTGTTAAACACGAATTACCGTACAAATTAATTTATCCCCTCTAAAGTATATAAATAACTTTTGCGTATTTTATAAGCATGTATCCATAGAGTATTATATTTTTACAATATAACGCCATTATTGATATTTTATAAGGTGAAAGTCGTTCATAGCAAGGTGAGTAAATTTTCTATTGAAGTTATTTCTGTTTTAAATTTTATATTATTTCTCTAAATATCTGTTTACATCAACATAATGATTACGATGAAAAATAATAAATAAATTTCAAGTAATGATAGCAGGTGTGTTATCGGAATAAGCTTAACACATTTTGCATAAATAAGAAAACATTTTTATTGTAAATATACTTTAAACGTTTAAAATGAATTTAATAATATACGTAGTCTTTGTAATATATAAATTTTATAATATTCAGAATATAAAAACACTTTATACAGTATCACCTTGAATATTTTGTTAATAACTTAATAATTTCGGATTTCAGCCTAATGTTGCTGTTGTAAACAGTGTGAATATGCGTTCTTCTAATGTGTCTTCCAATCAGTGTGCAAACATTGCATCAGTTCGTCATTCCATTTCGATAGCTGGTCAGGTAGTTAATAACAGACCTCCGTCATACTCGCAAAATAACAGATATTATCATCAGCAGAGCCAGCAGGTGAAAAATATTGTTTTGTTTGTTAAATAATCGTAAATGTGATTCGATATTCGGGTATTTTATTGTGCCGGGTATTTAACGGAATAACATTGCTTATAATTGAAACATATTCGTTAAAGTGTGAGATTTCTATGAATTCGAATATGTTTCACAGTAACATAAAGTTCACAATAGAAGAAGAAAATAATGGTGAACTAGTGTTTTTAGTTTGATTAGTGAGGCGTTCTACATGCGGAAAATTAGCTACCTCTGGATTTAGAAAATCTGCATAGAAAAGTATGTGCACAAGCAGTCGCATCACTGTCCGAGTGTAAAAGTAGGAGTCTACAAGACTTTGTTACACAGAACCAAAACTATTTCAAACAGTACTACCTTAAAGAAAGAAACTGAGAATATAAAAGATGCTTTGATCATTAATGGTTTTAACAAGAAGGAGAATGCATTTCGATACTAAAAATTTTAACAAAGAGAATGGACACTAGCTTAATTCAACTGGCTGCCGGTCATTGCCATAATGAGAAAAAAACAAGTTATAATAGGAACAAAAACTTTTAGTCAAGTAAACAACTCCATTCCCCCGTATGATGACAAAAACAATGATAAACGAATATGCGCACAGCAGGGTGCTTGTAAGTCGTGATTGCGCTCTTCTAAGGGTAATTCTATAAATATACCTACACATTTGTAACCGCTCTCAGTATAAAAATCTGACATGGTTTACATCGAAAAATATTGAAACGTATGGATATCAACCATGAAAGTTTAAAAGTGTATTTAAACAAAATAGCGAAGAAATATAATCAGTTTATGGATTAGTTTGACCCAAGAATAAAAATCGATAAAAATACGATCTCTCTCACTGCGCGTTCACACACAACATTATATGTATATATATATACATATATATCATCATAGTTGTTGGGCTCGGTCCGAGCATCGTGATATGATATTATGATTCATTTTAATTATTCCGGGTACTTTCAGCATTTGCCGTCAGCAATACATTTCGAAAGCATCAAATCTTCGAACGTCTGTCTCTTTCAATGTCCAACACTCAGATGCATATAAGAATACAGAGAACACTAACGTTTTCATTAGGTGCATTTTGGTGGTCATCGATTGAGTTAGATATACATATGTAGAAATGCCACACACACATACATATATATATATTGTAAACGATTAAATTAATTTTGGATTTTTTTTATTTTCAGAAAGCAGCTGCGACTCCTGTCTTGAAAGTCGAATATAAACCTCCTCCGCCGACTACTTTAATTTTAGATAGCACGCATTACGTTCAACCAAATAGAATGAAATTAAACGCGGTAAGAAATCGTATGAATATACAAGATAGTTTCCCACTCTCCATTAGTCCACAACCTGCACACGTTCAATGGCACACGCCGCAAATAAGTACGTCGAATACTACAAACAAACAATTGCCATCCTTACTCTCGATGCCACCTATTGGTAATACAAATGACGACTCTTACAAGATAACTTTAAAACCACTTCGTTCTCAATCAGCGTCGACGCCTCCAGGTATTTGATTGATTTATTTATTTATTAATGAAAGCTCTTATGCTTGTCAAAAGAGTTAGTTGTTGAAATTTTTATTGTATAAACATATACATTATTTGCCTTACATATAATTTTCTATTCGACCCATTTTTTTTTCTTTTTTCTTTTTTTTTACCTTTCATAATAGTATATTTATTTAATAATTAGAAATTTGTGTTATAAAAATTAAGGTGGCAATTGCCAGTATAAACTCTATTTACAATCTTTTACTTATATTCTCTAACATATGTAATTTGAAATTTATTATATTCCATCCAATCAACAAACATCAAAACAGGATTTCAACAATATCATAAAACAGCTACCAACATATTTTATACTACTTGGTGATTTTTACGCACATAGCCATACACGGGACTCCAGACATCAAGATTCTATAGGAATCAAATCGAACATTCACTTGTCAATAACCACAATACCGCTTTATTAAATAAACGAGATCAACCAACTTACTGCGATCCAAAAATAGGATTTTTTCCCTCTATCGAGCTCACATTTGAGTCCACTGATCTGATAAATGAATTCGATTGGCAGGCCCATATGGATCTGAGCCATGGCGACTATTACCTAATCTCTCTCTCATATAAGATATACAACTTTCACGCTTCACGGAGTCAGAAATGGAAAATAAAAGAAGCCAACTGTTCATTTTTCACCGACAGCACAACATCCACTTCTATCATGCGGATAATGTGAAAAAGGATGTTAAATTTCTAACCAGCGTAATCATACAAGCTGGACTTTTGACTGTACCTGTGTCCTCAGCCAACCATGAAAACGAGTACCTTGGTGGAACAACAATATTGCAAAGGCAATTAATCTGCGGGAAAAAGCATTAGAAAATCATAATTCATTGGTAAATCTTATTGAGTATCGTAAACGTCGGGCACACGCGCGCACTCTCAATAAGAACATAAAAAAAAAGAATGTTGTCAAGGTTTCACATCTTCCATCAACCAATATGAGCCATTCTCAGCAGTGTGGAAGAAAATACAGGTGATCAATTAGAAAAATTATCAATCAAGCATTTCTGCGTTATACAAGGAGGATTCTCTTATTACCAACACGGCCGAGATGGCCGATCTGTGGCTTCCCACTTTTCCAATGTATCATCTAATTCTAGTTATGACAAAGAATTTTCACAGCTAAAGCAAGAGATAGGAGCTACCTCAATCAGCTTTGATTCTTGCAACTATGAGAATTACAACCGTCCAACATCGTTAGATGAGATGCAACACTGTATTCAATATCACATCCGCGACTCCTCACCACGACCAGACAACATTCATACCATTATGTTGAAACATCTTCATGCATCAGTCAAGTAATATTTGTGACATATCTTTGATAGGATGTGGAATGAAGGAACTTTCCCTCTAAAATGGAAAGTAGCCATAGTAATTCCAATACTGAAGAGGGGGAAAAATAAAACTGAAATAACTAGCTACCGGCCCTTTGCGTTAACAAGTGTCTTTGGTTAACTATTGGAAAAATTATTCAGAAAAGGCTAACCTGGACCTTGGAAATGAATAATATGTTCACTCGAAAACAATATGGTTTCCGAAAACATCGCTCAGCAATGCAAGCCATCATTGATTTCCAACTCAGGATTCATAAGGCATTTAGTGACCGAAATAAGTGTATTCTGTCTTTTTTTACTTGCAAAGGGCGTACGATACAGTATGGAAATATCAGGCGCTTATCAGCCTATAAAAGCAGGAATCTATGGCCGCATCGCCAGTATATCGAAAGTTTTTTAAATGAGAGACAAATCAAGTACGCTTAGGCAACACCTATTCAAAACTGTTTTATATGGAGAATGGTGTGCCACAAGGATGCGTCCATAGAGTAACACTCTTCCTGTTAGTCATTAATGATATAATGCAGGCAACCTGACCACCGGTACAATTCAGCCTTTTCGCAGATGATTTAACAATAATGTTCCAATCATCTTCACCGACTAGAGCTGGTCAAATCATACAACGGTATATAAGTGGAAGTCGAGGCTTCACACTTTCAGCAGAAAGATCAACTTACGTTGACTTCCATCGAAACACTAAGTGCAGTCAGCGCCCCAAAATCTTCCTGAATGGCTTATAACTATGTTTGTAAGATACAGTGCGTTATCTCGGAGTAACTTTTGACAACAAACTGGTATGGAGCACGCATATCAAAAACCTCATGAAGTCAGTTATAAAGGTTCTAAACATATTGAAGAAAATTAATAATAGACGTAGACGCGTAGGGTCTGTCTTCTTGGTACCCCCTGTCACTCATTGCTTTCGACTTCCTAAGTCCTG
This sequence comes from Coronaproctus castanopsis, assembly GCA_032883995.1. Lineage (NCBI taxonomy): Eukaryota > Metazoa > Arthropoda > Insecta > Hemiptera > Monophlebidae > Coronaproctus > Coronaproctus castanopsis. The sequence goes on from CM065052.1 coordinate 59,824,086, forward strand.
CTCCATATTCTCAGCTGAATCATTTGCTATTTTCAAGTGTCTAGAGTTCCTGTCCATTGCTTAATCTTCTTATAAATTCGTTATCCTTTCTGAAACCACCTCATTTTTATCAAACCTAATCCACTATCTCAGTTACAATTTTTCTTCCGAACAAGAATGAAAAATTTTATCATTACCAGATTTTGAATATTCCACTAAAATCTTACCCATCTTCTTCAAGGCACAAACCCTCCTCTCTGTCCCTTTTGCCAAATGTCACAACTGCTATATCCCCACATACTAACATCTTGTCATGTTCTCACAACACTGAGATCCAGCACGGCCTTCTTTCTTCCTTAACTCAACTCTTATCTGAATCTACCGACCATTATTCATAATGTTTTCCTGTTCCTGGGTTTACTGAACCTTTTAAATCAGATGTAGGATCACAGTAAGTCCATAGGTGCATATAGTTCATTAGTGCAGCCGGCACCCGTACTATCAAATAATATAATCAATTTAATAATAATATCTAAATAAAATTAATATTATGTTCTTAATATAATAAATTGTAATTTTTCCTATTTCTTGTTTCTTCGATGGCTAACTCATTAAATTTGTTATATTCGCTATTTGCAAATTCTGTTACATTACATTGAAAAACTCCATCTGCAAATTACATCTTTGTACAGGATATGGCAAATTGTATCCACCGAAGTACATGCAGTACAGTTTTCTGTTTTTTCTTTGCTAAAACGTCTTGGATATTTGTTAAAACTACTATGTCCGGTAATAAATTGTGCATTATGAAATTATTATTATCGAGTCTGTCATTAAAATTAAGGAAATATTATTACGTTAATCCGTTGTATAATTTTGAACTGTTTTGGGCTAGCTTGTTTTTTTTTTTATACATGAATTTTCTATTTATATATTCTGTTTGATTAAACTCATGGATCATTCGCTCTTCAATCGAACTAGGTTTATTAGACAGTGATAACAAAATCAACAATTCGAGAACAAAATCAATACTTTAACAGATAACTTAATCGTACGTATAATTGTTCGAGTCTTGACACGGTTAATTGGTAAACCTTAAGTGTCTTTCGATACTGATGTTGATAATATCAACCAGATGATATTTTCATTACGTTCATTTTGACAATTTTGAAATTAAGTTATTATTACAATTAAGTATAATAAAATAATTAAGTAAAATGATTTTTCAATTAATAAAAACTATCCAATGTATGATCAATTTGTTAAAATTTTCGGAGGAAGTGGCAGCGTGCATAATTGAAAAGTCGATATACGTCTATTTGAATGAATGAAAAGTGTATACGTAGTCTTAAGAAAATAAGAATAAAATTATTTTTTGTCGGAGTTAAATCACTATCTTTTGCTCATCATATTCATGTGTGTGTTTTTTTAATAACAAAATTATTATGAGAGGAACGTGTGTGCCAACATACGAAAATTGCTGACGTAAAAATAAATTTTTGCATATGTGTATAAAGTTTCGATTAGTTAAGTTATCCGACTGTCTAGAATTAAAAATTGTCACAAAAAACTCAAGCAAGTTAAATATACGTGAATGTCCTATCAGTTTAGAACTTTATGGGTGACTCATGTAAGGGATCCTCGTCAATGTGAAGATTATTCTGTACAAATCAATATGTGATGGTTTACTATTGATTTCCTTGGCTTCTTTATTTTCCCGGCAAGTTGTTACTGATTTACTGACTACTTGGAAAGCTGAGTTGATAGAGGTTTTTTAAATGAAAAATTCAATTCTCTGTGAGATTCGAACTCAGGTCGCGCGAGCAGAACACCCGAGTATAACTGCTACGCAGCGAGGCCCACACATTTTCATATTAGACGTATCGTTTATATTTTCATTATTTTTGTTTTCGATTAACGTTACGCTATAGGACTGATTTTTGGAAATGTAATGCTTTAATGTTTTTGACTACTCTAAATGATTTACTTAAATATCCGTTTTTTACGTAAGATAATTAATTATTAAAATTTTTGTCATATTAATGTTCTGAGGTGTGATGTATCAGACACGTTCTTTCGTTTTATTTTTATAGGTGTTTCTGTCTCATCGTCAGTTTCTAAAACTCCGAGCCCCCAAAATCATGTGAAATCACCGGGTGAAACGGAAAAGAATATAGACAAACTAGAAAGGGTAAGAATACATGTGAGAATGTTTTGTATTTACGTACGTATGTGTATGCGTGACATTTATACGAATTAAAAAGATAATTTAATTTTGTTAATATTTGAAAATTATTTAATATAATGCATAGTTAAAAGTTGTTTATTTCTGAATAATAAAAAGTTATCATGCGTTTAATTTTTTATATTTATTTAAAACGGTTTATTTTTTATGTTCACTTGAGAATGGCTTATAAAAAACTTTGTAATTTTTTATAAAAAAGTTTAGTGATTCTAACTTCCTTTTTGTTATTTATTTCTTTTTCTATTTAGTGATAATAGTTTCATAAACTTAATAGTGTCATTGTCTGAGTAAATGATATTTATACGATTATATTATATGCATAATTTCTATTTATCGTACGTATTCATTTTTAAGATGTTTTCCAACGTGCGTGACTAATAACTTTTATAATGAAAAACATACGTATATAATACCGCGTCTTTTTGTTATTATTGATATAATTTTACAATTAATTTTACCTGACAGGATTCCGTGAAAGATTTAATGGCAACAATCGCTAAATTAGATAGTAAGGCTGTTGTCGTTATGCCGGTTGGTGGAAGTGGTGGAGGGGGCGATGGAAATGATCGTAAACGTAAACCAAGTAGATCACCATTGGTCGATAGTTCTACGGGGCCACAAATAGATCAGTTGCTAGATAATCAAGTAAACGGAACAAATAACGGCCTAAATAATCTTGGTAAATGATAAAAATATATACTATATTTTTTTAATATACCGAAATATTAAATTGCTTGTTTAAGTCATTCTTTCCCAGGCAAATAAATAAAAATTAAATTAACACGTGTCATAAGCTAAAATTAGCTTATATCAATATAAATAAAGTTCGGTATTTTTGTTAACATAAGGTAGAAAATTTAATCGCATGCGTTGTAAAAAGTACAACACTGGAATTTTTTAATTATATTATTTGATGCAACAGTTTTGCTGATGCGACGATTGCAGCTATTTTTCCATCAATTCTTTGATCAACACTTTTGAATATTATCTGCTTTTCCCCATCATGTATGGCGCTCAGTAGACATGTGGTATTTTTTTCATATTTTTTATCTTCAAACGTTTGGTATTGCATATTTAAATTCCATCGTCATTTTTTTACCATCATTTTTGGTGCTCAATAAACAAAATAGTAGGTGCAGTCCGTGTTGTTTTACTGTTTACAACGCGAGTGCAAACGTGTAGTAGTTTTTATGTTTAGTTTATGCGGTATCTTTTTCACATTTTAATCTTCAAAGTTTATTGCTGTCTATTCATTATGTCAAAACTTATTGATATTGTTGAGCGAATTATTTGACTGTGAAAGTGATGGCAGTGATATCCTCTTTGAAAGGGACTCTGACCTTTCTGAAGAGAATATTGACAAAAGTGATCACAATTCAGAAACTGAAATAGATTTACAATTATTGTGGTGATGATGGAAAATTTTATTTAGGAAAAGACAAAATAACAAAATGGCGGAAAAATCCATTTATCACCTTTTAAAAGGGTAAGAACAAAAAATTGAATAAAAAAATTACCTTGTCCGAAGGTATGTGCAAGGAACTCTTCAACTGAACTTGGAAGCTTTTTTGAAAATAATTGATATGAACATGATCGATGAAATAGTCAAATGTACAAATAAGTATTTTGATAGTAATAAAGAACGTTTTCTCGTGAACGCGATTGCAAAGAAACTTGTAGAAGTGAAATTATGACATTGATAGGATTGTTATATATACTTGGAGTCAACAAAGCGAACCACTGTAATGTCCGTGAACTTTGAAATACTGATGGAACTAGGATGCAAATAAAACGCGCGATTATACGTGTAAATCGATTCCTATTCTTACTTCGTTCTTTGCGATTTGATGATTTAGAAGCCAGAAGCAATAGAAGAACTACTGGTAAACTTGCTGCAGTTCGTTTTATTTATGACTGTTTTACTGCAAATTGCAAAAAGTGCTACATCACGAGTGAATTTATCACCTTAGATGAAATGCTACAACCTTTTAGAGGTCGATGTTCGTGAATACAATACATTGAAAATAAACCAGACAAATATGGATTGAAAATATTTACCCTATGTGACGTTAAGACATTTTACTGTAGCAATCTGGAAATATACTGCGGAAATTAACTGTCTGGTTAGTATCACGTTTTAAATACTCCAATAAAAATTGTAAAAAGATTAAAACGTGATATTCAATATAGTAACAAATTGTGATAATTATTACGCAAGTATTGCTTTGGTAGACTATTTAACACAAAAAATATTACTTTTATTGGAATTAAAAAGGAAATAAGTGTTCAGAATTTGTACCAAGTAAAAGTCGAAAAGTTGGAAGCACTAAATTCGGTTTTTAAAGGGACAAGACAATATGTTCCCAAAAAGAATAAAGCAGTATTACTAATTTCTAGCATGCATGATGATGCAACTCTCGATAAAAATATAAGGAAAAAACAGATATTATTCTGGACAATAATATCACAAAAGGAGGTGTTAATGTGTGTGATGTGTTCTGCTTATTCAGTGTCCAGAGTTACCATAAGGTGGCCACTTGTTATTGTGTATATTTTTATGGATATTGCTGGAATAAATGCACGAGTTTTATTAATGTTCAAGGAACATGAAAAACAGAATGAGCGGTGGAGACTACTCCTTAAAAAAACTCAGAGAGCCTCATGAAAGAATATTTGATATGGAGATCACAAATATCATCATTACCAAGCGATATTTGCATATTTTTAGAGAAATTTCTACCAGTTCAAATCAGCGATGATGATTCTAGCACGTCAAGATGCCCACCAAAGAAAAAGGGTACATGTTACGCTTGTGGACGGAAAAAGAACTCATCAGCTTCAATGAAGTGTGATAAATGCAACCGATTTATATGCAAGAAACATACAAGAAAGCAAATAATCTGTAGCCAATGTTCAGATAGTAGTAATAATTATGAAGCGAACATGTAATTTATTGTTATACAAAATGTTTTATTTCATTCATGCTCTTATTTTTAATGTTCAACATATACTAAACTGTAACTATAACTTTCTAAATATTAGTATTATATTTTATACATTTGTATTATATACACACACATATATATATATATATATATATATATATATATATATATATATATATATATATATATATATATATATATATATATATATATATACACATATATATATATATTAAATGTGCATAAGTTAAAAATATATAGATTAATATATATGCAAATGTGTGCGTGCACGCACGCATACACACACATACAAAATTTGTTTTAATGAAAAATTTTAAAAAATAATAATCACGTAAGTAGCTACATATGAATAAAAAGACCAGTGTTGTAAAAAGTACAATGTACGTGTACTTGTGTTACAAAGTAAGGCGCGTGTAACGAAAGTTTATACGAAATATTTATCGCCATATCGAGTGTCTTAAAAATGTTGTTAAAAATGTATAGCGTTGAAAAATATTATGTATATAGCCGATATAGTATTGAAAAAAGTAACACGGTGATTACATGTTCGATATGTACGACATTACTGCATATTTTATATTTTATATATATATATATATATATATATATATATATATATAACGAAATTTTGATGTTTTCTTCGACTAATAGTTGGCTCTAAAATTGAAAAAGTATTTCATACGATCAAATTTTTTGACTATTTATATGTGTACATTATAATGTCTGTGGTCGTTACATTGTTAGTTTCCGAAAGGTATGAAGCTTTTCTCCACATATGCAAAATTCGCATGTCAGTTTTTTTTTCCAGTTAAAAATTTATCTGACACGAATGGTTTATGGTAGATTAGCGTAGGTTAAGTTTAATATTGCTTAGCAAATGTTTAATAGATAATGCTCGTGCTGATATTTGAAGTAAAATCGAAATCAAAAAGATTTGCGTTCAAGTTCTGTCTTAATCAGATGAGCGAAAAGAATATAATGTTTATTTCCAAATATGACATTTTCAAAAGTTCAAATTGCTAATTTCCGGGAACGATTAGAGTTAGATTTTGACGAAGGTTCGTGCATTAAACGCGTCTTAATCTGTACTTCGTCTTCATCATCATCATAAAAGTAATATTTCCGGAAGTTGCACATCACGAACTCTATATACATCGGCATCTGGCTGATTCAATTAATTTGACGAAATCCTTAATTCCTGTATTATTATTATTATATTTATTTAAAGACGCTCGACTGCATGGTTATTTGCGTCTCTGGTATCGATTATATACAGATTTTATAGTACATTTTTACATTTGGTTAATTTTAAAAGTAGATAGATTATTAATATTATTACATACAAATTTATAGCACGCTATACATATTGGTTAGTTTTAAGAAAGTAAATAAATTATTAATATTGTTATCATCATTATTTAGAATATCGTCCAGTGAAGTACTTTTGAAGCATAATTCTCTGTATCGAACTTCCGGCATTCTGTCAATATATGTCTTATCGACAGTTGGCATAGGCACTCGGTACATGTTGGCGGCGCATTCTTTTCCAAGATGTAGGTGTGCATTAATCGACACTGTGTCCAATTCTTGTACGAGCCAATATTACCTCCTCCCGACGGTTGCGGCGGTAGGATGTGTGCCATTCAGAAAGAATCGGTTTTATAGCGAACAGCTTTGTACCGTTGAAGCGCTGTTCCCATTCGGACTGCCACCCTAGCTTTATGCTTTTGTACAGTTTTGTTGAGATCTGTTTTAATGTTAGTTTCATGTGCGGTGGATTTTCATGTATGAGACTATGTACATGTTAAGGTTCCTACAGAGCAACTTGCAATGTACTCCTGTTTTTTGAATTCGTAAAATGCGATGTAATCTGGAGAATTTATTGCTTTTTCATAGACAGGATTTTTAGGAAGATTCCAGATTTTAAAAAAATCTTTCAATGACAGTTTCTTCGGTCGCTGAGTCGGAGTAGATCCGTTTCAGCTAAAAGACTGACTGTGGGACTAGTTCTTACAGCTCCTGTGATGAGTCGCATCGCGTTGTTTTGAATTGGCTCTAGTTTTTTGAGTGTGGTGAAGTTTGCACTATTATATAATATGCATCCGTAGTCCATTTTTGAGAGCACCAGGGATTTATAATGGAGTATTAGCGATTTTCTGTCTGCACCCCAAATTGTATGTGCCACCATCTTTAGCACGTTTAATGCTTTGTAGCATTTTGTCTGTAGGGATTGAACATGATTTAACCAAGACAGTTTTCTATCAAACGTTATTCCCAATATTTTCATTTCCGCTGTAGTCTTTACAGGTTTATTGTATATCGAAATACTGCAAGTGGGTGGAAGAGGTCGTTGAATTCCAAAGGTGATGCATTCTGTTTTTGTTGCCGAGAAGGTTAGTCCTTGCTTTTTAACCCATTTGGTGATTCTGTTAACTGTATGTTGAAGTATTATTTCAATATTTTTAATATTTGTACCGGATAGATAAATAATTAAGTCATCTGCAAATAGACTATATATTGAACAGGCATTTTAATAGTTTTGGATATTTCGTTTATACCAATAATGAACAGTGTTGGACTAATCACAGACCCCTGCGGAGTTCCATTTTCTAATGTTTTGGTATCGGAGATGATGTTATTTAGCCTTACTTGCAAAATCCTGTTTCGTAGAAATTCATTTATGAACATTGCCATGCGATCGCTTATTTTCCATTTAGCTAAATCAGTATTTGTGGTAATTAATTCCATTCTTTTTCTTCCTCTAAGTGCCTTTCTTGAAATTTTACCTTGTGCTGCTAAGTTGAAAAGCCCTTCTCGGATTTTGTGAGCGATATATTTAATTCTACTTTTTATGTCGTCCATTAATTGTAACTTGTTAACATTGCACCTACTAAGCACTCCTCGGTTGATCATCTTATCTATTCACGGAATTTTTATCATGCGTCCATCTGCCCACTTTTCAACGACGTTAATTCTTCTTTTACAATTTGCATTTATTGTCCAGGTTTCCGCTGAATAAAAGCAACACAGACCAAATGTAGCGACGTAGTATTCGTTTTTTTTTGTTTTTAAGTCCATCTTTCTGTTTTTCAGAACTTTTTCTATATTTCCAAATAGATTTCCAAACGCCTGCCTGACCATTGTTATTCTGTAAATTACTTCGTTATCACGCCCATCTTAGAACTGCTAAATATTTATACTGTTTTACCTTTTCTAATTGTTGTCCATCTATTTTCAGTTTTGTTCCTCTGGTTTTCTGTCTGCTAAATCTCACGATTTTTGTTTTATTTACATTTATTTTCGTGTTGTTTTTTCTTCCTTCTTTATTTATAGTATCTAGCATTTTCTGCATCCGTTTCTCCGTTTTGGCTATCAATACTTCATCATTTGCGTAAGTTCTTAATATATGTTAAGTTATTCGACTTCGGCTGATATTTCTTATATAATGGATCACCAGAACAAAACCGACTTAGAATCATATTGATTTCGTAAGTTATTATTTTATTAAGTCATATTGGCACATCGTGTATCAAATTAATGAAAAATTAGTCGTGCAATTATATTTATATTTTAGATGACGAAACATTTTGTTTTATCCTTTATTTTTGAACCATAATTAGCTGCATTTCGCTAAAACAATGCGATGTTTTAATATAATTTTAATTAATACTACGCAAGGGCGAACATATTATAGACTTTTTTTTTTTAAATATTCTATTTAATTATTTTTAGTTATATTTTAAATGCAACATCTATAATGTCTCGCGTTAAAAGGTTTTTATTTTATTCATTATTTCGATTATAATGTTCTCCGTTTCTTTTTTTAAAGCAGATTTTCCGTAAATATTATTTCAAATCGGGTTTGAACTTGATCTTTTGTGCAACACGATTCTCACATTACAATAAGATGTACTTGCGAAATTAGTGATATTTTAAAAAGTATAAGAGATTAATGTTTTATTATAAATCGTTTTAAATTGCATTAATAATGTAGCTCGTCGTATTGAGTAATGTAGTACGTATTCTTTTTCTTTTGTTTAATAATTTTAATTTTACTAAACTTGTAAATGTTTTTTTAGAGAATTTCTTTTCTTTTAGGCGTTCGAAGATTAGTATCGGAGATGAGTGAGAAGAATAGTATGAACAGAGCAAATTAGCAACCAAGAAGTGTTTAGATTAATCCATGAAAATAGAAGCTTATTAGGAAAATTAAAGAAAATTTATATTTTCAGACACAGTGAACATTTAACACAAATAATTAAAGGCATCATAGAAGGGGAAAGATCAAAAAGGAGGCCAAGAATGAAATATATCAAACGTATGTAACACGATGTACAAGTAACATGAAAGAAATGATGCTATACAAAGAATTCAGACATTTCAAATTAACTCTCCATCAATCTTAATAAGATTGAGGAATTACGATAATGATGATGATATTAATCACATTTTAATTTTTAAATTTTTTTTCATTGTATCGACATCAAAGCACCATAAAAAGTGGTAGTGAATAAAGTAAAAATGGGACTAATCCAACGTCTCCAATGAGACAGAGTGACAGCATATTTGGAGCACTGAATTATTGTGTTATTTGATTACTATAGCCATACATAAGTTTATTATTCAACTTTTAATCGATATTCCAAATTATTTAAAATCGTTTACTCTCGTTATTTGAACTATTTCTTTTTCAATTTATTAGAAGAACATTTCTGCACCATCTCTTTTTTAATCGTCTTGTAAGATGGTCAATGAGAGAGATACGGACATGTGGGTTAATATTAAATTGCAATATATCTAAAAAAATTTTATACTGGTTTATATAAACTTCATTGAAATATGGTATATTTAGGTTTTGATGCAGATTTCATGGTACGAAGTATTTTCGATGTTTTGAGCCAGATAAAACGGTCATGTTAGCCGTTGTTCAATATGCATTCCGAGATATCTTACACAGTTTTTTTTTTTTTTTTTTATGAATTTCATTGCCATGAATACAAATCGTCGGACAATGTTACTTATCTGTTAGTAAATGTGGTATGTTGGCATTTGGATAGATTAATTGTTGTACGTCATTTATGTGTCCACTTTACGATTCGATTCACATGATTTTGAACAGTCGTACTAGCATGTTTTGAAATTGAATTAGCAGCTAGTATAGCTATAAATGTTGCTAATATTGTTTGATTGTAGGTAGGTATGATGTTATATAATATTAGACCAAGCAAATAACGTTGTGGCGCTGAAGCTAAAATTTTATGTTCTTGGGAAAAGACGTCATTTATTCTAACAACGAATGTTCTTCCCGTTAAGTATGATACGAAGAATTTGTCAAGATCCGGAGTTAAAAATTGTTTTAGTTTAAACAACAATCTTGAGTACCAGATCCGATCAAACGCCTGCGTTACATCCAGAAAAACAGCTGAGCATACGTCATCTTATTCCAGCGTTGATGATATCGCGTCAACTAATTTATGACGCTGATGTAATGTTTAGTGTTCCATACGAAAACCAAACTGATGACTTTTTACATCTTGATTAGGGTGGGCAACCTTTTTTATATCTCTGGCCAAATAAATTTAATTTTTTCTCATTAGCAACTTTTTATGACCTATAATTTTTTAGTCTGCAAATATAAAATAAATAAAAAATCAATTACTGCATTTATTTCTCTCATTATTTTCGATAAATTGCAAATATTAAAAAAAATAACTATTTAAAAAAATATACATGTATAAGTTAAGTATTTATTAATGTGACGTCTGGTACTGTAAACATTTTGTTAACATATCAATATCTGATTCAATTTGTATGCTCCTCAAACGCAAGTTGTTTTCCAAATGTGTATCGAGTACTTTGGTTCTGTATTTTGATTTCAAGTATTTCATCTTGAAGAACAGCTGTTTACAGTGATATGTTGAGCCAAATAAGGAATAAATATATCCCGCATTATCAACTAAATGTGGAAATTCCTTAGCCGGCAGATTTTGAAAAAAGTCGTGGACAGGTGTAAAATTAAATTCCTTAAATCTACTCTCTCTTTAAGAAATTCCATTTGAAATTTTTCTGGAACAGCTTCGATTTCAATGATAAAAAAGGGCGAATTAAACATCTGAAAATAATTTTTCTTGTCGAAATCTTGAAAACGTAGATCAAATTCTGAATAAAGATCTTTAATTTAAAAAAAAAATAAATTTGGGTATTATATTTGCCACGATAATTGGATAATATTAGAAAATTATAAGGATTATTTTTCTCCATACGGGATTTGAGCAAATGGAGTTTACTTCTAAATGCTTTAATATGTCCATATAATTGCGTCACATATTGATTTTGCTTTTGTAAGGCTTCATTTAAAGTATTAAGGTGGCCTGTAATTAAAGAATGCCAGATCTGACAACCATTTCTCATCGTTTAATGCTTCAATGAGAATTCCTTTCATGTCCATCAATAGTTTAATTTCATGTTTCAAATTATACATTTTTTGAATACAGTTGTTCTGGAGAGCCATAGGACTGGGCAATAATGTTGAACATCTGTATATTCATTTTCAAGATCAATTAACAATTGTCGAAATTCTCGATGGTTTTTAGTGCTGAACTTTTAATTGTGTTTATGCAGTAAGATACGACAGACATTACATTTTCTAACTGCATAGCTTTTTCACATAGATTTTCTTGATGGACGATGCAATGAGATACAAATAATTTAGAAAAACTCTGTTTTCCCATTTTTTGTTTAAATAAAGAAATGATTCCCTTATTTTTTCCCATCATTGCTGCTGCTCCGACTGTTGTCCGGGATAATTTATTTAGTAGTACATCGAACTTTTGTATTGAAATTTCTACTTGTTCAAAAATGTCTGTTCCGGTAGTAGTGCTTTTTATTGTATTTATTCTTCACAAACATTCATATTTGAATCAACTCCTCGAATAGATATTGACAATTGAGACAAGTCAGTAATATCGGTGCTCTCACCTGAAGCTATTGAATAATATTCGAAATTTCAATGCATTCTCCACATTCGTCGACAACATCATCGATACGCCTCGTTATAGTTCGCCGTGATAAAGAAATTTAATCGATAATTCTCTTCTTTTCTGGCATAAGTAAACCGACAGGTATACATTCTTTAAAAAAAAACTCTTCATCTAAGTAAGGTTTTAAATTTTTTGTTATTTGTAAAGCAACAATATAACTAGCTTTAGATTTTAGTTTTCTCTGTTAATATCCACAATGATATTTTGTTGACATTTCAAAGATTATTATAAGTTATCAAATTTCTTTGTTTTTTCGATATCCTTATATTTGTCGTAACTTGCATGTTTCATTTGGTAGTGTTTCTTTATATTAAATTCTTTTTTTACAGCAATAGTTTCATTGCAAATTAAATATAATAACGGTTTTCCAGCGTTCTAAAAAGCGAATAAATATATATGAATATTGTTACTAAAACTATTAAAGTAATTTTTGTTATTACTTTTAAGTAGATAAATGTCAATTTTCAAATAGATCTTTTTTGACCCTGCAACTGCTCACTCGGTTATTACAAACTACTATTTTCTTATTTAAAAAAGTACAAAAGTTAATTTTCTGTGACGAACATACAACGCGAATGACGATTTGAAGAAGGAAAAAAAAGACGCAATATTGCTTAACGAAGCTAATTCATCAACAAACGTAATAACCACCGTAACACTGCACTGAACGATAAACGCGAAATATGCAACAAACCGCCAGTGTTCGGTAAGACGAGAATAACAAATTACGATTTTAGATTTTCGCATTCCACACATATACACAGATAGGGAAGAATATACTGTGCAAGCAAAACAGTTATAAGTAGGCGCATTTGAAATGAAATTAGTTTTTAAATTAATGTTAGTTTTAATATTAGTACTAATTTATGAACACACACGTTGCCATTTTAATATCAAAATTTAAAATAGACGAATTACATTTGAAAACGTTTATTTATAATTTCGTTTAAAGATGTTGCGGGCCGGATAGAAACTTTACACGAGCCGCAGTTGGCTCGCGGGCCAGGCGTTACCCACGGTTGGTCTAGTATATAATTTGCTTTTTTTAGTGTAAACTATCGATAAAATAAAGTTTGATAAGATTTTACGTATGTATTCCTTTCTCGTTGTTCGTCTTAATTTTTATCGAAATTATTCGACTTCAGGTGATAATTCTAATATCGTGGATCATTACGATTTATTGGATGAAGATCTGGATGATATCGAACCGTTCGGTATACAACGTACCGCCAAGGGAACAAAAATTCGAAATAAATCATCGTCCGATACAGGTTAAAGTATTTTCTATCTCTTTTTTTTATAATTCGAATCATTTTTAGCGTCGGTTAGTTTCTGAAACAGATATGCGACGATCGATTTCCATTTAGGCCATGTGAGGATTTCGTCGAAAATTTAAATAAACGCGATTCAACGTGGTCTTCCTTTTTTTCCGATTATTTTTTCGTTGTTTGCTCATATTCTTTTCATCTTTCTTCGAACAGAGTGGAATGTTGTAATTTAAAAAGTATAAATAAACAACATAAAAGTAGTTCAAGTCACTAATTTTTTATATATAAAAAGACGATAAAGCTTTCCTGCTATTAAGCCTTATGTGTGGAAAGTCTCATACCTATAAAATAATGAAAATATTTAACAAATATAAATAAGAAATAAATAACGCATTATTGAAATCAGTTAGTCACAATGTTAAAAAATTCAGGAGCATATAAATTGTAATTAGTGTGAAAAAGGATATCGCAATAAGATTTAAAGAATATTTAAATTCGTATATGAACAATGACGAAAAATCATTATTTGGAAAATATTGTAAAGGAAAGACAAAAATTAATATTACGTATAGAAAAACATATGGAAATAATAAGAGAAAGATATAAAAATAATTTATTATTTTTGACGAAGAATAATTTTTTCAGAAATATATACTCTAAATTTAATTAATTTTTATATTAGAAATTTTTTATTTTCTGTGTGTAATAGTTTATGTATAAATTTTATATTGTCGATTTGGTGATTGTGCCGCATTCACTATCGGATTACTTTATAATCGAATCTGTTTTTTTTTTTTATTTTGCTGTTTTTTGTAATATTGTACATCTAAATTGAGTACTTACGTTTTTATTGTTTCCTTTAAATTTTTTATAAATTGTTTCATGTATTTATATATATATATATATACATATTAATGTCCACTTGATAATGGTTTAATAGCTAAAAAGCGTTGTATTTTTTATATAAAAATTTAGTAATTTTAATTACTTTTTTTCTTATTTATTTTTTATATTTCGTTTATGTTTTGCTGCAGTTGTCCTTGAAACTTTCGAATAGTTTCATTTCCTTTTATTTTTTGTATTTTGTTTATCAAGAATTTCGTCTTCTTCTATCTCCACTTCGTTTAAGTCTTGTAACTTCTACGATCTTTCGAATATCTTCTTTGGTTAATTTCTCGCTTCTTCATTTTAAAATGGCCATAAAATATGATAACAAAAAGAAAAATGTATTTTATCAAATTATTTACATAGTAGAGCTAAGCCTCACCTCGACCGCAGTATTAATGTTAAAATAACACTATATATATATATATATATATATATATATATATATATATATATATATATATATATATATATATATATATATATATATATATATATATATATATATATATATAATATATAATATATATATATATATATATATATATATATTGGGAATCGTAAAGAAAATTTAAAGGCAAACATGTTTACGATTACAATTTCTCATTCTGCTGCTCTACAATCTGCAGAAACTTTCTTAGATTATTTGTGACAAAGAGTATTTAATTACGGTAACACGACTGTGGTTTGTAAAATATGTATCGATATAAGCCAAGAAATGAACAGCCAGAAGCAAAGACATATTACGGAATTTTTTAAGCAGTAGATGTTAAAATGAAAATTCCTAGTATGGTGTTATATACAGAGCATGGGCAAATGTAAATCATTTTTATATTTTTGTACTGATGTTAATTTTTTCTTTAATAAAAAGCAATTTTCGGATTATCCATGTTTTTCTATTACCCGTCGACCCATCCCAGTGACTAACCCGGATAATCGGGAGTTCACTGTATATACACCTACATACATATACATATATACATATAACAAAAAAATCAAAAACTTAACGATACAAACACAAAAATGATAACAACACACATAGAAGTTAAACAAACAAAAAAATAAATAAATACAAGAAGGGGACAAAAAATACAGAACAATAAACTCTGTTCGAAGTGTATGAAAGATGAAACGTACAAGAGGTATAAATAAGTATTAAAATAACTTAATAATCGTATAATTGCGAATAATAACAATTGAACATATTAATAATATAATAATAGCATGCATTACAACAAATTATGTTTAACCTATAGTATACATGAACATTAGTTGCCTGGAATACCAATCGTCATTAGTTCGTTGATATGTACACTGTAATTTTGAAAAAATGTGTTCGCTAATTTAAATATATAGTCTTTAATATATGGAACATTTAACATGTAGTGCATATCTGATGTTCTGGTGTAACGAGATGCATTTAAAATACATCTTAAACATTGATTTTGTACAAGCTGCAGTTTCTTAAAATTAGAATTAGATACAGAGCACGAAACCGAGCAAGAAAATAAGTCATTATGGGGCGGATAATAGTTTTATATAAAATTCACTTATCAATACTTAACCGATGCTTATTTTTAAAAAGTGGATAATTAGTAAATGTCAGTTTTTTATCAAAAATTATGCCTATATGGTGTATGTTATTTTTTCGACTATTTTATATATTAATTTTTATCTATCGTTTTCGTAATTTCATCCGAGAATTTTTCTATATAATTTTTCAATATTACCATTATTATTATTATTATTATTTAGTAAGTAATGCAGTTTCTGGCGAAAGTCGTAATAACGATGATCCGAATGAGGATTGGTGCGCTGTTTGTATGGATGGTGGAAAATTAATTTGTTGCGACAACTGTCCGAAAGTGTTTCATTCAACTTGTCATATACCCGTTCTTCCAGAGGACGATGAGTAAGTGATATTGTTACACGCGGATCATATTTTTGATAAGTGTGTATTACAATCTTAAACTAATATTTAAATAATCAATATATATGACTAATTAATAATTAAACGTGTATAGAATATTATTTCATTAGCCAATTTCTATTATTTATGTACATAAGTATCGTTTGCATAACTTAATCGTTTAAGGCGTCTGACATCTGCTAGTGTGTCGAGAAAATGGGTTGCCTCAATAATCGGATGTTTATAGAGTCGCTTTTCGTGCTGGGTGGCAAAGTCGCAAACGATATTTTATTAGTTTTTATTATTATTTATTTTGATTAAAACATATTTTCTGAATTTATAAATCGTGCTAAAGTTTACTAAAGATGAAATGTGAACATTGCAGTTAATGTTTAACGGGACTTATTTAAATTATTACGGAATGTACTATATTTGTTCATTGGTTAAATATTACGGTGCAATTATTTCGAATAATAATTGGTTAAATATTACGGTGCAATTATTTCGAATAATATCGAGTTTTTTACACATTTCGAAATGTATATAAATATATATAGGTTACATAAATTTGAAAGTTGGTAACGATTTTTGTTAACTCCAAAATTAACTTATGAAAGCCAACATAGGATGGTTTGCTATTGGCCGGATTTAAAATCATGTCCCAGGATATAGTCAAATTAAACGTCCCGACGATTCAATTACGACTCTCGTGCATGTTGCATATAATAAAACACGTTAGTCGATTTTATTTGGGAAAAACGATTGGCTAAAAACGTAATATTATAACTGAATTAGTTATCCGTTTCACTTGCTACGCTTCTGCGATCATTGCTATGTTGTTTTTGCCCTGCCATAGGTATTTGTTTTGTTATCGATAATTAATAATTATACAGAGAGTAAGGATAATGAGTCGACTTGTTATTTCGGTATACCCGTGTAAAATTAGCGTTATATTATCTCATTAAATACAAAAGATTAGTATCAGTATTTGGTTTTATGTGTGAATGATTATATATATATATATATATATATATATATATATATATATATATATATATATATATATATATATATATATATATATATATATGGTTGATTATATGTTTTGCAATTGTGTTACAGGTTAACGGGAGCCTGGCAATGTATGTTGTGTACTAACATTTCGGATTACGTTTCGGTTGTTAACAATGGTACGGATGAGAAACGTCCCGATGGAGGTCTTACAAATCGCGAACAAACCATTATGGAAAAGATACTATTGGAGCTGTATTGTCAATACGAACTTAGTTTGCCGTTCAGAGAGCTAATTAATGCCGAGGTATGTATCCGACGATGATAGGTCTATATCGAAAAGCGCTACTAATTCAGAATTCAGTAGTAATATAGACAAATACTTCAGGTCGTCAATGGAAGTTACCGAAGTGCGATTAATACGGTTTTAATCAATCACAGAGTCCACTAGAAGTATTAAAGACTAGAAAAAAAGTATCAGCAAGAGTTAAAAGGTATCGCCAATCTTTTATTCGTACCTTCCAAAAACCCAGACAGAATTTCGACTCTACTTGGAAGGTAAATGGAGCTTCATCTGTCCAAATCAACTAGGTATCGAGTGTCCGATTTCGAGTAGGTATTTAATGACGGCTGATATAACGCTGAAACACGAAGCAATTTTAGAAAAAAATTATGGTATATTTGAAACTTTTACTTTGAATAGAGCTATACATTAAAGTAACGGGATATATATATAAGCTCCACGTTTACATACGAGAGATTCGGTTTTGTCCAGTTTCAGTCATCATAGCATCCTATAACGAGAAGGAGAGTGCGTTTTGCGTGAAACGTTATTGTCGACGTGTATCGATCATGACGGTGCAAAGATAGTTTCGAAAAAATCCAAAATTTACGCGATTTTTAATTTGTGGGGATACCTTAAGAGTCGCGTTTATGAAACACGCCCACGAGATCTAGAAGACCTGAAAACTCGGATTTATTAAGAAATTAAAAAATTCATAGACCTATTATGCTCTAATTTTGTAAAAACCTGAATATATATATTGTTGCAGATGGCGGTGATCTGAACGGTATTGTGTTCCAAAGATGATTGTAAGCTAATCTCTCGTATTCCTATTTTTTTATGTAAAATTCCATTTAAAAATTTTGGTCGATTAGTTTGAGTTATTCAAAAAACAACAAAACCGTCCGTCTTCTCTGGGTCACCCTATCTTCTTGTCCTCTGCGTCAAAAGAGTTAGATATCTAACTACAAATTGGAGAGCCAATCGATAGCTCCATTAATTAGGTCGTGAATATCTTCAATCTTCAGTCCTCCGGAGTATATCGGACAATCATCTACAATGTGTTCTAGGGGTGGTCACCCTATAGATTACATTCTTTCGATACGATCGTATGAATGTTTTAACGTGATTTTCAAAATGTTCTTACGATATTATTATTGAATAATTTTGAATAAACATTTAGTATATATGTTTTTTTTTTTTACTTTTTTTTCGAATTTAAGTTAGCGGGGGATTATTACGTGAAAATCAAAAAGCCTATGTGTTTGGATATTGTTAGAGAACGGTTAACTAAAAAAATTCCCGATCGTTACGAAAATATTGGTGAAATGGTGAAAGACGTGCGTCTTATTTTCAAAAACGCTTATAGTTTTAACGAAGTAAGTATCAGTATATAACCTTTTAAATTATACCTGTTTTTACTATATAACGTAATCTAAGAAAAAAAAAGTATCAATATGTTATTTTATTAAATAATATAGATTTAAGTTATCACGGTGGTTGAATATGAGAATTACGTGGGAAGATTTTAATAAATTTTTGAAGCAGTGATTTACATTACATCATGTGCACTGAATTTATAAAGAACCGCCGTCCTAATTTTTCCAAAAGCTATTTCCAGAAATATGCTAAAGCGAGCGAGCAGTCTGCTGTATGCAGCTTCAACCTGGTTTGAAGTCGGATTAAGCTACTGGTAACAATTTGTTAATAATCGGGATAATCGATAATAATTGGTAACAATTTATTTTTATTTTGGTTCTGCCTCTCCCGATTGTATTCAATATACTGCGTACGAGCGACATTTGTCATTTTTTAAAGGACGCTCTCATTTTAATTCTTTTTTAATTTCGTAATTTAACAAAAAATTGTATCGAAATTTTTGAAAATGTAATTTATCACGCAAGATTCGTACTCACTACTATAAATTCCACACGGATATATAATACGATTTGTTCTTAGTGTCACTAAATACCTTCGCGATATAAGGGGATATAGAACATATATATTATTATTATTATTATTATTATTATTATTATTATTAAGTTGGACTTTGGAATTAATCAATCTGTTCACGGAAAAAATTAACATTATAAAATAATTTTACATTTAAATATATATCTATATGTAATGATCGTTCAACGATTGTAATGAACTTAAGTTCAACGATTGTAATGAACTTAAGATATTGAGTTCATCGCTTGATTATCCATATTGGAAAAATGACGTGGATATTTATGGCAAAGAAACAGTCATTTTTCATACTTTTTTTTTTTTTTTTTTTAAATCATGTTTGATGATAAAACAGGTTTGAGCATTGACTTTTTAAAAAGATAAGTAGTTAGCTGCTGTTTTAGAGCGCCTAAACGAACGGAAGGCCTTATTTCTATGATTATAGGCCGCATTCCACGAAAAAGACTTGTATTGTTTTGTCTCGAGGTAAGTCGTCAATCCGATTACGCTGAAGTTATTTGATTGATTGATTGATAAAAAGTGTATTTACAAAAAATAAATATATGTTACAAAAAAACAAATAAATAATATATAACGCATTCCTAACACAGTTCTTACTTTTTTTTTTTTTTTTTAAAAAAACGTATATTTGTAAAATTTTAATACAATTCTATGCACATTTATATAAAAAAAAAACATTTTATACTCAATCTCAAACATGCACACACATACACTCATTCACACATCAATATACAAAGATCTTTATTAATATAAATAGTTACTTATCCCGTCAAGCTTTCGCTTGTCGACAGGTATTTACATTTCATATGTTTTAATCTTTTTTACACATTATTTAATATATGTAGTTATACCAAGTACAATTTTATTCTTATTACGTAATTATCATCTATATCTTATTTAGACTAATGACTAACTTTCACTCCCACATATACCACACTCACTCTCTTATACCACAATTTTTCTTCCACTTTATAGTAGCACCAGATGATGACCGTACTGAATGTATTCTTCCAGTACCTACCCATGAACTCGTCATTTCCCTATCGCCCTGTTTTAAATACTTTATCTAAATTTTCCTCATTCTGTAACCAACTTTTTAATTACGTATACTAGTTTAAAAAGTATGCCCAGTTGCTCATTTAACTAAAGTAAAAAATACAGGAAAAACCACTAACAAAATCCGCTTACTGATCAAAAAGCTACCTATATAAATTTATAGATATTTATTTTAGTAGGATAAACAATAATTTTTACATGTATTATATACAAAAATAAATTTTAAATAAAAGATAATCCCAGCTGTACATCATAATAGCGTGCGCTTAATTCTTTTGTGTTTGTAGCGCTTATATTTTAGTTGCAAACTTGTACGTGTGTAATCCCTATATCGTTTATAAATGAGTACTGACTGCAGGCACAGCTATCAAAAAAGAATTTTGTTTTTTGTTCGACAATCTCGTGTATATATGGTAAGTTCAATGCCTTGTGAATGTGTTCAATCTTTACATAGACTGGAAGATTTAGAATTATTCTGCAGCACATATTTTGTAGCCGTTGTAACTTCGCTAAATTAGAACGGCTAGTATATGACACCATGTGGGACAAGCATAATTGTTCTGTAAAGTTTTGATTGTGGAATGTAGGGATTTAGGGATTTTTATACTTGATTACAAAAAACAGTTGAAATCACTAAACATTATTTATTAAGCAAAGCTTTTCGGCAACTACACCATTATCAAGCTATATGTAAATAAAATTAAATATATAAAAACATAAAATATTATTTATAATTCATTTATTATGTAAAAATTGTAAACTTAGATTTAAATTAATATTTTATGTTTTTATATATTTAATTTTATTTATATATAGCTTGACAATGGCGTAGTTGCCGAAAAGCTTTGCTTAATAAATAAAGTTTAGTGCTTTCAACTGTCTTTTGTAATCAAATAATTGTTCTGATTATAGTTTTGTAGATTATTAATTTATTTTCCGAGCTGACGTAACAACGTTTATTAAATATCGAGTATAGCTTAAACAGAGCCGCATGAGTCTTATTGCAGGCATACTCAGCATGTTTAGTAAATGTGAGAGCCCGATCCAGTATTACACCTAAATATTTAATATCGCTTTTCCAAACCAAACATCTGTTGTTCACTATCACAGGTGGTAAAAAATGCGGTCTTCTTTTCGTGAATAGAATAGATTGAGTTTTATCGGAATTTATTTTGATTTTCCATTTATTAAAATACGAATTTAATTTATTAAAACCCTGAGTTAGTTTTCTTTGTATAAATTCGATACGATGTGCAATATATAGCAGTATCATCGGTATATAATGCCATCTGTAAGTTTTTAATTTTGGGGATGTCATTAATAAAAAGAAGGAATAAGTAAGGTCCCCCAGTATGCTTCCCTGGGGAACTCCCGCTAATGCATTTTTCATGTAGGAATTATCATTGTTAATTTTAACTATGAAATTTCGGTTACTTAAATAATTTTTAATAAGCCGAACTAAGTAATTAGGGAATTTAAGTTGAATAATTTTGTATGTTAAACCAAGTTGCCAAGTGGTGTCGAAGGCTTTCTCTATGTCTAATAACAGTAATCCTGTATGCATATTTTTATTATACCCATCAGTTAGGGTTTCACTAATTCTTGCTAATTGCATGACGGTAGATAAATTACTCCTAAATCCAAATTGTTGTTCTATAAAAATATCATTATCACTAAATGTGCGATTATATAAGTTGATAGGAGCCAAAGTATCTTGTAATGTACTTAATTGAGAACCTAACTTTTTAGTAGCGTCAATCCAGTTAGATTTTCGATAATTCCTACAATAAGATGGAATATATCCTTTTGGTCAAATCAGGTTTAATGGATGCATATACTAATTGCAGGGTAATCATTAACCAAAAGGGGAATTGAATGATCGACCAGTTCACGATAGCTGCGAGATTTGTAGAAATAAGATAATGCCAAAACAGAGCTGGTTTTTCTTATTGGAGAGCCTACTGTAGTAAAAGCGCCGTTATTAAGGTAAACAAGATTGGTGTTGTCAAGTATGTATTTCACTCTTTTCCTTATTGGTTGATGTGGTTATCACCTAGAAGTGATGGCAATTAAAGTCACCAGCAATTATAACGTTCTTTTCAAAAGAAGTAATGGCTGTAATAAACTCTCGAAAAAGCAGACGATACATTGGAGGGCAATAAATAGATATGATGTATAATGAAGAATTATCTGAATGGAAACTACATTAAGTGGATGATCAGAAGGCGGATAGGCTAAAAAACGTTGGTAGCCTGATGAGAAATGTTGTTTTTGGTGAGAATCTGTATGATCATCTCGGTATCAACAAAAACCTTTAATACTAAACTGTTGTCAAGGGCGAAGCCAAGTTTAGGAAAGAAGAATTATGTTAATGTTGTTTAACGATAAATATCAAATATCCTTCGAAATTGTATTTATTGTTGATGATATTTCTGGCATTCTAGCATTCCATCGAATGATACGTATAGCATTACTAAAAATAGAAGAAAAAGTTAGTTCCTTATGCTTTCTAGGACCAGCAGAATCGTTCGAGTCGCATTTCTGAAATGAGTAATAAGTTGTTTCACAAATGTGCTGATTGAAGACAATTTAGGTGCAATAATCTGTTTTTTATGGAAGAGAGCAGACAGGTGTGTGTAAATATTTTCCATCATATCGGAACGAGATACATCAGTCTGATGAGTAGTACTAACGTATACATCAGTCTGATGAGTAGTACTAACGTGCGTATGAATTTTTTGATTAATTATAGAATTAACACCTAAATGATGAGCAGACGGTATATTCAAAAAGGAAGGATTTGCTGGTGTATTTACACGTTCGGAGGGCTTAGATTGGATAGTTGGGATAAACTTTTTAAATGAATGGGGTTTAGTAATTTCATTGTAACTGTGGCTTTTTTGATAAGTTTTTTCTTAATATCAATCGCTTCACGGTAGGTAAAATAATTTCAATTAACCGAATTAGGGATGAAGTCTTCGGAGGTTTTCTTATTAAGTCTTCTAATGTCATTTTCCAAACCATCCAAGAGATCATTATCAGACGTTTTAGTATCGATATTTCTGATTACTTAAAACTTGGGAATTATGTTACTTCGAATAAATGCGTTTAATTTGTTCTCCTTTAATGTGGCGGAAAGTAAAAAGGAGATACAGCTAATAAGGTGGTAAACTCTAAAAGAAGTCTATTTTTGTCCACGGATATAAATTCTTTAATCTCGTGGGTTTTAATCGGAATTAATTTCGTAGTTGCTAAGGGATGCAAACTAGCGATGTTTTCGTCTAAGCTTTCAAAAATGGGCTATTATGGTTAGAGTACGCTATTATTATTATTATTATTATTATTATTATTATTATTAGAGCTTAAATGACCATTAATTATATCTGGCGTTATGAGGCTGGAGAATTTCATTTCTTCAATTGAAACCCACGAATTATTTGTTAATGAATTCGATACCAACAAAACACGGTTTCTTAGTATTAGACGGTTTATTATGACTGTTATTTCCTGAAGCCGACAAGGGGGACTTCTTTGTTTGCGCTCATCGAAGTGCCCGACACCGAGTTAAATTAATGTGTGATGTTTATTCGAATGAACAAATAAAATACAAAATACAGCAAAGATAAAATTAGATAAAATTAAAAACCCACAACATGAAAATTATTATTAGCGATAAGAAAATAAGAAACACTGGGACTAAATTAACGCTATAAATACAAACCTATCGGAACTTACGTACCGATTATATAAATTATATCAGTTTTTGACTGGATAATTTATATTCGTAATTTTAGCTAATCAAAATAATTATTTACTAGGTTAACCTTCACTTATTTTATTTATTTTTATTGTGTGTGTGTGTATGTGTAATAACCACGTACCGGGCTAATAATAATACTGATTATTGATGATTAAAGCAATACATGTAAGATAAAATTACAACAAACACTAATACGCGGGTAATGATGGGATTATTATCAATTGTACAACTTTTTATAATATTCCTTATTTATCAAGTGGTGTTTTATAATACGCTGTTGTAATAAGAATATTAGATGTTTGTCGTTACTTCAAGCGTTTATTGAAGTAAAGTTATTGCTCATTTCTACAGCTTGTTGAATAGCTTTTATTGAGTAGTTAAAAATGAATCTAACGTTTCAAAAACTAAGTAACTTTCTGCGAAGTCACGATATGCATTTACGGTGGAGAATAGTTAAGTGCTATGCTTTATCCACGCTATTGTACGCTGCAGAAATTTGGACATTAAAAACTGAATAAATAAAACGAACAGTATCGTTTCAGATTTGGCTTTGCAGACGATTACTAGCAATACCGTGGACAGCAAAAATGACAAATAAAGAAGTTATGAAACGAATGAAAAAAGATTGGGAATTAATCAGATTGGTAAAATTAAAAAAAAAAATTATCTCGGTCATTTGATGCGAGGACCAAAGTACGAGATACTCCAAATAATACTAATGGGAGCAATAGGTGTTCGTGGTGTCGGCCGGACGTCATGGGTTTCAAATATCCGAGAATGGATGACGGTTGCCAGAATCGGAAATATTTTTCATTTGACAAACATGGTTTGAAGCAGTGAAGGATGTGTGACGCTTGATAACGAAGACGGCTTAAGAAGAATATCAATGGCAAACCTGCGATATGCCGTAAAGAACCGACTATCAAAATGTAAATATATGTTTGAAACGGGAAATGGTTTTACTGTTGAACCAAAATTGACTAATTGACGAAATTACGTATTGTCTAGCAATCTAATTTGAAAATTTATGTACGAGCACATATTTCTTTTTGCGATTAGCTTAATCGTGAACATAGATGGCGTACTCTGAAGCGTAATTCCGATGCTTTCTATTAGCTATTTCAATGCACAAATGATAAGCGAAATATTGACCATCACATCTGTTTATGGTTTTTAATTTACGGAAAAATTTTATAAAAAAACGATTTTTTTTTTTACAGTTTTTGAATAAATGAACAGCAAAAAAGAAGTTAAAATCACTGAAGTTTTTTTATAAGTTTTTCGGAAGCCGTTATCAAGTGAACATAAATACTAAAATGTAAAAATATATACAATTTATAAAAAAAAATATAAATACTTTTTTGCACTTTGCAAATTTTTGTAAATTATTTATCTAAATTAATATTTTTTATAATATTTTCTATAAATTGTATATATTTTTGTATTTTATTTTTTATGTTCACTTGATAACGGTTTAACAGCTGAAAAGCTTTGTGATTTTTCTCAAGAAGGCTTAACGATTTTAACCACTTTTTTTTCCCCACACTTTTCAAATTAAAATCTAATTGGGTGGCCTGCGAATTAAAGTTACAATGCCTAAGTTTTCAACTTTTATTTGTTTTTTGTATTTATCTATTAAAGCACGATATCAGCACACTTAGTTGCGTTTGAACAATTTTTGCAATAACTTCAGTCGCCGTCAGTGTTTACAATTGACGATTTGTCGAACATTATTTAACAGTTATCTTGGATGTTGTGTAAAATCATTTCGAAATCCGCGTTAAAGTTTGGAATATTACAAGCTGGAAGAAATTATTTTATAAGGACCCAAAGATAAGTAACGTGTTAGAAGAGGACTCCGCACATCGATGAAAGCAGTTCTTGGTCATAGGTCGGTGTGTTATTTTTATCATTTGGCGCGGCAGTCCTTAGACCGATTCGTCCGCATATATACACTATTTTCATCGGCTAGAACAGCTAGTATTCTTCAGTAAGTTATTCGCACCGCTCTTAATCTTCGTCAACTTTTACGCGTTTTCGTGAGATTTTATGTTTCATTCGCATCTCGCTGAAATCGTTCGTGTCGGAGCACATTTGCAGCTATTAATTCGGTATAATTTCGATTTAAACGATCGTAACTTTCTCCGTTCAGCTTCACCATATGCGATTAAAAGGTTTCACAGTTCATCGTTTTAGTAGTATAGTATGTTTATTTAAAGAAAGAAAACGCGAAATTTTCGTACAAGTCCTCAGATCGTGCTCATCTTACTTATGGTAATTATTTTACGCTATATTTTTTTCATTCGCTCTTCGACTACGATTGTATGCTAAAAGATATTTATTACGTTCTATTAGATTAATTCTATTACATACATAATACATACATACATATATATATATATATTTTTAGGAAAATAGCCGAGTTTACTGCGATGCTAAGTCGTTGGAAGAATTTTTCGATCAATTATTAGAAAAGTGGTTGCCGGTTTATTACGTGTTCGGCGATTCTTCTCGCTTGTCAAATATGAACGGTATCGGTAATGATTACGACGCGATCGTACCTCCATCTCCGGCTAAACGACTGAAACGGACTAGTATGAACGATGAATGACGAAGGCCGTTTTCACCTGGTTATAAAACGGGTGAAATGGCTAGCATCGGAAATAAACGAATCCGTCTTAGTAGTAATAATAATAATAATAACAACAACGATAACAATGAGAAAAGTTTATCGAAAGATGACGATCACGAAGACGATAATGTCATGCTTACCGACGATGTATTTCAAGATGACGACGACGACGACGTCGACAACGATAACGACGACGATGAGGATGATGTAGATCGAGATTTAACTAATCTTTTAAACGATATAAACGATAACGCTTTACGTCGCGTTGATAATACTACTACCGCTAATACTACTACAACAACAATTACTAACACTAATGTCGAAAACGATATGATTGTCGATGATAGCGTCGACAGTCCTGCTTTAGACAATATCGATAATTCTACCGCGATATTAGATTTAAATAATCGCGGTAATAATAGTAGTAATAATAATAATCACCCAACACCTTCGTCGTTATCGTCATCATCGTCATTATCATCATTATCGATTAGTAGTGGTATTACTACTACTACTACTACTACTACTACTACTAGTAGTAGTAATAATAACGCCAACCGATCTACCGAAAATATCGCGACTATTTTAGATCGTTTTCAAGATGTAACTGCTCGTAATTTAGTTAATTCGTGTTCAAACGGTACGCTGACGATAACGGAAGTACCGACGTCGAAAAATCATCGTAACGATTACAGTAAATCGGAAGCGAACGAAGGCGTCTCTTCAAATTTAAATTTAAATATAGCCGATAAAATAGTCGAAATGACTAATCTTAAGACTATCGCTAATGAAACTAGTTGTATGTCCGGAGAACAAAGTGGAGACAACGATAAATCGACTAACGGTAGTAATAGTCGACCGCAGGGAGACGATACTTACGTTGGTAGAGTAAACGACGTTACCGTTTATAAGAAGTTTGTCGGCAAATCGACGACTATTGTTACGACTGGTACTACTGTTACGACTAGTAATAGTAATAATAATAGTAATAATAATAGTAGTAGTAGTAGTATCAGTGTTGTCAATACTACTAGTAGTAGTAGTAGTAGTAGCAATAATAATAATAATACTAGTACTTTAGTTTCGACGACAAACGGTGACGGTATCGTCGATTCCTGTTCTAAAGTTAACTTTATCGTCCGAAAAGAAGATAATTTATTCGTCAATAAAACGTCTTCTTCGAACGATAATAAACATCAACAGGCATTGAGGCCGCCATCTTCGTGTCATCGGCTGGATAATTGTTCTTATCCGTGTTTCGAACAACAGATGAACAACGTCGTTGCAGCTGATCAAAAAACCGTTTTGCCCGATCCTAGATTATTATGTACGATCGGTAGGAAATTTTTCAACGAAAATAATATTTCGCGTAATAATGCCAGCGCTATTAGTAATACTGGTGCAACCGTCGTCGGTCCTTACGAATCGACTCCGTTAGCTCAGTTAAGCAATATGCGAGCCGAATCGGCTATAAACGGAATTCAGTGTCAATTTCAAAGTCGAGAACAGATTTTAGTTCAACAATCTCGATCTATCGAATACAGTTTTAATTACGATAACAACCATAATAGTAATAATCATAATAATAATAATAATAATAATAATAATAATAATAATAATAACGTTCTTCATAATACCCCTAACCGTCATTATCTTTATCAAAATTATAACAATTTGCGCAACAACAGCGGACCTTCTTCGAATAATTCTAATCCTAATAATAATAATATTAATCGTGCTAGTCTGGAAAATTGTTTCGTATCTCCGACATTGACTACGATCGATTGTAACGCTGTTAGTAACATAAAACAACCGCAACAATCGAACGATAATAATAGTAATCACCATCATCATGCGAACGTCGTCAAATTTCCCGGTAATTCGATGGCAGCCGTCAAATGTAACGACGCGAATTGTTCTCTACAACAGAGGCCGTGTTCGACCGTTATTCGTCCGAATACGAGCGTCGTCAATAATTACGCCGTTTACGGCGATACGCGTACGGCCGTTACGAGTCCGCGTTGTTATAGTATTCCGAATTCGTTCGCTAATAACGGTAACGGTTTCGTTAAAAACGAATGTAACGATGTTATTTGTCGTTCGTCGAAATGTTGCGAAGAAAATAACGTTTACGAAACGACCGGTTATATTTATCGTTCGCCCTCAGTTACGCCTTACGGCAATCATCATAATAATCCTAATAATCCTAATAATAATTATAACAATCGCTATTATCGTCCGTTATCCGGCGTATTATCGCAAACAAATCGGTTAACTAATCATAATAATAATAATAATAATAATAATAATAATAATAATAGTGCGTTATCGCCGTTTGTACAAAATAATTCGTTATCATCTTTCGTTCAAAATGAAATGTTACGAGCTACTCCATTACCATTACCGCCGATACCTTGTCATCCATCTAATAGAAATACCGCGTCATGCGCGGTAACAGCGGGTCCCGTCATTCCGTCGGGTTATAGTAATAATAATATTCAACAACACCACGGTAGTAATATATTGCCGTATATTCAAAACGAAATACGAAACGCTAATTCCGTTCAACAGAACTTATACGGTCATCCGCAAGATTGCGCGCGTCCGTCTTTAAATGTTATCGGCGGTAGACCTTCCACGTTAACGGTCAATTATAATAATTCGCTTTTCCGTATCGAAAGCAACAATTCCGGCGTCGCTTGTAACATTAACGGCGGATTTGTTCACGCGTCGTCGACCACGATCAATTCCATTTCCAGCCATCAGCAGATAAATGCCAGCTTCCAAACTCAACAACAGCAACAACTACAACAACAACAACAACAACAACAGTCTTCCGTCGTGTTTCCATCGACGCCTCAAGACTTAAATACTTACGCCGGTAACAGTTACAATAATACGTATTATCGTTAAAGTTTAATGATAATCATCGAGATTTTTTTTTAAATTAAGCTTATTATTATAATAATTGTTATTGTTATTATTATTATTATTGAATCGACTCTTTTCCACCGTTATTTCGAATTATTATTAATTACGAATTGTTAATGATTAATGCTAAACTCGTGGTCGAATTTTTTACAATCGGTCGTGAAAAATGTTTATTATCAATCCCTTCACTCAAGACGTATATGGAGTGTGTACAGCGGTCGCCTCTTACTGCGTACTATCAGCTCCAGTCGGCTCTTCATAGGTTACCGTGGTTATACTTATTAAGCGGATAGGAATTGTACTTATCAGCAGAATCAGCAGATTGCGGTTTGGGCATTGCTTGTTGCCGGACCGCCTCTTCCTTATGCAGCTTAGCTTTATATGCTGGTCGTGCAGTCTGCAGCCCTGATCACCTGTTCTTCGAATGCCCTTCTTTAACAACATTACCCTCTGAACTAATTACTGCACGCGTCTCGTAATAGTCCTCCTTATAACGTATTGTCCCTTCTGCATATTGAGAATCTACATCATGGCGATTTTTCTAGAGAAGTTGCCTGAGTTTATAAAAATATGGGCTAGTAATTTTTACGGTATCACGTTGGGTAAGCTGTAAAGGCATCCCCATAAAAAAAAGAAAACGAAAAAAATCCCTTCACTCATAAATTATACAATTCAAAAATTATAAATTTTATACCAGTTTTAGTTTTTTTTTTTTAGATAATTCTAGATAATTTCCGAAATGTTTATTCATAAATAAAACTGACACATTTTAATATTATAATTTTGTTAGCGTTGAAATTTCATTTACCATATATAGAGAACATCGTGACTGAATGAGTTAAAATTTTAATTATTAATTAATTCAATTCCGCCGTCGCGTCGAATTGTTTAATTAATTATTAATTATTAAAAGTTCTGAAAATAGAGGGAAATTTTGTTTCGTTCTTTGTTTCTGTATACGATTTTTAAAAAATTTTCATTGAAATTTAGAAGGTAAAAATTCTTTACCCATATTCCGTCTACAAACAAATAGACGAATTTCTCAGAATTGGTC
The DNA here is from genome assembly GCA_032883995.1 of Coronaproctus castanopsis. NCBI lineage: Eukaryota > Metazoa > Arthropoda > Insecta > Hemiptera > Monophlebidae > Coronaproctus > Coronaproctus castanopsis. Next base: position 59,855,076 of record CM065052.1, read on the forward strand.
GTGAATATTCAATTATTATAATTTTGGCTATTAAATTCATTTTGATCGACACGTCGAATTATTATAAATTATTAATTTTTAATTTTAAACTTGTCGAAGTCGAGAGTAGTTTGTTTGTTAAATAAAACGTTTATAACTTTTTCTTTACGTACGTAGTTCTCTCTATGCGAGATTTAAATATTTTTTTTGTCATAAAAAATTAAATTTCGCACGTAACAAGCTCTTATATTTATCTTTTTATTATTTATCGTTTTTTATCATATAAAATAAATAATTGTAAGAATTACGGCGATTTAAAATTTCCATTCGAACGTATAACAATTTTCACTGCTGTAATAGACGCTTACGTCTATAACGGCTAAAGTATAAATAAATCTATTTCCAAAATTTTTTTCCTAAAAAACAAATTTACACGACTCGTAATCGAAGTAATTAATAATATTAACCGTATTTGAAGACGCTGTAAGATCGTCAGATTATTATGGTTAATCAGTAATAATTGGAGTAAATATTTAAAAAAATATATCATCCAATCGCTGACGTAAATATTTTTAATTCGATAAGGTTTTTTAAAAAAAAATTATAAACGAAGGTTGAAATTATGAAACTCGATTCTAACGGTTTAATGAAAAATTCTTCCAGATAGATTTTTTTTAGTTGTCAGAACTCTCCTAAAATGTGTTACTCATGCGATTGTCAGTAATTTTCAGTTTTTCGAAGGTATAGAAAATATTCAGGAGATAATTCTGAATTTAAACGTTTTGCGAAAGGCGATAACTAATTGATTATATATATATATATATATATATATATATATATATATATATATATATATATATATATATATATAAACATTATCGTCCATATTAATCGGAGATTGTAGAAACGATATTAGTATGTTTCAGATTTTACGTTGTCCTACGTTTGTCAGTAATTGTAATAGGGAATTCTCGTAACCAATCTCCTCTTCCAGCATTTTTCTTTTATTTGTCCCTGTGTGATATTATTTTTAATAGCTAAAATATAACATATTTATCTGTATAATGTATATATATTTTAATTTTTTGTTGTTGACATTTGGTAATATACTTGGACGGAGTCATACTATTTAAGGACGTAGATTTAATTCTGTACGATAAAACTGGTTCAATATAACATCCAGCTGTCTCATTTTAAGGTTATGAGATCGTTTGTGTAAACGATTCACGTTGTTACAGGTTATTGTGTTTTAATTTCGGTATCCGCATCTAGATTATCAATGGCATATCAACTGATACATTTGAACAAATTTTTTTCTATATTTTCATTATTTACAATCGTAGCAAAATGATAATCTGGTATATATATATATTTTTAAATTTATATGTGTAAATCGTAAGTTCTGACGAATTCGTCAAATTTCTGTAACAGCGTCGGTCAGAATTGCTAATATGATCGTATAGTCCTCATAATTAATACTATCGACTATTCTATCATTAATCTTAATTCTGTACGGTTGATTCGTTATTGTTTAACGATTTGTTCAGCGTGTAAGTTAAACAACAACGAGGTTTGGGGGGTATTCTTGCAGAACGTCGCCGCTGTACGATCTTAATATCAAAATCAATTTTTTACTCATTTCTAGTACCTTCTTTTATTGAAATTGTTCTAGATTTCCGTATTTTATTTGTAGGTTTCCTATCAACTTATCTTAAAATGCACGAAGTTCAAACTTATTCTTAGTGTCGCCATTAGCTCTCTATCTCGCTAGTTCCGTGTGTGGAACGAAAATCAGGAAAAATTTTGTTCATATTTCTTTTTAATCCTTTCGTAAATAATTCTCGGTAAATTCTTTAGTGTGGTTTATCAATGATGAATACACTGTATGTCGCCATATACGTTGAATTTTAATCTACCGCCCAGTACGGTGAATTAATTTCATATTAAAAGGATTTAAAAAAAAAAAAAAAAAGTGTGAATGCATTGTACGTCATATCGCACTAATAATAGAAAAAAGTGGCATAAATGTAAAAACAATAATTTTACGGTAGAGGCATTTAATTTTTTTTTTCGTGCTTGTAGTACCATAATACCGGTTTAAATTATATTATGGGTACGAATTATAAATCATCGAGTAGATTTCTAAACATGATATAATTCAAGTATTGTATTTATCGTCTCCGTATCGACAATACCTATACATATTTTGTTGTACAGTGTAGGAATGTACAAGACAATCATATTATGGCGCTAGCGACACACACACCCGGAAGAACTGATTGTAATCACTTTGTTGTCACAATACATTGCAGATCAGGATATTTTGTGGTGAATTATATTGTTGCTAGCGCGCATATGCTGTTGTACGTGGTGGTTTGCCATTGCCTTCCACGCGATAATATTTAGGATTATTTATATTTTTATTTTTCTGATGATAATTTTTGCGTCGCCGATCGTATTCGAACTTGGTACTTTCCGTACGGAAGACCGTGCTCTAGCCACTAGGCTATCCCGACGACTCCAGACGGTCTCCAAGTACTAACTTGGCCCGATGTTGCTTAATTTCGGTGACCGGACGAGAACCGGTATATTCAACGTGGTATGGTCGTTGGCTAAGTATTGCATTCCTCCTAAAAAAAAAATTCTAAGGTAATTGTGGTACAAGATTTATAGTTGTGTTTTGATATATTTATTTATTGACGGCGGTAATTTTATTTTAATAAAAAAAAAACCCCGGCATATTTATATGACGCATAATTTTACTAATCGTTTTGAAGAAAAATGTCGTAGCTGCTAGTTGTATACTTGACACATGCGCAATAAAATAGCGTTAACGTAACTTTGTTTCTCAACAAAAATACAGAACTACAATCTACACATACATTCACATTACAGAATAATTCTATCCAATTGTTCCGTGAAAAAGTTACAAAACGCCAGCGGGGTAACTATTTGCATTAGAGAAGTAACATTTTCCTATGTTAAAGAACTCACACTTTAAAGATATGTGGCGTTATAATCGTCAAATAAAAAACTGGCATTTATGTCACTTTTCTATTACGGGTGCGACATGGAGATTACATATACACACGTATATATAACGTGCGTATGTATGCGTATTGTATCGTTTATTCGTTCGAGGTTATTAATAATTTTTTGTACGTGTACTCGACTCCGATTACGATTTATTGTCGAAAAATATCCCTTTAAGATCGTACAGATTTTTATATGTACATCTTGAAATAATAAATTTTTAAAATCGTAATTCTTATCGCCGCCATGTGCGATGAAATATTTCCTATAACTTCGACTGTTTCATTCGGAATTTCTAATTAAAATTTATTTTCACAGAAAAATTATATATTTAATTTCCTACTTATTTTTCGACGAGTTATTGATATTTTGGTCTATAATAAATTTAAATCTTTCATTCGTTAAATTAACAAAAAATATTACTTAATCCCCATCATCAAAATTTGAATTATAAAGTTTATTAAAAAAAAACAAAACACAACTTTTCACGCGAACGTTTGTTTTTTATTTTTTGTGTAATATTTAAATCGTCTTTTATATATTTTTTAAAATACCGCGGATTTAGGAATTTATTTTTATAATATTTTTCTTATAAGTATTGCGTATAAAATTGTGCCAAATTTTTTTTTTACTTCGTACGAATTTTTTTATCGAAATATACTTAATCGGATTTATTCGTTTATATTTATTTTTTTTTTCGTTTGCACTATATTTGTTCGAAATAATTTTTAAAAACCTAAACAAAAAAAAAATTATTAATTTATGTATTTTTCTTCCACTATATTTGTGCAATATTATAGCTTAGCATACTATTTATCCCGTGTATTATAAGGCTTTGTTTTTTGTATTGATATATTTATTTTCTAACATATTCGCGAATCTCTGTTTAAACGTTGCTTTTAACAGGCGGATCGTGAAAAACTTGTTGATCTTTCACACATATTTCTGAGAACCGGATCATCGGTTAACACATGTATATATATATATATGTATGTGTGTGTATGTAGTTTTTGTATACCATTATTCAATTCCTCGTTAATTTTACATTATGTTATTATGTAAATATGTCGTTATCATTTTATATTCGAAATTCACGTTTTCTAACATTATCGTATATAATAATTAATAATTATAGTTAATTTCTCATTATTTGAAAATTATATCACATAGATAAATCATATATACATATTGATTAATGGTTTTATCGTCTAAGCGCAACATACATATTTTATTCCTTACTTATTTTTCTTTTATGAATTATTTAACTATTATTTTTATTTCATTTTTTTCTTGCGTACGTACGTTTATACTTTAAGTTCCTAGAAAGGTGACAATGGATATTAGGTATTAGCGTTATTCCGTTACTCTATTGAAAGGAGAAGGATTGATTGGCTACGTGCTATAGTCAAGTAGATGTGAAGGCGATATTGTAATAATCAATTTATTATATGTATATATATATATATATATATATTCTACAATAATATATAAAACTGTAGTGTCTGTGATTTGCGAATATTTTCATTACAATCACTGCATTGGGCTATTTTTATCACGCGTAAACGGTAAATTTATTTTTAAACATTTTTGTCTGTCTGTCTATCTGTTCCCACTTAACTCGAAAACTATCAAAGCAATAATGATGAAGCTCGCACAGCTTATAGCCTATATTATGGATTCGTTCTATAGCTTTGCTTCGCATTGATATCACAAATAGGACAGAAAGTACAACAATTTAAAGTTTTAAAAAGTACGAGACAGCGATATTTCTGTCAAATCGTTTAAAATTTAACAATCGCCTAAAATCGGGAAACAGTACATCTATTAGCTGGTAGACCGACTGTAAAAACATCGCATCATTCGTCCGTTCTGGATTTTTTTGCTTTCACGTAGTAAAAGAAAGAGCGATATCTCTGTCAAAGACCATCTGTAAAATATCTCATCATGACTCTTTCTAGAACAGTTGCGTTCGTGTAATAACATAATATAAGCGCGGGGGGTCGAACCGTCGTTAAAACCCCATAGGATGTCGTGTAATTATGATAAGCGAATCATCTCATGAATTATTTTCGCCCACTTAACCTGCTACATGCTATGCCATTTTTGTTTGCTACATTTGATCTGACCATCTTCGTTGTGGCCTTCCCCTTCTGTTTTTTGCCGGACGTTCTAATATCAGTTGTTTTAAATGCAGATTATTTCTTCTTGTATTATGACCAAAATTGCGCAAAATTCGTAGTCGTATTTTAGATACTAGACTGGACTACATTTCTCGCATATTCCTAGTCCTGCAGGATTATCTTTTTCTTCGTCCACGATATTCTTAACTCGAAGGCTTGTACCTTTTTTTTTTTTTTTCTTAGTCCGTGATTCGCAGCTATAAGTAAAAATGGAAGAAATCAACGACTTCATAATTCTGATCACGGTGGCCATGTATACTTGAGAACTTTTCCATATTTTAGTTAATGTATGGACTGATGCGCGTTGATGTTTATTCTTCTAATATAATTTTTACAATAACAGAACCGAAATATATGAAATGATTCACTGCGTCTAATTCATTGACATCTAAATAAACTTCGGTTTTCTTATCAATAATCAAATATATTTTTTGGTAGTGCTTATCTAAAGATTCGGTAATTTAATTAATAATGATGTTAGCCTATCTTTAAAAGTAGTTATTAAGCATTCACATATCCTAAATATTGGAAATACTTTTTTTCACCGATAAATTATCACATCCCGTGAGAGCTTTCTTCGTAACTAGTTCATAAACATTAAGTAACTACAAAGATAGAATACGTCTTTGTTAGTACCTACGTGTGCGCGCGCTACTTTATATACACAATTATTGATTGTAGAATTTATCGCCTTCATTTGATTAAATAATATGTATTAACTTTCGATGGTAACGGTATATTGCGTCGTGTTTTTTAGAATTTTTCGAATAAAATTTTAGAAAAATAATATTTTTAAAACATTGTGTGTTAATTTGTATATATATATATATATATATATATTCTTATATATGATTTTTGTAAGTACTCTATTTTTATTAAGATCACGTAAAACTTTTGCACGAAACACGCGAACACAAATTAAATCTCGCAAAAATATCTATAATCCGAGTTTATGTATATGCGTATAAAACTAGAAATTTTTAGATAAAGCTTTTTGATTTTTCGATTGTAATTAGGTAGTGAATATATCTGGTAATCATTAGAACGTGTGAATAATAATGTTTCCAAATGTGAGAATCAGATTATTATTTTTTTAATTTTAAATACAAAGGCAATTAAACTTAAAATCCTGTTTTTGCTATTATCGTTTTATATTTTATTTTTCGAAAACGACTAATAATTTTGTCGCCGTTCAAAACTTTGGTTATTTTGAAAATTTAAAGAATTCGTTTTCCTGCTTTATATATACATACATATATACATATATATTCTAAAATATATGCATTTTAATTTTTTTTTTTCACGTGACATATGTAAGCGTCATATATCAGACATTTATGGCATGCAGTAGTGTACGACTAGAAGTACATTAATTTATAGTTTTAAGTTCGTTCACGTTTAGTAAAAATCATTAGAACATTACTAAAGTAGTCATACGTAAAATCATATTTTTTTCCGGGAATATGGAAAATTAATGAATATTTAAATTTATGACCCTGTATAAATTAAAAAAAAAAAAAATCGCTTTTCAGACATTTATGGCATGCAGTAGTGTACGACTAGAAGTACATTAATTTATAGTTTTAAGTTCGTTCACGTTTAGTAAAAATCATTAGAACATTACTAAAGTAGTCATACGTAAAATCATATTTTTTTCCGGGAATATGGAAAATTAATGAATATTTAAATTTATGACCCTGTATAAATTAAAAAAAAAAAAAATCGCTTTGTGTCCATAATTTATTAAAGGCCCAGGGCCGATTGAATATTGTTGAATTATTTATTGTGTGTGTATGTGCGTGCGGGAGAGCTTTAAATGTTTTTGTTTTCAATTTATATATGTAGACGCGTATTTAATACTGCGTTGTTCGATATTGATAATAAAGTTATGCGGCGAAACTAAAGTAATTTAGCGATTCGAAATAATTAAATGCTACATTCTTTTACAATAAATAAACAAATAGTTGGGAGTTTATTGAAGAATAATATTTTTCAGCGTGTTCGTTTTTTCTATCAATTATGTTTTAGTTCAATGAATAACAGACTTTGGAAAGACGACGTATAATTTGAATGTTTTTAAATATTAATAATTACCTATACATGCTTATAGAATTGTGCAACGTCATTTTAAAGATTGGGTAATTTTGATGAAATGATAAACACAGTTTCAAATATAAATATTTCATTGGATATATGTTTAAAAATTATTAATTGTTTTACGAATAAAAAATTCAAAATATTGATACTTTCAAATTTTTTAAAATATAAACCGAGTTCATATTTTTCTATTGTAACGTTTGGAAAACAGTTTTAATTTTGAAAGCTTAAAATTTTATTTACATATTGATAATTTTGTGTTATATATAACTCGTATACGTCTTGTTTGAAGTTTTTAAATTATACTATTCATTTTTTTTTAAAAATATAATCAAGAATTGCTACTAACTTTTGCTGCATTATTTTCCTCTTATTTTTATTTCTTCCATTAACGTTTCATCTCTTAAAAGATGTGTGAACAAAGTAGAGAATATAAATTATTTTTCAGTTGCAAACTAAATAATCAGTTTTCCTCGATTTAAAGTAAGTGCTGTTAAGAACTAAACTGAAGACAGTTCGTGTCTGATTACTTAATAATAAATGTAGATGGACATATTTACCATTGAACTCGGAGTTTTATAATAATTCATAATCACTTCGTAATAATACTTATAATTTATATTTATTTTACTCGTTTCTTTTAAAGAAAATAAATTTTATATAGTTTATTATATTAATTTATATGAACATTATACGTTATATTTTTTAACACTCCTTTCTAAATTAAATATATTTCGACATAAATTTATAATTTTTATTCTGTATATAATTATCAGAATGCAAGTGCATAGGACGTCAACCATACACGTCACCTTTACAACTAGAACACGTGTCTCGACCTCGGTGGTTGAATTTCGCAGGAAGATAAGGCTCGATACTTTGGAATGTGGCTTGATCGACGTATGATGTGAAAAGAACAAATTGAGATCAAAGTTAAAGAAATAAATATATATATATAAAAAAAAACTTCTTCTGGGTAGAAATTTTGAATTATGTTTAAAATCAAACTTATTGATATATAATGCAGTTATCGCGTCATTGTGAATTTAATGACGTATCTTTTTGGGGTATTGTATCAGTGTCTAGCAGGGGCGGAGGGCAATACGGGTTCATCGGGTAAAACCCGGTGCGCCGCCGCTGGCGCCGCTTCGTCGTGAATCAAGAAAAAACATTCCAAGTTCTGCTGACGATGTGATACTACCAGTACCAACACATTATTGCATTATGTACTATTACGTATAACAAATTAGAATAAAACCGACAAAACCGGCGCCGAACAGTCCAGTTTAGTGTTCAGCGTAATTGTCAGAAAACATTGTCCAGAATAAACGGTACCGGGTGGAACGGTAAACATACAATATTAGGAAAAGTTTTTAGTGAATTTGGAAACCTTGAAAATGCTTTGTATATTCCGTTAGTTGAAGCGGTCTTCCAATTTGCCAATGACAAGGACAATACTTCCATAGCTCGTGATAAAGCGAATAGTTACCTTAAGAAATTGTTAAAATTTGAAACAATCATGACCGCTCATATTTATCTTCGAATTTTTGAAATGTCAGCTCCATTATCTATGTACCTCCAGAGTTCAGGACTCGATTTCATGAAATGCAATGATTTTGTTCGGCATTTTAAAGAGAAAATTTCTGCGTTCAGCCGCGATTACAAGAAAGTTCAGAACATTTCGAAAAACGGTTATCTGATTATGAGCCCATCCGCCCCTGATTACATGTACAATTATTTATGTATAATTTTTGTAAATTTTCTAAGTTGGCAGTTACTTTTACAGTAAAAGGGATAGGGATAGATAGTAGGTCTATACAGTAATTTATATATACATACATATACACATACACACACTTTATATATATATATATATATATATATATATATATATAAATTCGACTTGGGCCATCTATGGATCACAGAAAAGCTTTTTTTTTTTATTTCAAAACTTTCTTGAATATCTAAATTATTAAAATTATTATATTTATTATTTACTAATTCTATAATAAAACTATTTGTTTGCAATTATAATCTTGCAGGATATGGTAAACCGTATCCTCAAAGTTACATGCTCTACAATTTTCAGTTTCTGTTATTCCGAAACATTTTATATATTTTTTAAAACAGCCATGACCGGTGATAAATGGACAGAAAAGCTATTCGCACAATGTTAGTCTTAAGTCAATTCTGTGTTTCCCCCCTGTTTCTTTGCCCAGTATTCTTTCATCCATTTCGAATGAGTTTTTTTTTCTTTCTTCCGTCCATGTTCGCGTCGTCTCTACTACAGTCTCGTGGCATCCTATCTTTGCTTTTCGTTTTGTTTTCCTCCATATTCTTCCATCATTTTCGAGTGTGTCTCCTTTCTTTCTTCTATCCACGTTCGTCCTGTCTTTTTAGTCGCGGACTCATGGAATCCTTGAAAAGATTGGATCCTATGTCTGAACTTATTTCTACCTTTGATTTCTCCATCAGATATTTCCATATGTTCCACATCCCTTTTGTCTTGCACTATCCATGACACTCTACTTTTCGAGTTGTCAAAGAAGTCAAACGTTGTCCATTCTTTTTATGTGCTTATAAAAGGCGACCCTTCTTTTCCTAATTGTGTCGCTAACCTTTTCTGTTGTTTCATATATTTCCTTGTTTTTTCTTAATTTCCAATATTGTTTACCCTCTCTAGGGCTCAATATTTTTCGGTTTATTTTCCTTTCTTTGACTTCTAATTGTTGTATTTCCTCGTTAGAGGTCAAATTTAGGTATTAGGCTGCAAACAGGCACGGTGGTTTAATTACAGTGTTATAGTGTCTTATTTCAGCAGTTTTGGATATTGACTTTTTATTATGTGCTTCTTGTTATTTGGAAAGCCATTTCTAACCTATGTTTTCGTTCCTGCATCGATTGTTTATCTCCCGCTTACACTTGAATAATTTCCTCTAGATATTTAAATTCTTCTACTCTTTTGATTATTCCATTCTTAACTTTCATAATGTTGGAGGCATTTTTATCATTGGTCATAACTTTTGTTCTCTCAAAAGATATTTCCAGTTCGACCTTTGCTGCCACAATGCTTAGTATTTCAACCTGGCGTCTGGCTTCTTCTATATTTTCTGATAGCAATGATAGGTCGTCTGCAAATACAAGAAGTGAATGATTTTCATGGGTAGTAAAATCACCAGCGATGGCAGGTGTAGCGAGGACATTAAAAAACGGATCAATCAAGCAAAGCAAGTTTTTTACGATCGGAAAAATATTTTTACCAACAAGGCTATAAGTATAAATTTGAGAAAAAAATGTTTAACGCTATTTGTTTGGAATACAGCGTTGTACGGATGTGAAACATGGATGATTGGTAAGGCGGAGAAAAAAAACCTAGAAGCCTTCGAAATATGGTGCTATAGGAGAATGCTGAAAATAAGATGGACCGCTAAATTAACAAGAGGCGTTAGAAAAAATTGGTGAAGGAAGAACATTATGGAAAAAAATAATAAAACGAAGAACTAATATGATCGGTCACATTTTAAGACATGAAAGCTTATTAAAGATAATTATAGAAGGACAGATGAATGGGAAACGCGGAAATGGAAGACCAATAAATCAATATACACAGCAAGTAATAGAAGACACTGGTAGCACAGGATATACGGATATGAAGAGGAAAACAGAAAACCGTCAGTTGCGGAAGAAATTAGCAAACCAATCTTAGGACTGATGACTACATGATATATATATATATATATATATATCTCTACAGTCGTATATTGATCATAATTGACCGTCGTGACCATTATGTAGCAATCAAATTCCTCCACAGTTGTCGATCATCTGCCGAGTGTACCAAATCTGGTATTGACAGTTTAGCACGTCGGCATATTTGTTTCGTCCATCGGGTCATTGGCCGACCTTTTCTTCTATGTCCGTTCATTCTTCCTAGTGTGACTGTCCTGTCTAAGTCTCGTGCACGCATTATATGACCGAAAAATTTGTGCATTTTATCGCGTATGTCTTGTGACAATCGTTTATCTATATTAAGACGCTTAATGATCGAGACGTTCGTTTGTTTATCGTGCCATTTTATACCCAGCATTATGCGCCAGCATTTCATTTCAAATGCATCAATATATTGCTGATCCGTGGAGTTTATTACCCATGTTTCGGAACCAATATATATATATATATATATATATATATATATATATATATATATATATATATATATATATATATATATATATATATGAATTGATACATAAATAATTATATCAGTAATTACATTTATACATATTCTTTCATTAGTTGATTACTCATTAAAACCTACTAATTAGATTTTTTATATTTCTTTTTTTACTTATTTGTATTTGCTAATTGTTTGGTAGATTTTATGGTCGTAATTAATTCACGGTAAGTTGTGATTGGATATATCCGCGATCTTGGTAGCACTTCGAATTTTAATAACCGACTCGTTCTTGCTTTCTCGCACGAAGATCCTACCGTCCATCGTCTAAACAAATTTGAAGCCAATAAGATGAAGAGATTTTGCGAATGCAAAAGTTGGATGTTCATTAATAAATATCCTTGCGTCTTTATAGCTAATTAGGAAATCGAGGCCATTGTGTGTAAATTCTTTAGTAAGTTTCGCTTAACATTTCTTCGGAAAAATCTTATTATCACAGTTGGAAATTCCGGTTTGCCGATTTTTTAAGTCGGTGACAACAATTAATGGCAGCGGAAGTGGTATTTGTCTCGCCTTTCATCTATTCGTTGACTTAATGATGTTTTTATTATTACTATGTTGAAGAAGAGTATTAATAATAATTATACTCATCCTTGTATATTCTAATTCCCCAACTCCTTTCCCACGATTTTCATTCTCTTGTTTTAACTCTATATTTCCCAGTTACAACATTTTAATTGTTTTAGGCGCTTAGATGTAATTTTTCATAATTTCCATTAAAATATATTCCAGCGTAGCTAACTTTGTTTTTTGAACGCATTCAGCCATATATATATATATGGCGCATTAACATCCGCACGTTCTCTTTAGCAGTAGATTAACTTTTTCACGTTTTTTTCATGACTCCCAAACAGTCATTGAAATGCAATCCAACCGTACACCTCTTATATGTAATATAAGAACATTGAGTATGAATATCACGAAAAATGAACAAGTTCTCGTTGACTTTGCGTAATTTAAAGAATTGAATCGAATACAATATTTAATGCAGGCATAGCTTTCTGAGAAAGGTCCATGAGCTGACATGTGCTGCGGACGGAAGGGATACTCGGCTTGTGGAATACAAATAGATATTAAAGGCCAAAAGCGTAGTACAAACTATAAGAAGTTTAACTGCGCCTACAAGACACAATCAATGCAAATAGATCATAGTTGATAATGTATCATTGTGGTTAGGTTCAGAATTACAATCATTTATTTATATGCTACTTCAGCGGCAGAATTTGAAACTTTTATCCAGTACAAGAATAACAATACTGAAATAAAAAAATCAAACTAAATTTATTACAAATAGAAAAGTCAAATGTCCAGTACTGAAAATAAGTAACGATGAAGTTACCCAAGCAGATTCAATACGTTATCCTGGTATGCTTATGGACAAGAGGCTTACATGGCAACTAAATTCGGTACATATTAAAAGAACTATCATCACTCGTACAAAATTGCTACATCCATCGTTAGGTCGGAAATCTATTTTAAATGTAGCGACTAAAAGGTCCATCTACCTTTCAATGATCGCTCACAAATTGGCGTTATGGAATAGAGCTGTATGGAAGTACCTGTAGAAGTAATCTTCGAAGAATACAACAGCAACAGTTGAAGATACTTCGTACTATCACGTCGGCTCTAGTCTACGTTTGCAATTACATAATGATCTTAAGAGTCCATAAGTTACATACTCAATAATAGAATAGATTATTTTACAAGTTCAAAGATAGCAACAATCCCATCACCCGCAGGATGCATGCAATAAGTCTTCCAGACAATCAAGGCGACCAGGAAAAAAGGGGTGCAGTGATGCTATTCCGATCACCTGAATGAATCCAGTTTCACTCCTCTTTCCTCAGACGATAGTGTATCTTTTTATTAACTACCGTACTTGACCATTCTTATTACTATTATTCCTCCTCAATTTCATCCACAACGTACTTCTTTTTTCTCACAATTTTGTTCTTCAATGGAGGCATTAGATTAACATCTGTTCCTTTGTTCCTTTATCCGGATCTGCGTTGTTTGCAGCACTTATGGTACGATGTTTATAAAAAAAAAATATCTCAATTTCAATACAATATACTAATACATTTTAAAAAGTGACGATGAAAACAAGAAATATAAAATAAAAATTATTCGAATAAAAAAATTGTTAAATAATCGCCGAGAAAATAATTAAAATAGTAATAAAAATAATAATAATATTAATGACGTAACAGTTTGAACAATTATATATATATATATATATATGTATATGAAATTAAAATAAAAGGAATAAAATTATCTGAACGCTGCACGAACGGCGGCTGTATTATTATTATAATTTTAATTCAAATGTTCACCCAAATTTAATTAATCATTAAAAATTCCATAACCTTTATGTACATGACCCGGATAGATGCGAATTAATTAAAGAAAACTGAACAGTATAAATTTATCTGTACTACAAAATAATTGGCGAATGTTACAAGTTTGGAAATTAATTAGTTTAAACTGTCACCATTTAACGTTTTTCTCATTTTGATATTTAATTAATAATTTCTTTCGTCTTCTTTTCAGTAATTAATTAGGCCAGTTTTAATTCTCTAGGCAACGCATTGTACTCCTACTGCTCCAGCATAAATTGCCCTTAACCTCATTTTAGTCTTATTATTGGACTAATGCCTTGGCTGCACTTCCTAACCGAGTAATTCTATTATCCGATAACACGCCAAATTTATTATCATTTTTAAGAACAAAGTGCGGCAAAATTAACGTATATAAATCTGATAGAAATAAGAGTTATTTGCTACGTTTAAATTCTCATTCGCGATTATAACACGTGTTTTTGTCAAAAAATTTCAATCTGTTCAATGCGGTATCTCGACATCCTACCCCGATGCAAATATTCCATACCCTACGAGACCGGACGACGTAACGCGAGGATGATACATACGTCTTAAAAACCGCATAAAAGTATACAACTTAAATTGAAACATAAAAATTTTTGAAAGAAAAAAAATAATGATATCGCATTATTTAATATAAAAAAAAAAACCAACACTTTTATGCAGCTGTATATGCAATACGTAGTACAATATTAGAATTTACACACAACGGAAAAACAAACAATTATTCACTCACGCACACATACACACACTAGCTACACTGGAAAGAGCTTACGTAATCATGAACAGAAATGCACATATACACTAGTATACGGTAACGAAAATTTCAAACGTATTTCTGCGCATATGTGTGGAAAAATATTACAATAATTTAAAATTATAAAATCGACTAGCTGTCTACGAACAATGCCGAGTAATAATGCGAAGATAGGGCCGAGGTTTGACTACACTAAGAAATCATATAAGTATCTGCTTTGAAAATGTATATCCAACTGTGGGGATGAGTTTTAAGTTATACAGACGGAAAATAGACACCAACGGTGAATTAAAACGAAGATTAGTACGCGAACGCGGTTGTAAGAAACAGCGATTCGTTCTAATATTCATCCTATTATAGATGTAACTAATTTTGCGAAATCAAATATTCATCATTGAGCACGATGTAAAAATTATAACTTTGAAAGTTTTCGTCTTTTATAAACTGCACGTGAATCATAACGTCTGACATAACAGATCGTAGTGGATAATAATATAAAAAAATAAATATTTCAACAACTTAGTTTGAATCCTTTCCACATCTATAGTACGCTTATTGTAGCCATCGAACAATAACTCGGAACAAGAGTTTTATATAGAGTAATGTTTTTGGATCGCTGAACAATTTTGAGATTTTTAAGACGAAACCGAGAACTGAGTATGTCGAGTAATGTGATTTATACGCACTGAGAAACTCAAAGTAGTCCTAATCAATGTGTACTCCAAAATCACGACCACCAACTATATTCACAATATTATTACGAAGAGCTCGTTATTAAATGTTTATATTGCCGTCAAAAGAGATAATTTAAAAAAAAATCAATTGAAAAATTAGTTAAATCACTAACATTTATTTTCTCGTGAAAAACACAAAGCTTTTCGATTCTCAAGTGATAACAAAGTTTTTTTTAAAAATAATAATTTTACAAGTATAAATTAAAAATAATTACTAAAAAATATGTGATGGTCAAACTATATTCCATAAAATGTTATCCTTCTTAGGAATTTACCGAAATCACTACGTTCCGCATTATAAAAAATAATAATAATAAAAAAAAAAGATAATTTAGTATAATTTATGGAGAGTCCACATTACGCCTACTCCACATAGTAAGTCTAAGTTTCTTCTTCGAAGAGCTCAGCGGACAACGAACATACTATAAACAATTCGTTCAGAAGACTGAGGTAATGTCGAAATGCATTTATCGCTAAATGATAAAAATATTAATCCTAACGATAGAATTATAATAATTCATTTATGGGACGTGCTTTTACTTCATCGGAGAAACTTAAAGCTACCCATTTGATATCCGAAAAAGAAAAATAAAATTGCTGAATATTGAGTAAAAATTACTAATAACTAAATTCGACAAATATTTTTGATAATTATCAACTAAGATATTAAAATTTTAAAAGAGTTCCTCTACTTTCCGTCTAATTCGATTTCGACCGTTTCAAGTAAATTTTCGTTATTTTACACGTGTATTCATGACGGACGTATAACTGGATAACTTGCCAACAGAGCCTGTTACGTACTATACTCGTCCTTGTTCTGTCCAGTGTCAACTTCTACGTCTATTCTACTTTGTTTTTTATTTTATTTCATTCTTTTTCCCACGTCCACGCTGGAAGTCTACGCGTACGTAACGATATCTTAATAGTGTCTGTTTATTATCGGACATCGTTTAATTGTTCACTGTCTAGGCTATTCGGATCGTTCTCGTAAGAAGTTTCGTTAATTAACTTGGTCGTTATTTCGGGATTTACGGAAAATAAAAAATTTATTCAACGTGAGTTCGATTTTTTTTTCATTTTTTATTTCTTCTTTTATTTATTTATTTATTTATTTATTTATTTACTATTGAAAAAATCAATTCTTTTTGTTGAATAGAAAAAAGTGTATAAGCTGCAAAAAAAAACAAAAAAAAAAAAAAATTACTATAATTAGTATAAATTAAACCTTTCAGTCGTACATGATAAAATGTCGAAATTATAATTTTTATACCATCATCATCATTAAATGCCGTGTCTCCGTATCGGAGGTAGCCGACTACTTACGCTACATATATATTTTATTAAGTAACGGCGATCGTAATACTAGCGTACTAGACACACACCCGGTTGAACTGATTCTAATTTCTTATCAGGACACAATGCAGCCCCGTGTGTCTTTGTACTGTACTATATCATTATTACTAGAGCGCATAATTATAGTAATATTAGTATTATTTATTTATTTCGGACGGTAATTTTGACGTATCGTACTCCAATTCGGTGGTACTTTCTGTATAGAAGTCCGTGTTATAGCCGCTATCCCGATGACTATTTTGATATCGAGGTGTTTATTATACAATACCGCTTCTAAACGAAGAACTGTAGATCATATTTTCGACGTATCTGCGATAAATATTTTTAAAATATAGACATTTCGCATTTATCGAATTTTTTTCTTTTATTTTTTTTATTAAATTGCTAATTTACACCTAGCTAATGCTATTTAGTATGATTATTTATGCATAATAATGTGACACGAGAAGCATCCCGTCCGCTGATGGGTGCTTAAGTATAATTTTACATATTAATAGTATTCATATTAAATTGGCTTCGTTCTGTTGATTCTGCGGATTAAGTTGTCTAGTAAGGAGATCGCCATATGATTAGGCTAGCCGGACAGCGTATTTTTTAGCAACTGTCGCTATTTCTTCCTTTACCGTTTTCACACTTTGAGATCTTCGTGTAGTGTAAGATTTTTTTTATATACCACGGAGCGTCGACAATAGTCCGAAGGATTTTGTTTTGAATTCTCTGCGAGATAGCGATATTTCATTTATCTCGACACAACCCCATCAGCCGTATACCTGGTTTCAAAACTTGGTTATACAAAAGCAGTTTATTATCAGTAGACAGCCGAAACATTTGTTTCCGTGCTTAGTTCATTACATTATTTTATTATATATATTTTCTCCATGTTATTGTCTAAATTTAAACCGAGATATTTTACTTCCTGTTTTTGTGGGATTGTAGCACCATTCATAATTATTACAGTTGGCAGATTTCTTCTGTTAGTAAATATTACTCTAGCTGATTGATTAATCTTTATTTTCCACGTTTTAAACCGTGTTGCGATTTTGGTTACTGCTTCTTGCAGGTTTTTACGTGCCTCTACGGCATGAAGAGAGAATTGAACATTTTTTTTATTCAGTTACATAATGTTGATATAGCGACTTTTAACTCACTTGCTGACTCGTATTTGATCGATCTACTTACTATTATCAAAACTGCTCGTAAAGAATATGAGGAAGCGTCGTAGTCAGTTTCTTACAGTGAAGTATTCAGTTCGATATACTATCTCGATACGCGGATCAATACGATATGTAAGTTTATCGTAATAATTTGCGAACTACGTCTCGGTAATAATCATTTTGCTCTCATCCATGTTGACATGCACATACCGAGCTTCATACTACCGTCTTCGATATTTCAGGCATTACGACACAGGTTGATTTTTTTCCTGATATATTTATTTTTCCGCTTAATTAATCCTATTTATTTTCTCTAAATAATATTCGAATCCTATCGAATAATTTTACCGTTGATAATAGCTTATTTAATTCCCTTGTCGCATATTTTCTACCGCTCTTACTAATATCACTTTTTACTTATATTTCGAAATATTTATATATACATATTTAAAAAAAAACCGAGACAGATAGATAGATAAAAAATGTATTTACGAAATAAATATATATGCTACAAAAAAAAAAACACGAAATTAATATAACGCTTTTCGAACACAGTTCTTATATATATTAAAAATTAGAAATACGTCGCTGGTCTGGTTAAAATTAAAGATCCAGACAAAACTGACAAAACACGCGTACTCATTTTAAAACTGTCTACATTTCAACTTATAAATATTTAAGTTAATAAGATAAACGAGATATCTTTTACTTGTAAATTTCGCATAAAGAAAATAGCACCGAGGTGTCGTACATCGTAATAGAGTGTGCTTTCGAGTTTTCTTATAGTTTAGCCGCGCAAACTTGTCTGTAATCCGCCATGTCGTTTATAAAAGAATACCGACTGCGGGCGTAACTATCGAAAAAAAATGACATCACCGCGTATGTATGGTAAATATCTTGCGCATATGTTCGATCTTTACACGAAAGTTTCAGAATTTTACTATTTTTTCTTTCTTAGCCGTTTATATAGTTGGTGCAAATCGCGAAGTCGCTACGTTTTTGATAAATTTTTGTATAAACTGATTAAACAATCGGTCGGAATACTCACGGGGAATGTACGTTCACTTTTGTAAAATATTCGAGAACAGCTCGTAACACCCAAATTTGATGCTCCATACACAGTCATCAACACGGCACCACGCGTCTCGTGTTTCATGAGAAATTACGTCTAATTTAGCAGATGCGACGGAGAGAGATTATGCTCAATAAAGTATATAATCGGCACGTGCTGGTATAATTGAAATACTGTAAACCGTGTGTATATCGAAGCGAAGTATTTTTTTCCCTTTATTTCTCGAGACTTTCGGCGATGCGATGATACCGTTAAAAATATATTAGTAAAAATTGTTTAATCTTTTCGGTAATATATCGGTCCAGTTTGATTTTCAAGTGTTCCGTATGTGAGAATTATCTGCAGCTACTTATAGCGAAACAAATCGACCGCGTGTCTTTAATTCGGGAAATTAACAGTACACCTTCCCTCATTTCATCATTTTACGTTTGACCGTTTTCTTCCCCGCATAATTTCCGCAAACTGTCTTCTTCCCCGCTATATATTCCACTCGTCTCCTCCCTACCGCGAATTCTCCCTATTAAGCTTAAACAAGTTTTCGTATTTTATAACTTTTCAGCAGATTCCAAACAATCTTTAAATACCGCATCGAAAAATCATTTTGCGTATTCTTTTCTTGGCTAATTAAACTCCGAAGATTTAGGCCGCGATATTTTTTTTTACTCGAAATATTCAAGATCTATTCTAATTGCCCGCCTATAAAGAATTGAAAAAAAGCACACATTTAAAATTTGCCTATATTCGGTATTTCGTTATATCGAGAAACTAACAGTCTACACCTAGGCCGTTTTGAAATGCGTGAATTTTTTAAACTATTTTAATTAAATACTGTCCTACAATATAATCCGGAGCTAAAATTATTGCAATCACATCCATCTAATATTCAGGACAAACCAAAAACTACGCTGCTACATATATGCAACATTATTCAATGAATAGTATATAAACGTAACAAAAAAATTGCGATAAATATGTATGCGATTCATAATGAAAAATCCTATAGTTTCAAAAACGCAGGATTGCATTGAAACACATAGTTAAAAGCGGAAGATTTTATTTAAATTTATATAGTTAAAGTCACGGGATAGTATTCAATAAAAATTTTTTCTCACAAATTTAGATCTGTACAACGTCGTAATGCGTAGCGTTGAATATTAGCAAATCTTGTATAACACGTTATAGAATTTCATAAAGAAAAAAAAATTTAAAAAAAATCAATTGAGAATTAGTTAAATCACGAATATTTATTTTCTTATAGAAAACACAAAGCTTTTCGCATTTACGCCATTATCAAGTGAAACATTTTTAAAAAATCATAATTTTAAAAATATAAATTAAATATAGATTTTTTAAATATTTATTTTCATTTTAGTTGTAAAATTGTTTTTTTTTTTTAAATTTTGTGTTCGTATATTTTTATATTTTACTTTTGGACATCATACATCGCAACAGTAAATGAAAAATTTAAAATTCCACCAGTATACAACTTTTACAGAATCCGAAAATAATATTGAAGAAAAAATTAAAATAAAAAAACAAAATTAATAAACAAATATATTGATGTTAAATTTCAAAAATTCAAAAAATAGACAGAACAGAAGCAGAACAGCATTTTTGGAGTATATTTTCACAATCACCGTCAAATATTTTTAAGTAATTATATTTAATTTATATTTTTAAAATTATGATTTTTTAAAAAATGTTTCACTTGATAATGGCGTAAATGCCGAAAAGCTTCGTGTTTTCTATAAGAAAATAAATATTAGTGATTTAACTAATTCTCAATTGATTTTTCATAAAAAATCACTACATTCCACATTATATAAAAAATTAAAAAAAAAAATTAGTTATGTAATTTATGTTTTTTTTTTTTTTTAATTTGTTTTTATAACAAACTACTTGCTTTTTCAGGTTTAATATTGTCGTATGATTTAATACTTTTCAATTAATTCGTGGCTATTTTTGATTTGGTAGTGTTTATTACATACAATATGTAGACAGGTGTCATTCATACACACATCCATATATATATATATATATATATATATATGGATGTGTGTAGAATGACGCCTGTCTACATTATAATAGATAAAATACACTCTGCCGCTGGTAGGTTATGGTAAGGATGAGTGTGTGTATATATTATATCAGGTAATACGTAATTACATTCTAGCGGCAACTCTAATAGTGGTAAGTTAATGTATAAATGATTCCAGGCTAGTGCCATTAATATTGTAATAAACTTTCTCGTTCGAATAGTCGTGATTATATTGGAAATTAGCCATCGTTCGACTTGCTGCCAAGGGCAAATTCTCGGTTCGCATTGTCAGAGTAGGCCGCAAATGCAAATTATAAAATATGTACGCGAGTGCATTTGTGTAAGTATACCTTAATGACTATCATCGCCAACGATGAATCGGTTACTTATTTTTCGAACGCATTCGATCGTTTGTAACGGCCTATCACACTCCTGTCTGTATTATATTAGGATAACGAGAGTTTACTAGCACGTCGCGAGGGCGAGTAATTTCATAAGCCAACGATATCCGAGTCGAGGTTATTATAAATAGAAAATCGATTTTATTATTATTATTATTATTATTATTTTTTGCCCTTCAATCAAATTCTACATTATCAGTCTTTCTCAAAAATACTTTATATATCGACGATTAAATTTCCGAAACGGCGTTCTGGCGTTTAATACTTTAGTAGGAGTAATGATGAAAAACTTGATAAACATTTTTATGTCGCCAGTTGGTTTTAAAACCTGGTGGACGGTCAAGTTGACAGACGAACACTTAATGCGACATGCTATTGTAAGCTTAGATGTATTTGAACATTTTATTGCAGAGTGTTCGTACCCAATTGTCGATATATTTTCTATATCCGTAATAAAAATGTTTTCGGTCGTGACTGCTTTTGTAATATATATATATTTTTTTTAAAGCTTATTCGATTTTTGCTGTTGAATCGATTAAAAATCTTTGAATCGTTTTTCAAGCAAATTTCCTTATCGTATCAGATTTTAAAAGTAGTCTCGCGGAATCGAAATCTGAATCGTTTATTCGAATTTTCACGTCTTCCAGCTATCGTGGACGTGTTTCGTAGATGCTGCTCTTTAGATATTCCCGCAAAAAAAACCCAAAAAAACTTTGAATTCTTTTCGCAATTATCTTTGCACTGTTGTAATCGAGTCGCATCGAAAATAACGTTCCAAGCAAAACGAGCACTTCATCTTGTTATAGGACGCCATAAAAACTGAAACTGGACGAAAACGGTATACTAAACGCGGTGCGATTTGCATTGTAGCACAACTGCGCCATTCAAAAAACAAAAAACTATCCGTCTTCTCCGGGTCGCCCTATTTAACTTTATTCAATACATATGTCCAGTCGGAATGGTATAAGCCCCGATAGAAATCTAAAATATATACATTTGTATGTGTGATTATTCGTAGTTGAGAAATTAGATTTGTTCATTTTGTATTAGAATCGATCGTTTTGTAGTATAAAATTTGTTCGAGCCTCGTGTTTCCGGCGGTATAAATTCTTGTTTTGTCGAAGAAAAAATTTGTATTGTGAAATTTTTACAATTTTTATCGAACACGCTATATACTAGACCAGACTAAACTATACGTCCAATTACGAAATACGTACAATCTGATTAAACGATATATATATATATATATATATATATATATATATATATATATGTATATATATATATATATATATATGTATATATATATATATATATATATATATATATATATATATATATATGTATATAAAGACAATAAAAAGTAGTTAAAATCACTAAAAAGTTATTTTCTTTATGAACAAACACTTATAAAGAAAATAATTTTTAATGATATTAACGAATTTTTATTGTATTATTTTTTTTTCTAAATAATAAAAATCACTACATACCAAACTTTTCAAATTACCAAACCTGATTCGGGTATGGAATTATATGATATATTAAGAATAAAATATATATTTAACGATAGTGATATTAATACAATATTTAAATATTTAAAAATTATAAAAACCAATAACTAAAATGTGCTTTAACCATATGTGTTTACATTATAATATCATTCCTAATAAAGTCACCATTAATAATGAATGTAAAATAGCATAAATGGTTAAAAATGAAACAGAAATAATACGGATTAATTCGGAAATAGGCCATTTACATGCTGAACTAAAAAAAATAATAAATCAAAAAGATAATGTTCGTTCAAAATAAAAAGTAACTTTTTAGTGATTTTAACTACTTTTCTTCTTATTTGTTTTTAAATCACTACATTCCAAACTTATATATATATATATATTATATACATATATATATATATATATATATATATATATATATATATATATATGTATGTATATAATATATATATACATATATATGTATGTATATAATATATATATATACATATATATATATATATATGTATATATATATATATGGGTGTATTCGTAAGTAAACGGATTTGGAAGCGGTTTGACCAATTACTACGTTGGTCGCGTAAAATAATTTTTCCAATACGGATCTTGACATAGCTTCGTCTTCATCATTACTCTAAGCGTACGTGATCGGTTTTATAATGATTTACGTAACTGATGATTATATGAACTGCTTGCGCAAGTTATCGCGGATTGCGATATGCTAGACGATGTATTAGTGTTAGTTCGTTTCGGTTCGCATCAGAATAAAAAACGAAAATGTGTACGCTTGTCGTATATCTTTGCGTAGTTCGATATAAAAGATGAAAATATCGCATAAACATCGTTAAACAATATCGAAGATGAATTCTAGCAAATTATTATTATTATTATTATTCAAATTTATGTCATCAACCGAATGCTGTCCCTGATTTCCTGAAAACATGCCCATTATCAAGGTCTCAATTTAGGTTTCGAATTGGTCACACCCACTCAATCATCGTTCTTCTTTTCAATATTTTAATTTTTATTGTTTTCTTCAATAAACTGTCTGCTAGTAGGTTCGTGCTGCAGTCTCCACATCAGCTTTTGAATAGCTACGTGAATTACATCCTCTATGTACTTTAGATGTAGATCTTCGTGGCGAAGCGTACGGTTTCAAAACGTATCACGGTGTTCCCACTAAAGCGCGTAATATCCTGTTTTTTGATAATTACGATTATATTTTAAAGCGATCGAATTTTTACAATAAAGTGTCCGAAGATGAGAAAGCAAAAGACGGCTGCTGAGAAATTATGTACTTTTCGAATTACGATTGGTATTAGTAAACATTAATTTACGTATTACCCGAGAAAAGGAACCGACGATGCTGTCACATTCTGGATGATTTCAAATCTTCCTTCAGACATTTGTACTACGCTCTAAGTGATAAGCCGCGCATAGTCCTCGATAAAACTAGAGCTGGTTTTTAGATATTGAACAAACTCCGCCTCGTTAGAATTGCATATTTCGCGATTTTACCAAACTCGTAAACTGCGCCGTGTCGCGAGTTTACTAGCGCATCGACGAGAATCTCTTTTTATATTGTGTTTCTTTCGGGTAACGTTAAAATGAATTAAGATTCTCACGGAGTTTACTTCTACATTTTGTTTTCCTAAAGTCGATAATTAGGATTTTAAAACTTAGTATCCGTACTCCGACGCGACTTTCCAGTATGCTCAGTATTCCCGTTTAAGTTCGAAAACGATGTGACCTGGAACAGGGTTAACAACTGAAAAACAAAAAAAAAAAAAATTATAAATGAAATTACAACGAATCGATCGACGAAATTTAGTTTACGAATATTTTGGTAGATCGTGTTTTCGTTAATTGTTCCTATAGATGTCATTCCGTTGTACGATTTTAAGTAACAAACATTTAGTTTATTTCGTACGTAAAACAACATAATATTTCCTTCGTAGCAATAGCACGGATAAAGTCTAAAAGCGATTAAATTAGAAAGTCAGCATAATTATAAAAAGTAAATATTAAATTATTCATTCAAACCTACACCGTATGAAAAATCTCGCTACTAAATAACAATTCTAAATAATAATACCGTATAAAATTATTAAATAACAAGAATACAATAGCGGATTACGATTATTATAAAATTTTGCCGGAACGAGTAAATATCTAGAAAGTTTAATATACAGGTATTAAATTTTTCGCATCTGGGAACATTCAATATAATTCTGCAACGCTGATTTCCTACCACTCTTGTGTAGTCTTTTGCAAGTACCGCCGGTGATTGAAACCAAAGATTGTACTAAATAACAAATCTAAATAGTAATACCGTATAAAATTATTAAATAACAAGAATAGAAAATAGCGAATTACGATTATAGTAAAATTTTCTTGAAACATTATTAACGAGCGACTGAATATCTGGAAGGTTTAATTATCTACGCGTCTGTTGAATTTACCTAGCAGCATTCGATATAATTCCGCAACTCAAGTTTTGTACTGTAGATAATTACTGTCGGAGATTGAGTGGACGATTTTAAAATGGTCACTTTTCAAGATAGGACGAACATTTATGAATAATAATCGAAAAAACAGAGCATTTATGTATCTCGTCGATAATTAATTTTATACGAACGGGAAATTCTTTTATTCATCTCGGAATTTCGTAATTATAGTTTGTTTCCAAAATTAATGACATCGTTAAATTGGCACTACGTGTGTTGGGGTGGTGGTGGTGGTGGTTTGTATGGATGCGTTCAGAAAATTACGTAACCTTTGCCATTTGTACGATTTTTCCTAAGCTCAGATATAATCGTTAAGCGAATCTTTCGGACCGGTTTAACTACGAGTAATAATGTCGATTGAACCTCCGTTTATTCAAGGTTATATACCTTCAACTTCATCCTATCACACAAATATATATATTTCCCGAAGATTGTAAATTATTTTGTCATCGTTACTTGGCACCCGTTTTTTCATTACTTATTGCTATCTTTTCCTTATGTTTAGTATCTGATATCGTACTAAAATAAAAATAGCCGGTGTAATGTCATATATATATTAGGTATGTGGTTGAACTAGATAACTCTTATATAGACAAAATAAATGCTACTTTGAATATTCGCGAATGAAACACCGTGTCACATACATGACCTTCGAAAATTCCTGCTTAAACATTTTTTTTTCTTCTAATTTTACCTAAAATATTTCTTCGGAGTCCGGCGCATCAGTTTTTACACGAGTTTCAGAGGTAATGTTGCGTATTTATAAAAAGCCGATGAAAGGGCTGCAAAAATTAAAAAGTATAGGCACATCATTTAAGGTTCGTTACAAATTTGTTTTTTAAGTTTTTTGTGTAATTCCTAATTCTCCATCAGTATTTTTTTATTTAATTCAGCGAAAAAGTTAATAAATTTATTGATTCTGTGGCGATACGAAATTCGCCCGGTCAGGTAGTATATATATATATATATATATATATATATATCATCATAGTCCTAAGACTAGTTTGATAATTGTCTTCACAATTGACGATTTGCTGTTTTCCTCTTCATGTCCGCATGTCCGTGTCTTCTATTATCCGTTGCACATATATTGTTTTCTAGGTATTCCATTTTATCGTTTTCCATCCATTTTATTCGTTCTATAATTATCTTTTGTAAACTATCGTGCCTTAATCATATTCATTCTTCGTTTAATTATTGTTTTCCATAATGTTGTTTCTTCTCCAATTTTCTTTAGGACTTCTTCGTTAGTTAGTTCATCTGTCCACGTATTTTCAGCGTTTTCCTGTAGCAGCACATTTCGCATGCTTCTAGCGGTTGTTTTTCCACTTCACTAATCGTCCGTGTTTCACATTCGTACAGTGTATAAGGTTAGAAATTTTTTCCTCAGATTTATGTCTCGTATCACCCTCGTTTGTTAAAATATTTTTTCGATCGTAAAAGACTCGCTTTGCTTGATTGATCCGGTTTTTAATGTCCTTCCCTTATCGCCGGTCACCGGTGATTTTGCTACCCAAGTAACGAAAATCAGGCTGTTATTTTTGTCGCATACTGTAATTTTTGTTTTATTTTTATTTATTTTCATTCCATATTTCTAATTTAGGCAACCTGAGTGTGTAGTAGGGAGAGTTAGGTACTATTATCAGGCATTTGCTAGCTTTTGTACACTATATCAATTTCGAATTATTTTGTTATTAATTTTATATGTATTTATATATATATATATATATATATATATATATATATATATATATATATATAGTGCATACAAATTATCTGATCTCTGTTCCTCATTTACAGCTGAGTGTGTGGCAGTATTTCTTTCTTTGTCGTCCTTAATTGATGCGAATCTTCCAGGTAATTATCTCGTTGTTACCGACTCACAGAGTATTTTAAAGGCTATTGAATGCAAAGGGAAGGTGTCAGATTCATTGATTTCAGCCATCTTGTTGAAACTTAATCAGCTGGAAAACCTCAGTATATTTGTGTCATTCTTGTGGGTACCGGGACATCGAGGAGTCCCCGACAATGAAATGGTAGATGCAATAGCTAAAAGGGGTTCTTCTAGTGGTGTTTTATTCTCTTCAGTTTCTTCTCGTGAGTCATTCACTTTACACAGTCTATTCATAAAAAGCTCTGGGATCAGACATATATGGAGTGCATACAGCGGTCGCCTCTTACTGCGTATTATCAGCTGCAGCCGTCTCTCCCTAGGTTCCCATGGTTCTACGTTTTCAAAAACATCAAGCGGAGAGGAATTGTGCTTATCAGCAGATTGCGGTTTGGGCATTGCTTGTTGCCTGACCGCCTGTTCGTTATGCAGCTTAGAGATAATCCGTATTGTCCTCTACATGCTGGTCGTGTAGTCTGCAACCCTGATCACGTGTTCTTCGAATGTCTTTCATTAACAGCATTACGTTCTGAACTGTATCTCAAATTACTTTACGCATCTCGTGGTGGTCCTCCTTATAACGTAATGTCCCTTCTGCATGTTGAGAATCTAGATTTATTCCCGGACATAGCGACTTTTCTCGAGAAGTTGTCCGAGTTCATAAGAATATGAGTTAGTGATTATTACGGCTCCACGTTGGGTAAGCTGTAAAGGCATCCCCATTAAAAAAAAAAAAAAAATATATATATATATATAATATTGAATAATTTTTTTGTTAGCCATTATGATTAATAAGAGGAGGAACAAAATGGTTAGACAGTGATCGATGTGTTTTTTAATTTCAACCATTTATATCGCGGCCGATATTAATATTTTTACCTGTACCAATTTCTACCTATGTATCTATCTGTCCTTCTTTTTTTACTATCTATCTTTATTATATATATATACATATGTGTGCTTGTGAACTAACAGTCGTAACAATTATAGTTAATAATTTATAATTTATCCATATCTAGCGCGTGTTTCCATATGAAGTTGTGTATGATTGACGTGTGGGAAACTCGTAGTTAGGAATGCGAATGTGAAAGTATATGACCGCTTCTATTGTTGAAATATCGATACTCGCCGTATTATAATCGACAATTTGTATTATTAACGATGGACATATTTTAGAAATGTCCGCATCCGGTTAATCGGCTACTTGTAAAAAGCGAATAAAGTTTTTTTTGTTCCTTGTAAATATTTCGAAAAGTTTATCAGGAGGCGTTTCATTCCGAGAATTATTCCTATATCGTCACGAATCTTTAATGAACTTTTTTCCGTTTTAAAAAAAAAACCGTTCCACATTTGTCAAACTGACGAATACGCTTCAACGAACCTAACCGGAGTTTTTAATGACGTACGTTTGTTATACTGTGTGTAGAACGGGAATCGCGGGGTAATTTTGAGGTGAACGGGATGCGATATTAGGGTCGATTCCGAAAATTTAGATGTAACTTAAATAATATAAAAACTGAGAACAAAACGAAAATTAAACTCGAACAAAAAGATAAAATAAAGACGACACAAATAAGTAGCCTAAGGACGTACAACGAGAATCTTCTTCCTATGCGACGCCTAGACTTGTAAATACAGAATATAATTACGTCCGAAATTAAATGTAAGCGTGTCAAAGTCACACGTTATTTTCTAGTGTTCGCGACACGATTCGCTCCCGTGATTTGAACAAGTCGTCTTTTTCTGTCATTAAAATATTTATCGTTTTTTTTTTTTTTTTTTAACTAACCGAATCTTCAATCAAAATACTTGTAGATTTCGTTGTCTGATGTATCTATATATTAGTAGACTGTTTTTTTTTTGACTCTACGTATAATTCAAATACATACATACATACATATATATATATATACATGTAAAACAACTATATGATACTTGAGGTTAGGTATAGGCGTAATATGTTACGTCTGAAGGTAATGTATAATGTAATTATTTATAAATTACAAAAATTACACCACCTTGAACTCTTTAGAGTATGTGCATAAAAATACTCGTTTAATTTTTCATAAATGCGCACATATATGTATAAGTTGTATATGTATATACGAGTAACTGAATAGAATACGTACATAAAATTTAATGTCGGTATGATTAGAACGTGGAAAGAAGTTAACGACGACAAAGGCTATATTTTATATTTTAAATTATAATATATATATATATATATATAAAAAATCAATGTCACTTTTCGTTGTAATTTTATAACTCAAGAACGGGCTCATCTGTCCAAACCAAATGTTTAGGTTTTGTTCGGACTATTTAGTAGATGGTTTATGTGAAGTTTGCACAAAATCGTTCGAGGGGTTCTTCATTTATCACATTTTTTGTAACAAATTATATAGCGAATTTGTTTTCGACTATAAATCGCTTACGTTTAGAGATACGAAAAAATTGTCATTATCTAAGTCGATCGTCGTAAAGAAACCTATTAAACCAAGTCATCGTCAAAATTAAAAAAAAAATTCAGAGGGGTTCGGGTTCATTAAAATTTCGATTTTGGAAAAATTTTGATTGAATCGATATGGACATGATAGATATTAAAATTACGAATTCAAAACAGAAAACCGTTTTTCGTTACGATGGATAGGTCTCGAGCTACGAATTTTCGAAAATCGATGACCTGCCACCTTTGGCAAGGCATAGCGAGCGACGTAAATATTTTTTTAAACGATTCCGTTTCTCGAAATAGTCGTTGCTATATAAGATCTATAGGATAAAGTGAAAAAATCGCGGGAAAAAATTTCAAATCGAACCCAAAAATTTCCGATTTTTCTAAACTTCGATTTTTTCGCAATAATTCGCGAACGATTCGAAATTTGAAAAAATTGTTTACACGAAAGTTATTTGTGATTAAAATACGCGTCTAACGATGTGTTATTGCAGTATTTTTATATCGAATACTCGCCGAGAAAATTGGGCTTGAAGGGTTTTCGGGTTTTGGGCCTTTTTTGAGGCTCCTATGATAGATCGGTAGTTCAGGTTGAGCTTAAAAGAAAGTAGACGTCGTGATCTATAATTTATGTTATGAGGTAAATGTTTTAAAAATTAACCGGTAACGAGAAATCGCGAGCTGAATATTTCATTTTCGATTTTTAAAAATTCTGCGGGCGATTTTTGGTCGGCCGATTCTACAATGCATTTAAGTTCAATAAATCTACAAAAATTAAAAAGTACCGACATATCATTTAAATTTCGTTATAAATTTGTTTTTTAATTTTTTTTATAATTCCTAATTCTCCATCGGTATTTGTGCTTTATTTAATTCAGCTAATAAATTAATACATTTATTGATTGTTGGGCGATACGAAGTTCGCCGGGTCAGCTAGTATATATATATATATATATATATATATATATATATATATATATATATATATATATATATATATATATATATATATATATAAACTTTTTCATATACTACTGTTTCTAACATAACGTTATGTACCATAGCACGGATCTTATCTATTGATATTTACAGTAGTAAAAAATGATCTTTAATCTTTAATGCTAAGAAAATAATGGTATATCATAAGCAAAATAGCTCTTAAACAGTTTGATATAGAAATTTTAAACGAATTTCACTATATATTAACGAAAGATAAATTAATCAATAAATTCTTTCATAACGTAACAAATTGTTTTAAAAATAAAAAGATTACAATAAATTACTACATGACTCGGATACTTTCTGGCCGTGGTTCTATCGGATGTTATTTTTAAATAAATTAAATATAATTAGAGGTAATAGACGTTGCAATTATTAATGTTACTTTGTGATGTTTGATACAAAAAAATATTTTTCGTGTATATTTCGAAGGGGCAAGGTGTAATTGCAACCGCTAGATTTTTTAACCGCGAACCGACACTGGCGGACGACGTAATAGGTTACAAAAATAAAAGTCGGGCTGGTGAAATTATAAATTAATGCGGAGTATCAAATTCGCGGTACGGGAAAACTTATAAGCGAGTGCAAAAGTGTGTGCTCCGTAAATTTATTGAAAATAAATAAATAATAGTAAATGTAGGAAAGATTCTATAAATTTCGATCAATTTTTCGAAATCAAGCAAATTTTAAAGGAAACGATCTACGTACTGTTATTGATTTCGATAAATCTTTAGCAAATTTTAAAATGAAATTTAAGTTTTGAAAATTTTTCGATTGATAAAATTCCTTTTACTTAGGTGTCGTATACATAAAATGACACGATAATGATAATATTTCATCGAAATGAGCAGTTGTAAAAGTTTACTAATTTTGTATGTTTTATTTACGGTAGTTCCTTTGAAATGGTTTTTAATATAAAGTATTATTATTATTATTATCATTATTTATTAATATTTATTTTTATTATTATTGCCGTTACGATTATTAAGGAAGATAGTTTAAAAGGTATACACTTTTTTATCTTAAAGAATTTGATTATCTCTACCTCTAATGGTATCGCGTGGGACTGTTCAATACTTTCATAGACGCGCAAATTCACACTAAAAGATATTATTTTGGGATTACGTAAGAAGTCTTCTTGGTTTTATATCATGAAAGTCTGAGTTTAATCGTATATTTCGACAGATATATATATATATATATATATATATATATATATATATATATATATATATAATTAGTTGGAATGTGAACGCTCCTTCCAAGTTAACCTTCTGTCTGGAAGTAGGCCCTAATTGAGTCCTTATTCAATATTGCTTCAGAATTCATCGTGATTTATGGACCTGTGCCACTATAGAGTGAGTAGTATTGGTCTGAATTTACTTTAATTCTATAATTTTCAAGTTTTCACCGCATGATTTCAATAAATTTCTGGTTTGATGATGTTGTGTCTTTATTATTACTATTATTATTATTATTATTATTGTCATTATTGTTATGTTCGTCTTTGGTCAAAATCGCAAATAATAATTAAACGGCTTATTATTGGGTTGGTAATAAAATTATTTAAATTGAAACTATTAAATGAAATTTAAATTTGTCATCCGTGTAATTGGAGTGAACTTTTTTAATATTTTCGGTTTTTCGGCTTTTCTTCTGGGAATAATTATCAATTATATCTTTTTTCCGTGTATTGTTATTAAGAACTCGAATTAACATTCGTAATTAGAGTTCGTTAATTATATCCAAATAAATTTAAGATACATTAAACAAAACTATAAATATGTTTATAATATTTCTGAGCGTATTATCAATCTTAGTTGTAAATATTGTGTGTATCGATTCCGATTTTCAGTTACTCTGATGTTAATGATGCGCAAAATTAAATTCGTAAAAAAAACGACTTTAGCGCCATCTTTAATTATATTGCAAAAACTTTAGTGAAAATTGCATATCGTAAGATGTCGCCATACTGATTAACACGCAAACGATGTTATCGGACTTACCCAAACGTGAAAACTATTCGTCTGCAATTATTCAAACGACGACTTTGTTTGTTTAAAGTCAAATATTAAAAACGTGCTCGATATAAAACGGTGTCGACAGAGTTGATTTATCACGGTGGTACGATTTATGAGCTTAACTGTAGAACAGAAGCAAATAAAAAAAATAAATAAATATATTTACATATATACGTATATTATGCACATATATATATTTATTTCTCCCTCTCTCACTCCCTTCTCTCTCTCATGTGTATATAATATGTATTATATCATATTAGCAAACTAGCTCCTAGAGTATTTAATAATAAGAATTTAACGACTAAAACCGAGATATCGGTTTATAAATCGGTGATGATTCCGACCATGCTGTATGAGAAAGAAGGAAAAAAGGCTGGAATCATGCCATTTCAGATTTCTCCGGAAAATACCCCTTGGAAAAATGGAAAACCAATGAATATATATACTGAATAAAATTGGATGCTGTTCGATAGAACAGTTTTTAGCAGAAAAACGGTCTAAACGGATAGGACATGTGATCCGTACGGATGACGTAGGCCAAAAGACTGTTCCATGCAGCCTTAAATAACGGAAAAAGACCAAAAGTTAAGAGATAAATACGCTATTGCGGACGATTTGAAGAAATTGTGAATAAACCATACCAATGACATCCGGGAAAAACTTCCATTAGAACAGGATGAATGAAAATCAATTACAAAGTAACTAACTGAAGGCCGTAAATACATCAAAAAGAGGAAGAGCCAATCAAGGATTAATGATAACAACGAGCGACAAGAATTTAAGTGCAGCCGCTGCAATTTTATATTTACCCACAGCATAAGCTTGAGTACCGCATAGTAGGCATAAACAAATCTGAGATAGCGTACTGAATACTTGTTCAGCGAGTTCATGCAGAAGAAGAAGATATATATATTATACATATATATATATACACGTATATGTAAGTATAATATAATCTATAATACTAATATATAAAATTGTAGTGTCTGTTTATGATTTGCGAATATTTTCATTATAATCGGCGCATTGCGCTATTTTTATCACACACAAACAGAAAATCTATTTTTAAAATTTTCGTCTGTCTGTATGTTCGGATTTAATTCAAAAACTATTGAAGCAATAATGACGAAATTCACATACCTTATAGCCTATATTATCGGATTCGTTCTAAGATTTGTTTCTCATTGATGTTACAAAGAAATTACAATATTTTAAAAGTTTTTAAAAGTAGTAAATAATCTCTACCAAATCGTTTATAACACGTTTTCCGCTTCGAATGTACCTTCACTACCAACAAACGCAATACAAATCACGTTTTGTTACGTTAGGGACGTGGCCGAAACGCTCAGCATGATTGTGTAGTGTTTTTTTTTGTAAATAATTCACTACACGTACAATCATCAACAGGTTCATTACATATTGAAATTGCATAACGTAAAATGGAATAGAGTTTATTACTTTAAGATGTGTCGTTTTTTTTTCCTTAAAACGTAGCCTACATATAAGTCGAAGTAGGATAACTTAAATTTGTACATTTCGGAACCAAGGTAAAATTAGGAGATCAGATTGGATCAATGTAGTAATATTGTACGGGTCAATTCAAAAAAAAATTTCTATTATTTTTTATACAAATATTTAATAATAGAGGACAGATCTATGTCGGGTGCAAAAACCAATAAGCAGAAAAAGGTTTTGCATACAGATTGGCATGAAAGTTTTCCCTGATGTCGGTCTATTCAGGAACCCATTCAACAGAGATTTTCTGCATTTTGTAAGGAAGTAATTACACGACGAATTTTTAATACTATACGAGATGATCCGTTTCAGAAAACCAATAAACTTGAAAATATAACGATTAATAAAGCGTGTAGTGTTTCACGGTCGTCATAACATTCTTTTAATTATAATACATACTTTTTTTTATTTAACCGCAATAGTGTGATCTTTAGTAATAATTTCATAATTGTTTCTATTTAATTGCAGTTAATATGAGCGCGAAAAATAGATTGCTGGTTTTTTTAAACGCGAAACAATCGTTAAATAATTCTTCCATTCGTTGGCGGTCTACTTCCGCATCGTTGGAGGATGTTGTTCTGCGTCCTTCAACTGTTTCAGATGCAGAATTGCACGAAGCTAAACCGTACTCTGAAGTTCCCGGTCCTAAGCCGTTGCCTATTTTAGGTAACACGTGGCGGTTGTTACCGATTATCGGTATGTAATATACATATATATATACATATAAAGTACTGTAGATAGATACGTGTATATACATATAAACCCCTTACATGTTTAATAATAATAATAATTTGTAAAGTTTCGAATAATGAGAATTTGTCCTTGTAAATTATACTATTAGAAGAGAAGAATACTAACGTTTAATAAGTATTGTAATATCGGTATGATTATTTCATTAAGAAAACCAGAAAGTTTTTCGGTTGTTAAGCCATTATCAAGTGAACATAAAAAATAAAATATATTAAATATGTACAATTTCCAAAAATATAAATTGTAAAAATTTTAATTTAGATTATAATTTTCAAATGTTAGCGAAATGAAAAACAGTGTTAATAAAAGAAAAAACTCTGTTTCTCGGAACGCAGTGAAGAAGTGAAACTTAAAGGCGTTTTCACATAATTCGCTACAGAGTTTTTTTTCTTCAATACAGAGTATCGCGTGCAACATAAAATCTATAATCAAATTTATATTTTATTGATAACATTTATTTTTTGGTAATTTATGAATCAATGCATATAATATATGTTCTTTTAATTATTATTTTTATTGCTGGTCGAATTCTATAAAAGATCTACGTCGCACATATAAGCCAAGATTTGGACGAAATAACGGATAGCTGTGCGCACATGCGCAAGAGAAAGAATATGAACACACCGAGTGGCGGTAATTCGTACGTGTACGTCACGTATTGGATGAAGTGAACGGAAAGCCGTACGCAAGAGAAAGCACGCTATACTCCTAATTTCTGTACGTGTTTGTACGTATCGCAAACTGAATATACACGTATATGAGTGTAGGGGAGCCCGACTACACTGTGAAAATAGGCATGTCTGTGTGCCTATTAGCCTTTGTCTCGCTCGTTTTACGGTTTAACTCCCCATATATACAAGACGCCAACAGAAGTTTCACTTTAAAATACTTATTCATGAATACTGAAATGGACATATAAAATTTGCGAACAAAGCATTCTCTAATTTTTATTCTTTAAATATATTCCAATTTTTACTCTTTAATAGAAGACTTCGGGAAAAATGTTTCAACAATGACGACGGGTTTGAACTTTTCAAAAAATCGTTCAGTTCGTGCATTTTTCCGTTGAAAGTAATTTTTTTATAAAGTGTGACAAGGAATTAATTTCGATATTAATTTATTCGCGGTGGTACAATCGAAGTTATTCGATGATGAATTGACATTAAAGTAAGTTTTATAAATAAGGTTATCGTACTATCGTATATACAGATTGAAGTTATTAACCCGGATAAGTTTGGTGTGTTGTTGGCAACACTCGTTAACCGGGTGTTAGTAGTAATCATTTAGTTAGTTAACTGCGTTGGTGATGATGTAATGTTGAAACAGCTTATAAATTTTGTATTTTTAATTTGTTTACACAACTCTGCATATAACAACAGATCGACGAGTAAAATTAAAAAAAATCACGTTGGAGAAAATATGTACACCCCATCGAATAGAAGATAATTCGAAAAACTTCGGGGTCATTGGTTTCGAACTGGTCAACATGGTTGTTGTGTGTGAAAATAGAATTATAAGTCGATAATGAAGTACAGGCAAAACATTATTTAGTCTAAATGTTATGAAAGTTATTATTTATTAATTTCGTTATAGGTCAGTATCAAATATCGGACATAGCCAAGATATCTTTTCTACTTCACGAAATGTACGGTCGAATCGTTAAATTAGGCGGATTAATTGGCAGACCGGATTTATTATTTATATACGATGCGGATGAAATAGAAAAAGTCTACAGACAAGAAGGTCCGACTCCTTATCGTCCTTCTATGCCTTGTCTAGTAAAGTATAAAAGTGAAATTCGAGCAGACTTTTTCGGTTCTTTACCGGGTGTAGTCGGTGTGTAAGTACTATTGAATAATAATAATAATCAAATAGAATCATTTTATTGAAAATATTACGCTGAATCCTACAATACTTAAAACATATAATAATATTAAGAATAATAATACTGGAAAATATAATTATAACGTGAAAATTGTAATAATAGGAAACAGAACTAAAGATAATACATAAATAAATACGAGGATAAATTATGCGCATAAATGCGCGAGCATCGGACACATTAAAATGTAATCATGCGCGCGTACATGTAATAACATTAAAGATCTTACAGTAATTTACAAATTAATTAGTTTTGCGAACTGTGTAAAAATACAAAGATGAAAATTAAAAGTTAGGAAAAACAATTGAAAATAAAAATTCATCTAGATTAAAAAAAGAAGAAAAAACGAACAAATTATATAAACACGATAAAACAAAAAACCAAAACAAAAAATGTCACCCACACAATCCATTTAAATTTTAAAATTATAAACAGAAGCTAATAAAATCTTTTTATTTTTGATAACTTAACTCTCATTCTGTATTTCTCGAACCGTATACGTTCGCGTAGTGAAGTTGTTTAACTTTCTGTGTTCGATGTTGTTTATTAGTCGATTGTATATTTCGGTAATTTTCGAGGTCGTGAAGAAAGCAAGAATTGTTATTCTTAATTCGTTATCTTATCGATTATAGAGAATAGTCGATAAATGTCGCAGTCGTCGGCGGGCAGAGGCGATACACTCTCCCTTGCCCAACAGGTACACGCCGCTCGTCGTAGCGGTACTAATGCACGTAATAATAATAAGAATAGCGGCGGTAATAATAATTGATAATAGTGTTAACGATAACACTAGCAATAATATTAATTAGCGATTCTTCCGATACCGTTATGAATGAAATTACAACAGTCCGTATTAATAGCCGAGTAGAACCAAATTTACAAATTATTTCAGACGTTTTGTGCGATACACGTAAGTCTTCCCCGTCTGTACGTGTTTTCCCGAGTGATTTTCAGGGCTTGGCTGTAGTCCTGATAGAGGGAAACATTAACAATATAGGAAACCTACACCCTATGCTTTTAGCAAAATAATTACATAATAAAGTAAAGGGCTTGAAATCAATGACTAGGAGTGGCAAAAATCAAGTTAGATTAGTTTTTAACACGATTATCCAGGCGAATATGTTTTTACTATCAGGGAATATTCATAAGGAGCTCAATATTCGTTGTTTTATCTCGCAAACGTTGCTTTTCCGTTTTGGCATTGTGAGAGACGTCCCAACCAATCTTTCAATCGAGGAACCGCAACGTGCTATTTGTTCTATTTATCCTTTGTTTAATAAACGCAAATCCGTCCTAAATGTCAATAATAAATTAATAATATATAAATCGCTCATTAGACCAGTTTTAACGTATGCCTGTCCAGTGTAGAGTTCTATTAGCAATTCTAGTTATAAGCGGCTTCAGTTGATTCAGAACAGGTGCGTTAGATGTATACTCAACGCTCCAATATATAGTAATATAGTGAAAATGCATGAGAAATTGGAACTAGCTATGTTAATAGATCATGTGTTAAAAGTGTCTACCAACTTTTTTAAACAGTGTGTTACACATGATAATGATTTGATAACGGTGATTGGAAATTATGATTCCAAGCAGTTAAGAATAAAATATACTAAATATAAGCATCGCAGGCTGAAACATAATTTGGTTTAGCCTGTTAAATATTAATAATTATTAATATTTGTTTTAATAGCATTAAGTATTTTCGTTTATTATCATTATCATTTTATTTATCGCTAATTTCAACTGTATTGCTTTGCATATTTTCGTAGGTTTTTTAGCATTAATTTTTCCTGCATTTAGTATATACTTAAGTTGAATCTTCATTCGTTAAAAATTCATGTTTCTTCTCTTACGTTTATTGTTACTGTGGTAACCTTTTATTTGTAACGGTACACAGTTTTAAAAAATTTCTGTTTGTTTTAATTTGTAATTTATGTGAAATATACGTTTTCTTCTTTTCTTCTTACTGCTTCTTGCACTGCAAGCTCTCAAGTTGAAGATATTCGTAGACTAAATAAAGGGAATCACGATGGTTCTTTCTCCCCGATCCCAGTAATTGAAATCAAATTCCGTGGAAATATACTGCCTGAGTCAGTTTCGGTTTTTTGATTACTATTCTTGCAGAGTCGAGCCTAGTATCAGGAGACCTAAAGTGTGTAATAATTGTCTCAGATTTTGACATATCAGTAAGCTTTGCCGTAGTAAACCTAATTGCGCCTTTTGTCCCTCAAGCCACAAGTCTTCAGAATGTCAAACAAGTCGTGAAAGCCCTCCCTCTTCTTTATTCTGCACTAGCTGTAAGGGTAATCATTCAGCCTTTGATCTTATCTGCCCATTTTATCAAGAACAGATTATCAAAAAATTATGGCAATAGAAAATGTATCATTTTCTGAGGCAAAATTACTTAGTAAAGAGGCGGTGGTCACCCCTGCTTTTTCCTTTGCTGAAATTACAAATAATCAAAATTTTCCTGAATTACGATCCAGATCTAGTTCATTTAAACGAAGAAGAAGCAGCAGCAATGACTCAGGTCCTTCCGGTCGCCACTACAGTAATGGTAATTATAACCGAAATAATAGTAATAATGGTAATAGTACTAGTAGCGGTAATATAAATACAAGTAATAAGTCCAATGTGTGGGGCAATAAGTATCTTTCAAACCTAGCTCTTAATGTAAGAACAAGACCAGTGTACTCACAGGAGGGAATATTACTGTTAATTCCTTATCCTCCTTAATTAATTCCAATAACGACAAAACTCATATCTCCAAATCCTATGGAGCAACAACTCATTGAAAATCAAAATAGTCCTTATTCTTCTTTGGAAAAGCTTCCTTCCATTACATCTTCTCCTCTTCCTTCGGATTCACTTATGCCCGCACTACTATATACGCTTCGACAGTTCCAAATTCCGCATTTAGAGCATAAGCTCGAAGCCATTATTCAGCTGCTTTGTCGCTCATGAATATTTTTTTTCTTTCGTGTGTGTGTGTTGTTGTGCATGTGTGTGTGCATGTGTGCGCGCGCGCAGATGTGTATATGTGTATGTTTGTATATAATAATAACAATTACATCAATGCCATCTGCAAGCAAGCAGCCTTCTTCACGTTCACATGTGAAAAGACATCACCTCTTAAGGAGGGATTGTCGAGCATGCAATGCGAAAAGACTTTACCTCTAATAAAGAGGAATTGTCGAGCATACGAAGAACATAATCATGAAGCCTTTTAATATTTTGCAATGGAACTGCCACAGCCTGAAATATAACTGTGGCAGCCTTGAAAAATTAATCGATGATTATGAAGCTGATATAGTGCTGCTCTCAGAGACATGGCTTGATCCCAACGAACAATATTCTTGTAATAATTTTATTGTTTATCGAGACGAAAGGGCAGATGGATATGGCGGAGCTGCAATTTTAGTGCGTGATAACATACCTTCTGTTCTTGTTTCCTTTAACTTACCGAAAGATATATCTAACTCCATACAGTTGGTAGGCGCTAAGATTTCCATAAGTTTGTCATTTTCTATATTTGTTTATAGCATATATGTTAAACCTTCTTTCCGACCCAATACGTCTCCATTCCTAAATATTTTTCCTTCACTAGGAAATCCATATATCATTGGTGGCGACTAGAATGCCTGCAATGTTGCTTCACACAAATAATTACTTAGGGCAAATAGCGTATGATGCTTTCCTAGAAGCATACTGTTGTATATTATTATACTAGTTAATGATTTCCATCCAGCGTTAGATGTAGATCCAAATTGAGTGTATGTGGTCGAACCGAAGCGGAGACAATATAGAACGAATCTCCGTATATATCGAATTTTTTGGTGAGTAATAGTTGTTTCTGTTTTTGCAGTAGGTTGGTTAGTGATACATTCGACAATTCTTCCTCTAGACCTTGCGATATTATTTGAAGAGGTGATGCCTCCGTAGATGATGTGGATGTGATCCCCGTGTTCGAATACTCCAAAGCTCGGTTGGTGTGTGCGTCCGTTACATCGTCTTCTCCAATCTGGGGGGAGGTGTTTTTTATGGAATGATGAATGTGTACCACAAGTAACTTGAGCGTTGATCCCCGTTGTTTTCGTTTTCTTGGTAAATACGTGTGGTGGAGGTTGTTTCTTCCGTTTCGGAATGAAAAATTCGGCTGGGTCCGGCAGTTTCGGGTCTTGGTAATGACGTACTTTGTGATAAATGATCATCGTCCAATTCGATGATGCTAGCGGATGAATTGATACATCGTCCACTTTGTATCGGGTTATTTCCTCCGCTTTTGTCGTTATAACGGTTATCACATCGTCGATCGTCATTGATTGGTACATGTTGATCGGTGTCTTGTCGTTCCTGTATTGTATGAACGTATTGATCGGACTGTAGTATTGATGTAGCTGGTTCAGAACGTGATAAAATATGTTTGTCCGCATCGATTGGGATGATATATTGGTTAGTTGTACCAGGAGGTGGTTCGTCGCCGAATTCCGGAGTAAGTTGAATGTTGACATTAGTGGGTGTAGTGGTTCTTGATATTGCTGGTGATCGTGGTGTTGGTGTAAGAAGGTTGTGATCGATTTGAGGATCGCTACTGGTAAGGTTCTGTCTATCGTTTGACGTAGAAGTACTATATATCTGCGTGGGACGATCGGTATTATCGTTGCGTATTTGTTGGTTATTGTAGGAAAGTCCTCCGGCGTCTGTACTCCGTGTTTCCATGTTGCCATAATCTATGTATAAATAAAAAATATAATTTGTTAATGGATGGATGGGTGTTAATAAATATGTAATAAACTTTTTAAACAGAAGTGTAATACTTACTAGGTGTATGTGGAGGTGGTAAAAATGTTAAATCGTCGTTTATTAAGTCGAAATACAGTCGTAATCGTGTTCTGAACATAAAACGCAATTACATTCGTAGTTATGATGTTCGCAGAAGGAATGATAACCGCAAAAATAATTT
Source organism: Coronaproctus castanopsis (assembly GCA_032883995.1). Classification (NCBI taxonomy): domain Eukaryota; kingdom Metazoa; phylum Arthropoda; class Insecta; order Hemiptera; family Monophlebidae; genus Coronaproctus; species Coronaproctus castanopsis. The sequence continues at coordinate 59,896,986 of CM065052.1, forward strand.
TTGTGTTGTTCGAACATGATCCGTTTATTAAGTTTACGATGTAATTTATAGGATCCATCTTTCCGGTTATCGGTGCGCTTAGTTTAAAGGTTGTTTTGACGGTAATAATAATTTGCGTGATAATCACGTGAAAAATTGATATTGTCGATTGATATTTTTAATTATAACGTGATAAGGTTAATTAGGTTAATTAGTGAAAGATTGATTTCGAAAATTGATAGGAGTATTATTGAGGATGGATGGATGGTATAAATTACATAGTAAACTTTTTGTTCGGAACGGATGGAAGGAATTATAATTACGTATAGGAAGGAGATTTGAGGAGGGATTTAGATAACCCGAATCAAAGTCTAGTCGATAGTCCTACTTCTTTTTATTAACTAAGTTTTGCAGGATACAGTGTATCCTAACTGTCACTGACAGTTACAAAACTTTTACGAAGGAAAAAATGTAATCTCAAAATAAACCATAACTTATTGAGTCGTATAAACTACTATTAAATCAGTTTATGTTTATTAATTATAATTACTTATTTATACCGTTCGTATAACAGTTAATGTTATTTAAAATGATTAAATATGAAAATTGAAAGACAGGAAATTAGAAAAAACAAATAATGGGATATTATTTAACGATTTAATAATCGTTAAAAATATATTTAAAAAACAACAAATAAACGCATATACATCTTACGCATACTTGTGTACATACACATTGTCGTTAGGTTGCTCTTCTTCTAGTGGTATCTCCTTGACAGGAGTTAACCCTACATCATGATCTAGTATTTTCTATTCCTACCATTCTTTTTTTTATACTCATTACTTTCTTCTTTTCACCGAAAACTTTCCTTCGATTTTACCTTGTAAAGCTAAAAGAAAAATACCACAGATATAAGCGTTTTCAAATAACATAATCGATCCAAGTTTTCCCCATCTCCAATTTTTAAGAATCATCTTTGAACTTCATCATCTTAGTTTTACCGACGTTTGTAATCATATCCGATTTTTCGCCTGATATATTTAGTTTATTTAACATTGCCGGCGTTTGTTTCACAAATAATAAGATTTTACCGTCGGCATAACTGATGCAATTGATTATTTTGCCGTTTATTTTAAACCTTGGGTGATCTATATCGGCGTTCTTCATTATTTCTTCCACACATACATTAAACAGTCCGTATACCCACAGGAAAAGAAACACCACAAAAAACAACATATACATATACTACCTACGCATATAAACGTAGGAACACAGTCACATTTAAAATACACAGGAAAGTACTTATCCAATCAGGCTGCGATAATAATTTTAAAAATGATTGAAAATCAATAACCCACCTAAGTTACTCACACGTGTATCAATGCTAATCTATTACCTATAAAATACTTTATATATATATATATACTTTTTTTTTAACAAAAGGCACGGAGAGCCATGGAGAGAATTCCGAAGCAAAGTACAAAAACCTGTACTGCAACCGCAAACCATTAAAATGTATATAGAACCGATCGAAAGTATTACCGAAGATTTTATTGGCAGGTAACAAGTTATGTTTTAATTTATTATCGTCATAATCATTATCATGATTATCAACGAGCATTGTATTATTATTATTATTATTATTATTATTATGAAATAAGGGTAATTTGTTGGAAAAAAGAACAATTACTTTTATCGATACATAATGTATAAGATGAGGGAGTGTTGTACAGCGGCGTAGCCAGGGGGTTTTTTGGGATCTGAATCCCCCCTTGGAATCAATCTGATAATAAGAAAATATATACTGGTTGTTAAGTGCTGTTTTGCACTTGTTAAACCTATTTTTTTTTTTTTTTTTATTTATTTAATTTAAATTTCGTTGTTTTTGAAGTAAATAAATAGTTTTGTAATGTATTACAAGTAATAATTTTTATATTATATGTAACCCTGTTCATCTATTGATTTCGTTTCGGTTATATTGATAGAAAAAAACAGGCCTGGCTGTCGCTGTTTTATTTTAGCTCGGACCGGTATTTTGTTTAGTCATGTGCTAAAATAAAGATGGTCTCTTTCAAAAAAAGTATAAAAATAACTCTGGTGAGTTGGATTGCTTAGGGTTTAACCTACTTGAGTTTTGGTTATTTATTTAAAATTCAATTTAACTTGGGTTTACTGTTATAATTTAGTTTTGTTTGAACCCCCCTCTTAAACCAAGTCTGGCTACGCCCCTGGTATTGTATTATTATTATTATGAAATATTTTTTCCCCATCCTGTTTAGGTAATCTCCTATTTTAACGTCGTCAAAGATTTATACTCCGATTATCGATGTATAACAATTACTTTTCTCGATACACAATGTACAGGTTACTATCAGCGAGCGTTGTATTATTATTATTATTATTATTATTATTCTGAAATAATTTTTTTTTTAATCAAGCTATCACCCTGTTCATCTTCTATTTTAGCGTCGACAATAGGTTTACACTCTGTTCATCGATAAGTAACGATTACTTTTATCGATAATGTATAAGTTACGCGATAACACTGTTTTGTTATTTACGTCTGTTCTATTTGTTGCTGTGTTTTACTTTCATTTTTTCTTAATATGTACATTTAAACGAATTTGTGTTTTGACATTCTATCGGAAAGCGTAATATTTTAGCATTACTTTTAACTATGTTAAAAAAGGAATAAAGATAAATAGTATGATAATAAATAATATAAGATATACCGATGATACTGTGTTATTAGCGACAAGCATACAAGACCTGTGATAGAAAATAAATTATAGATGCCGGGAATATGGCATCAGAATAAACAATAAGAAAACTAAAATAATGAGTATAAGCAATAAGGTGATAATTCCAAAGCGTGTATTAGTAAATATACAGCCAAGCCGATACAATGGGTTAATAGAATAAAGTACTTGGGAAACTGGATAAATGATAAATGGGACCCGGACTACACTATTAAAACTCGAATCGAAACAGCAAGAAGTTCGTTCCAAATAGTACGAAATTTAGTGTGTAACAGGGAGCTGCCGCTAAGATGGAGAATAACTAAATGCTATGTGCTTCCGGTATTAATGTACGGGGTGGAAACTTGGACATTAAATGTAGCATCGATAAACAGATTACAAGCTTTCAAAATGTGGTTGTACAGAAGAATATTAAAAATACCACGGGTAGATAAAGTTACCGATAAAGAAGTATAGCGCAGGATGAAAAAGGAAATAAAATTGATGACTATAGTAAAACGAAGAAAAACGGCGTACCTAGGTCATATAATAAGAAGTAATAAATACGAGCTATTACAAATTATCCTCCGAGGAAACAACAAATGGAAACGGGGCCGAGGAGGAAGAAGAATACATTGGATGAAAAATATACAAGATTGGTTGAACATCGGAGAAATCATAAGGATAGCCAGCAATCTAGATCAGTATCGTCATATGACCGCCAATCTCCTTCGAGGAGAAGGCATTTATTAATTTTTAGGTTATTTATGTTTTTAGATATTAACTTAATTTTAGTATCTTTATATATATTTCAAACGTTATTTGAATTTCAACTTTATCTTATTCGGCGAGTATAAATATAATTACAAAATCCGTCATCCATCTCTTATCTGGCAATCTCAATGTCGGAATGGACAATTATATTAGCGTTAGCCATCGCAGGGAAAAAGTTCAAAACTGTAATAAACCTATCGTTAACGTTATTATCCCTGTTTATCATCATCGATGATTTAATGACGGAAGAACATACGAACCTTAATCTACAATTGGGTTTATTGAATATACCGGTTGTATTTATTATCTTCAATCGAATATAATGAATAGAAATAAAATATCAGAATAGGCTTACAAAAGAAAACCAATCTCTTATGCTTGAACTACAATAAAAAAAAAAAAACAAACGAGAATAAAATGTTACAATTTCGATGAGAAACTGAATTGTTTTTATATAATGTGGAATGTAGTGATTTTTTTATAAAAAATCAATTGAAAATTAGTTAAATCGCTAATATTTATTTTCTTATAGAAAACACAAAGCTTTTCGGCATTTACACCATTATCAAGTGAAACATTTTAAAAAAATCATAATTTTAAAATATAAATTAAATATAATTACTTAAAAATATTTGATGGTGATTGTGAAAATATACTCCAACAATGCTGTTCTGCTTCTGTTCTGTCTATTTTTTGAATTGTTGAAATTTAACATCAATATATTTGTTTATTAATTTTGTTTTAAAGACGGAATTTGTAAAATTAAAATACATATAGAGCTATGTGGCCGGAATATTACGATAATGATCTGGTATACGACACCGAGCATGCAAAATAATAATTCTTAGAATAGAAGAACGATTACTTGATAAATATTTAGCACCGGAGCGGATTATATCGTGGAAATTTTTAGACGTACCTAATAGATTCAAAATTACAAACAGCGATAATGGTATAGTATGTGGAACTAAAATAGATTCACCGGGTTCGTATCTTTTCAGAATGTGAAGGGACTTTTGAAGAAATTCCAAGTACATTCGAGGTAGACGATAAATATGAGGGATGGTTCAAAGATAATATATTTCGTTAATATACTTGACAAATAACCTAACCAACTTATTGTATTTTCATATGCCTTTATAACTCCCTGTCGCTCTCCGATACATGAGCATTCTTCATTCCATATTACAATAATTCCAAATCTAAGCGATTACATCTGATTTGGATATCGGAGTTGATGGATAAGGTTGGATAACGGCTGTTAGTCGTTTCGTTTGCCAGTTCATATAAAATTATATTAACATTTATACGCTTATGAAACGTTTTCATTCATCGTCTATGTAATGCCGAAAAATGCTAACAGGGTCGTGGGTCGCTCATTATGACACTACTAATGCAAAATAAGATTAAATTCAATTAGTCGCCTGGACTCTATTTTACAATTTATCGTATTACTAGCGAATTTTTACTATTCTCTACGATATCGGGAAATAATTTTATACGTTTATTTTTATTTTTTTGTATTTAATGTAGAATGATGTCCTTGCGAAATGATAAAAACGAAGTTCCGGCGGATTTTGATAACGAAATTCATAAATGGTCTTTAGAATGTAAGTATTACCGACGTTATTCGTTAAATTAAATTAAGTTCGAAAATTAATTTCGTCCCGATAAGTAATTGTTAGAACTGGATACCGGAGTTAAAAGCAGACGCGGCAAAGCACGATCGGTATTTTAACATCACGAAGAACTTACTGTGTGTGTGATAGGTTTTTTGAATTTAAGCATTTGACAACGATTGGTTCAGTCTAACATCTATCCTGTATTGTTGTACGGTATAGAATCAGTTGTACTCGAGATAAAAGTAGAACGATGTGAAGGAATATAAACGTGGCTACACCGAACAATAACGTTGGAGTAGATTTTGAACATTCGACTGCTAATAGAAAAAGCACGGAAATACAACGTTGAATTGGTAGTCTATTTTTTGGACTACAAAAAGGCATTTGACTGTGTTCAATGGAGCAAACTTTGGCCAATTTTAGTTGAAAGCGCAAAACAGAAGTGAGTGGAAAACGTGGGGGAAAGCATTCATCTAGGAGTGGATAGACAAATGATTATAGTGATCCTGATATATATATATATATATATATATATATATATATAAAATGTCCTAGTAGCATAGTTGCTAGAGCGATCGACTATCAACTCCAGAGTCCAGGGTTCGAAACCAACTCGCGACATAGAAAGTTTTTCATCATTATGTAATTCTTAATTACTATGGAGAAGGCAGTGGAACCCTACTTAGTATAAGATCATGTGGTTGGCGTTATTACCTTGAATGCTAATCCGTTTTGTGTGTAAAAATAAACGTATAATGGCTAGTCACGACGTTCGGTAATAAACAAAGGTTATGATATATATATATTTTTTTTTTCCGTGGTCCATAGATGGCCAAAATCGAATATATAAATATATATAATATGTATATATATTGATAACTGCAAATTTTGCGTGTGTAAATTATTTAATACGGATTAACTTTGTCCACTTAGAAAAATCAATTTATAATGGAAATACAAGTAATTCAGATTAAAGGAAGAATAAAAATTAAAATAAGCGAATAACGAACATGTAAAGTAAATAGACAATAATTTGCCACTTTCGTTTATATGTTAGGTTCGTCATCGATATACGATTATTTAATATTTAAAACGTTTAAAATGTGTATGTACTAATTCCTCGTAAATGCTTTTCGTAAATTTTTTTCTCGAAAAACTAGGCAATTTAAAATTTTTAAGACTGATTTTTGAGAAATTTGGTTAAATCTTGAAAATATTCGACTACTAGCATTTATTGCATTTATATATGAAGCCTAGAAAAATTTGATCTTTTGCGAGCTTTAAAATTTATCATTTTTAATATAAATTTCGAATCAGGCTATATATATATATATAAAATACAAAATCAAGTCATTATATTATTTAATACAATTGATAGATCGCCGAAATAATATTTGATTATTATTTAATCGATTAGGAATTAATACATTTTCGTAAATTTTTAAAGATTTGGTATCCGCGATTTACCTACCGAATAATAATGATTAATAATATGAATAATAATAATACTACTGATAACAATTCGTAGGTATTGGACAAGTAGCTCTAGATGTAAGATTAGGTTGTCTGAGTTCAAATCTTTCAACTTCGTCGGAACCGCAAAAAATAATTGACGCCGCTAAATACGCTTTGCGAAATATCGCTTTATTGGAGTTAAAATTTCCCTTTTGGAGGTATTTACCGTCGACGCTATGGAAAAATTACGTACAGAATATGGACTATTTCATCGAGTGAGTGATTTTTTATCGATACTTTTGTATATGGTATTTATCGATGGTTAAAATATTAAATAATTAAATAATTAAATAAATATAAAACATAACTGGCCAGTTTTAAAAGCCATCTAGTAATAAGTACAATGGTAGAAAATGATACGTCAACCAATCGGAAGTTGAATTTAAACAGTTTTTAAATGTAATGAAATGTTCCGTTAGATATCAGCTAGCTCGCTTCCACATTATTGTTTTCTCCTTCTACGCCCTTTATAACGGCAAAATACATTAACGCGAAATTGTACGGATCACTTTTCTTCAGTCCTCCCGGCATGCTTCCTTTCTCGTAATTGCAACCGATGTGAGTGCAGTTTTTTGTGTTATTCGATGCGCTCATCGAAAAGGACACTTGGTATTCCTTTGAAGGTAGTATTTTATTGTATTTCTGTTAATTCCCGTTATTAATAACCTGTCTGATATTATTGCGATCGAATTATAAATAAAAAAAATTATCTGTGCCACTAGGCGAAGGGAGGAAGTGAAACCTAAAGATGTCTTCCCAAAAAAAGAAACTTCTTTAATAAACTCACGATTTCGTACAGTTTTCAAAAAGAAAAGGAACGCACTGTACACTATGCTTAACTTTATATGGCGATGACTAAAATGTTAGCCGTGGTGAGAGAAAGAATACAAACACACAAAAAATTTTACGTATATATATATATGTGTGTGTATTGTACATACATATATATGAACGAAATAACGGGCAGATGTGCGCGTATGCACCAGGGAAAGAATACGAATGCAAAAATTTTTTACACACACAATATCCACAGAAAGTTTTTCATCATTGAATAATTCTTAATTATCACAGAGAAGGCAGTGGCACCTCACCCCGTATAACATCACGTGCCCGAGCATCTGCGTCATAGTGCCTTGAATGCTGGCTCATTTTGTACATAAAAATAAACGTATAATGGCTAGCCATGAATATGACGACGACATATATACACACACACACATATATATATATATATATATGCAGGCGCACGCCTGTTATAATTTCTGTATGTGTTTATATGTATATATGTAAGCTCGTATATGAGTAGAGAATGCGACAAAGAGAGCAGGAACCCAACTACACTGTGAAAAAAAGCATGCCTATCTGCTATATAAGTCATTGGCTCGCTCGCTTGCTCCTTTTCTGTAAGTTTCACTTCAAAAATGTTTATTATATTTATTGTAACAAAAAAAAATCAGTTTTCTATCGAGTGTATATTTCTAATTATATACAGCTTTTCAAATTGCACCGGCACCAACTTAACAATGTCGATGAATAAAGTAATAAGAATGTGATTGATCTAACATCTCCAGTGAAACAACTAGATTTACAGTGAAAAGATTGTTGAAGTTGCTATGAATTATTAAGTTATTACATTACGATCGCCATTCATAAGTTTATTATTCATTGGAAGAGCATCTTTGCACTAACAGAATAAAATATTTTGTACGCCTTATAGAGTGGGGCGTCAGCAAAAGTAAGATCCACTACCATCGCAGTGGTTGAACGGAACATTTGATCTAGTTCGCAGATGTTCAGCTAATGAGTCACGAATGGGGATAGTGAACGAAATTTTCACATCATAGTAACCATGCAATCTCTTTAGATGTAATCTATCAAGAACATACATATATATATATATTAAAACAGATGTGACTATTTCTTTTGTTTCATTTAATTATTAATTAATTTTTAATTTTACATATTTCTTACAGTTTATTTGTCTTTATTGTTTACATATGAACATATACACACATATATATATATATATATATATATATATATATTATATATATATATATATATATATATATATATGGATTCCTTGTCAAGTTCTATAGGATCTCATGATGACGATAAGCCAATCATCTCATGAATAATTTTTCTCCACTGATATCTCTTCTTCTGGTAATGTGACCGAAATAGTGCAAAATTCATAGTCGCATCAAGGATATCAGACAGGACTATTACTCTTTTCGGTCCGCGGTATTAATTACGAACCTCAGCCAACACCATAACACAAAGGCTTGTATTTCTTTCCTTCGTTTCTATTAATAAGCCCACGACTATTCGCAACCGTATGTGAAAATGAAAAAAAATCAACGACTTCATCTTTCCCTGTTTTAGTTATTTTCGGATATTACATATGTGTGTGTGTGAGTGTGTTTGTAGTGTACTGGCTTTCTGAATACTATGAAGGTGTTGTAAATGAAAAAAATGACGCGTAAAAATTAAATTTTAACCATTTTCTTTAATTATGGATTGAGTTGGATTTTACGATTGACGGACGTCCGAAACATTAGCGCTTCTCTCGCCTAACGACTACGTTTATAAAGTTGAAAAAAATTACTGTTCGGGGAAATATTTGTGTATTAATTAATTAATTAATAGCGAATGGGTCAGTTTTCTACGGCGCCTACAAATTTAAATCTATCCAGTTCGATATATCCTCTATATTTTGGTTTTATAAACTCGATACTCCGATCAAACAAGACATAATATGCAGACTACTCGGCTTGTACATTTATTATTCAAAACGCGTCTCTTCTTTCTCTTCCATTTTGTCCTTCATCCGTTCAACGTCGGCACGGTACTCGATGCCGATCGTGACTTCTTCGAATGTTCACACGACCGTCTTCAACATATCCGAATCAGTTAGATTTTCTCGAATATTTTTCTTCCTATTAATACATCCTGCTTACTTTCTGTTAATAATACACGAATAATTCTATCGTATTATCTTACTATTCATAGCGACATAGTTATTCAATGTGTCCCCCTTGTCCAATACTTTGTCCTACTCTTACCGATATTCCTTTTTTTCACTTATATTTCGAAATATTTTTTATTTAATTAATCTTTAGAGAATCATATAGCAAGTTAACGTATTTAATAGATATGTTCGATGTATAAACCACCGCGGAAGCCCAATAAAAGTTTATATATATATATATATATACACCTAAAAAAAGGAATGTGATTTGCTACTGCTAATAAGATAATTATACCGATATAACTCTCAAATGCAAAAATTTTATATTTTTCATTTTTTTTATTTATGTAGTTTAACGACGAGTTTTTCCGTATCAATTAGATTAATTCCGATTTAAATGTTTTTGCGCATGTTTTGCAGGATTTGTATGAAATACATAAATCAAGCTATGGAACGTTTGAAAACGAAAACGGATATTAAAGATCGAGATTTATCATTGATCGAGAGAATCTTAAGAACAGAATCAGATCCGAAGATCGCTTGCATTTTCGCGTTGGATTTAATATTAGTCGGTATAGACACGGTGCGTAGTAATTGAATTCTAATTGTTTAATGATCGCCCCCAAAAAACAAACTGGAGTTAACGGTGGTCGTGAATTGAAACGACAGATGTAAGTTCAAAATTGAGACGTCGCGAAAAATGTTCGAATGTACCGGTTGTAGAGCTTCTAAAGATACGGCGACCTTCCAAATCATCGTTTCTTTTATTTTTGGTCCACATTTATTACCATACCTAGTACCTTCCTTACTTTATTTAAACGCCGCATCATCTTTTGAAGTATATCCGTAGTTCCTACGAGTATTACCTGATCATCCGCGAATTTTATAGTTTTAAATTTTCTCTCGCTGTGTTTATTCCACAGTCTGTACTTTCAATTAGATAAACGTTAAAAAAATATGGCGACAACAAACGTCCTTGTTTTACTCCTGCCTTTTAAAAGTGTTTTTGTTGTTCGTACAAATTATATATAATCATCGGTAGATTTAGATGACCAAAAACAGTATAAAGTATAATAAATAAAAAATAAATTAATAAGTGACTTAGAATAAATAATTTTGGGCATGCTATTGTAGTTAGCCTTTATTATATAATTATTTACACGATAAAACTATTAATGCAATAAAATTTACCTTTTGCAATAATTTTTTATTTTTTTATTTTTTTGAACAGCCCATAGGACTATAACTATGATAAAATCTTAGCTGGTTAGCTAAATAATTATCTATGTTTATGACATGGTTACTTAATAACTAACTACTAACTATTAAGTACGAACGGGTGTGGAGTACGTATAACCAATTGGCTACGCATCCATTATCCGCATAACGGTATTTATATATTTACATGACCAAATCTAAAGGTTGACGACGCCGAAGTCGCCGAGTTTCATGTTTGGTGTCGAGCAGTTGTCTTGCTTCCACGTTAACATGACTGTGTAGTCGCTGCCTGTGCGATGAACTCAATGACATCATTAAGGAACGGCACATGGAGATCGGAGTGAATATCGTCGTTACGCGAGTAGCGATATGCATCGACTATTGCACGTAAGATGACATTTTGACGACGTTGTATCACGTTTCGATTAGTTGTGGCAGTACAGCCCCACATAGCAAGACCGTACGTCCAGATCGGCTTAATAATTTGCTTGTATAGCAGAAGTTTGCACGACACATCCAGCTCGGATTGTCTTCCCATTAACCAGTATAGCTGTCTTGTTCTATGCTTGATCTGCTGAGCTTTCATTTTGGCATGGACTTTCCAGGATAACCGAGAGTCCAAATGCATGCCAAAATACTTGGCTGAGTTAGCCTGTGGAACAGGTTGGTTTCCCAAGTATACCTGGTACATATTGTCGGCATAGCGTAGCGTGAACAAAACGTGAACAGATTTTTGTTCATTTATTTGTATCTTCCAGTCCGTAGTCCACTTTCTAATTCGATCAAGTCTACGTTGGAGTTTATTCGTAGCGTCAAGAAATAAAATAAGAAAAGTTCTATTACACTATATTTAATCTTTTATCGAAACATTTTAATGTACATAGTGTTACTTACGGATATACACACATAGTCGTATTGAACATACAATTGTACACACACATATTAGTATAAATATGTTTTCGTACATACTTAAAATCGTGTAACCACATCGTACAATTAAGAAAATAGGGACCACGTGTTTTAAAATACTTTTTTTCCCATACCAATCGAATACATGTTCCTTATTAATGAACCTCAAAAATGCGCAATAATCCTTCACGTTACTGGAGCTAAGTCTTTGAATTTACTTAAGAGATGAATGATATCGATCGTTCTTTCAGTTCCTTAGCAAAACTATTATATATTTCGGCTTCCATGTACCTATTCTGAAACGAGTTTTATTGAAGAACGGAACTTTTGCTTCGGGTATTCGTTCTGACCTAGTTTCCTCTTTATTAAACATTATTAGCCTCAATTAGCAGAGAACTATATCGTACCGAAAATTGCACATTTCGGTCATATGATTCGTGGAGAAGAATACCGCATATTACAAGCTATATTATAAGGTAGAATTTAAGGAAAGCGGTCAAGAGATAGAAGGACATTCGGATAGATACGTAAAGGACTGGCTGGGAGTAAAGGAAATTGGAGAGTTGATGGAAGCAGTAAGAAATAGAAAATCAGCCAACGCGTCGAGGACGTAGCGCACCAGGAGAAGAAGAAGAAACATGTTAAATTTAAATTGGTTCTTCATTATAAACTTTAGGATTCGCAATTTGTATAACCCGCGTACTCGTGAAAAATTCCTTAATTACAATATATTGGCAAGTATGTATGATAAATAAATTATATTTATTCATTTTATTATTTATAATTGTTTTAAGAAATATCTTTTTTTTTTTTTTTTTTTTTTTTTGGTGGATTTTCTTTCTGTATATAAAATATTATATTTATTAATTTCACGATTCAATTCTTCGTAATTTTTACCGTGTAATAATCATTTATTGTCGTTATTTTTATATAAATTTTTCATTAAATCTAAATTTAAATTGTCTACTCTCCTATATATACATTTTATCGCGAGTATTATAATTTGATTTATAAACACCCGAATTTAGTAATATATTTCTATCTTCTATTTTATTATTTCATATTGATACTGGTTTATTATTACTATATCGATATTAATTTTTTTTTCTTGAATATTTTTAATAAAACGTAACTGACCCTAGATAATTCTTTTTCTCTATATTTTTATTCGTAAAATGTTTTTTTCAACTATATTCGGATTGCATTTGTTATTAATTCTTTTATAACGTATTTTACTTTTGTTTAATTTATATCTTTCCAAATAATAAAAATAAAAAAAAACCCAAGTTAAAATGACTAAAACTCTTTTAATGAAAAAATCACAAAGCTTTGAGCCATTATTAATTGTAACAAATGAAAAATATAAAAGTATATGTAATTTATAAAAAATATATATGATGTAACAAAATACTAATTCAGATATATACAAATTAGAAAAATTAAAAAAAAGTGAAAAACCGGTATTTGTAAAATAATCCGATAGTAAATTTACTATCGGATTATTTTATATTGTTTTTGCCGAATTTTGCAAATATCTAAATTTGTATTTTATACGTGTATATTTATTAATAGATTTTTCATAAATTGTACACATTTTTATATTTTATATGTTTACTCGATAATGGCAAACAATCGAAAAGCTTCGTAATTTTTTAACTCTTTTTTTTTTTTTCGTTCGATTTATTCCCGACAATCTATCCGATCTCGCGTCGATGTTTATAATAATTTCGATAGATATTTGTAAAAATTTTGATAAAAATTTATAATAATTTTTGATAAATATCTTTAAGGGAGCGAGTGAAACTTCAATTTGATATGTTTATGCAGCAGACTTAATTTTGGAATTGCGATGAATCTTATCGAACGCGTTGTGTATTTTATTTAATTCTATCAGTCAATGCGTTCTCTATACGGTACGTGAAATTTTAACGCTAACAATAAAATTATCTTTCCCATTGATGTGAAGAGTTTCAGTTCTGAAAATATTGATATAAACAAATCAAAACTGATCTATAGTCGTCTAAAGAATAATGTATAATAACCCTATATAAAATTCTAAATTTTGCGTTAAAATTTTACTAAAAGGGTTCAATATTATGGCAGAAGCAGCTGACGTCACAAACTAACAAACTGCGGCAAATAAATTCGATCGATCCTCGGATAATTTCGCTAGAGATGATATATAGTCATCACCAGATTGCGTTTGACGCGTCTCACTCATGCGTATTTTATTTAATAAAAATTTGGTTCCAGTGTGTTCCGACTATATATCCTCTCCATTTCCTATATTCTAGGTGATTGTCCCTCATACTCCTCGCTTCTAGCGTCTCTTAATCTTCCTCCTTCGCTTCATCTATCGTCGTATCTAATTATCTTCCTCCACCGTTCCGGTCTCTATTTCTCAATCTAATCCTCTTTATCGTGCCTCTCGTCTTGGCTCACGTTAATTTAATTTAATAATACTAAATAGTTCTAATGTACGTAAATAAAAAACAAATCTGATATATAATACACAGATATCGATGGCCGTTTGTTCGATTCTATATCAACTAGCGACTCGTCCGGAACAACAAGAAATCATATATCGAGAACTCGTGGAAATATTTCCGGATCCCGACGATGTTAAACTGTGTCCTAAAAGTTTAGATCGTATGAATTATTCGAAAGCATTCATTAAAGAAGTATTAAGGTAATATTAATATAATTCATCTTTTTATTGTATTATTATTTTCCAATAATAAAAGTTTTTAATATATTTTTTATCATTTTGGAAGAATATATAAATAGAAAATTCATAAAAAAAAACCAACATTTTAACGGGAAACGTAAATAATCATCGAATCATTTGGATTACATAACGGATTAACGTGCGGATAATTCCCTAATTCGAATAGCAGACTCGATAATAATAGCGTTTCGTTCTTAATTTTTATAATGCGCATTTTATTACTAACCGTTTCAGTTACAATGTCCATTATATGGTACATGAAATTGCCAACAAAATTGTTTATTTTCTGGTTGACACGAAATGTCTCAATTTTGAAAATATTCCTTCGAAACGCATTGAAAATTATCTAGAGTCATCTGTAAGGAGCACTATTGTATATATATATATATATATATATATATATATATATATATATATATATATATATATATATATATATATATATATATATATATATATATATATATATATATTAAACACGTTGTATAAATTTTATTAGTTTATGCCGAAATTTCATGCGTGACTGAAAAGGTTAAAAAATTTCTAACACGTTTTGCCATAACAGAATCAGAGAAAATTGTATAGCGTGTAATTCTGCAGGTACAGTTTACCATATCATGCGCAAGAATGTAATTGCGGAGGGATAGTATTAAATTGTAACGTTAATTAGTAAATTAATAAGTTAGTTATCGAAGAAATAAGCGACAGGAAAAATTATAATTTATTATATTTATAATATTAATTGTATTTATACATTATTTATTAAGTTTCAAATTACAGATATTAGAGAATATGTACTTAAAAGATTGTAAACGGAGTTTATAGTGGCAATAAACTTAATTTTGATCGCTAGCTTAAATTTTCATAATATAAATTTGTAATTATCAAATAAATATACTATTATGAAACGAACAAAAAAGTTTCCATCGTTCGAACGAGATTTTGGAATAATAATAATAATATATAAAAAAAAAAATTAGCTAGTAAATGTCACGGCGGCTTATTGCTTGCACGTAGTGCCGGGGGGGTGGGATAATTGACCGAACATATTTCACCGATAACTTCAATCATCTCGCCTACATCTATATTTTCCGATCTCTGGCTCATAGTCTCTTTTGGGTTTACTACGCGTTGAGTTGGCTGGTGCTATATTAATTCTAAGCTTTTTTCGGTTTTCATTGTATTTTATTCTGTACCGCCATCTTGAATATTCCGTTTTCTCGTTATGTATTTCAGTTTTTTTTCCTCTCGATATCTTCGACTAAAACTGTTTTTTTTTTTCTTCAATTTTTGCGAGTACCGTTGTATGTCGTATATAATCGGCCTATGATATCTTCAATAATTTTCGACGAAATTCAAAGGTATTCATCGATAGGAACACCATTATGAACCTCCTTCCGTTTTCCTACGGTATGTTGCGAGCTCCGGTTTAGCTTTACGCCGAGTCCGCCGAATAGGAAATTACCATCCTGTACGACGTGAACGAAAACAAGTTTGTTGTTTTGTTTCTCCTCCGGTGTGATTGGCACCGTACGGAGATCGAGTGACTGCTTACTAGGGAAGATGACTTACAAAATGTGCCCCGTTCAATAATTAATTCGAACGGGGGTCTGTTAATTCATTTATATAGGATGATCCAGAGAAGACGACGCTTTTGTTTTTTTTTTTAAATAAAAACATAGGAAGACGACAGATTAGCTTACATTTGTGAAATACAGTATCGTTCGGATGACCACCATTTACAACACAACACATTCATTCATTTTTTATAGAAAATTTTCGAAAAGTTTTTCGAGCGTAAGTCGTTGAATTTTTGAAATTTCGTTAGAAATCCGAGTTTTCAGATCTTACAGATCTCGTGGACGTGTTCGCAATAGCTTCTTCTCGTTATAGGACGCTATATAATAACTGAAACTGGACAAAAACCAATTTCTCGTGTGTAAGTGTTACCAACTGCGTAATTTAAAAAACAAAACCGTGTGTCCGTCTTCTCCGGGTCAGCCTATATAACGAAAATATTAAATTTAGGATTTTAAAAGGTTTATTTATTTATTTATCAGGTTATACTCTACGGTCATCGGTAATGGAAGAACTCTTCAGCAAGACATGGTAATTTGCGGCTACCATATACCTAAAGGGGTAAGTATTTTTTCTATCTTTCTTTCTTTCTTCTTCTAATTTCAAAATATTATTTACATTATTTTTTCGTACAGTCGCTCATTTTACTAATTTTTCTCCATCCGGCATTGTCGATCGAAATTCGCGCCTATTCGCTTTATTGATGGTCGTTCTTTGGTTTTCCCTAGACGCGGCCGCTATTGACCGTTATCGCACGTCCGAAGAATTTCGATATCCGTTTTTAAATAATCGATGTTTCGATTTTAATTGCTACGTTAAACATTTGAAAATCCGTTCGTTCATTTTGTCATCTAAAGTATTCGTAGCCGTTTTCTCTTCCAGAATTATATTTTTAAAGCACCGCCGGATATTTAATATTTATTATTCGAGTTCCCGAAAACTAATC
The DNA here is from genome assembly GCA_032883995.1 of Coronaproctus castanopsis. Classification (NCBI taxonomy): domain Eukaryota; kingdom Metazoa; phylum Arthropoda; class Insecta; order Hemiptera; family Monophlebidae; genus Coronaproctus; species Coronaproctus castanopsis. The sequence goes on from CM065052.1 coordinate 59,913,964, forward strand.
GACGTTTTAAGGCAATTTTAGTAGATTTAGCAATATCTCTACTTTAGCTTAACTAGTTCTTTACTGATTTATACTGAACCATTTCATTTCAAACCTGCGTACAAACAAATTGCTTTACCGCTATTTTATTCAATAATTTTCTTATAATTAATTTTTAGTTCGTGTTCTTTGCTCGTACGAACGGGTTTGTCGAATATTTTTATTCGTTTCTTTTAATTTTTTGGCTTTTAGAAGAGTATCATCGGATGGCCGTATATTTTTTTTATTAGAACTATATATTTTCGATGTACGTGATAAAATATTATTCGTCCTTTTTATTAACGACATTTTCCTAAAATTAAACACTTACCGATGGCATTATACGCTAATGACCTTTATATATATATATATATATATATATATATATATATATATATATATAAACCGCACCGAATACTAAAGAAGACTAAATGTTTAATTAAATTAATATCGTATTTTAATAATAAGTGGAGAATCAAAGAAGCAGATCGAGCTACGAAAGAAGCCCCCTTCGTGTCTCCTGCAGAATTACTTCCAGCAACGCGTTCCGAATGCGACGCTGCATGTTCCATAAATTTAAGGAACAAGCTATGATAACGGTAGCCTTTGTAGCGGTACATTGCAAGGAAGATTTAAACAAAAAAAATAAACTATTCTATTTACGAATTATATTTTATAAATACTGTTTTTTTCACTTTTATCATTCTTGTAACTCGTATATGTAAATTAATATTTTTTACATTTTATATATGTTTTTATAAATCGTACGTATTTTTATATTTTACTTTTATGTTCACTCGATAACGGCTTAATAACAGAAAAGCTTTGCGATTTTCATAAAGAAATTTTAGCGATTTTAAGTACACTTTTTTTTCGTTGTTTATCAAATATAAACGCTACAAACGGGAAATAATTAAACACACGCTATAAGGCTGACATCGTTTTATTGTGCAAAATTTATTTTTCGCGCATAATACACATAAATGATATTGTCTATATAGCTTCAATATTTACAAGTTTAAATATTGGCAGTATTATCATCAGTATTTTTGTTTTTTCCTTACGTTAACTAAATGAGCAATATTTGTAATTTAGTATACATAGTAAGAACTGTGTTCTGAAATACGTTATATTAATTTCGTTATTTTTGTAATATCTATTTGCCTTTTTTAAACAATTTTTTTTTATCTATCTATAGTTCTTTCAAACTAATGAATATTAACGTTTTTTTTTTGTATATAGTAATCGTTCTCATTGTCATACTTTTACACGTGTTTAAAATATCGCAAAGTAATTTATAAACGCTCGGATAGATTATCATCTCGTATATTATCAATTTCAAATATAATAAATTTTACTATACGTGACATAATTAAAGATTCTCCGATTGATGATTTTACATAATTCTTAACGCGTTCTACGAATATTTTCGTAATTGAAACATTATATGTTACGGAAATTAACAAAATAATAATTTTATCAGCATCAATAGTTCATGTACTCTCTAGTTAACATTACGACTGAAGAAAAGGATGTTATGTCGATACTTGATGGCGAAAAATTCTTTCGCAATCCACTACTTCGCTAAAACGTTAGACTATTTTTAAATAATAATTATTATTACAAATTACTTTTAGCTCGCGTATTAATCCTTTAATGTTCTCCGTGCAGTACGTAAATATTTAATGTTTATAAAAAAACCACGTCGTCTAAAATAAGATACATTCGATCGATATTTCAATGTTCTAAAAAAATATTTATACAACGTCACTAAATATTATGTCGACTTTAAATAAAAAAAAACAACGCGGTATTCTAAAGAAAATTACTTCGTATTGTGTATTTCGGCGATAATGTAATTATCGAACCGTTTGTTTTTCAGATACAGTTGGTATTTCCGACGTTAGTTACAGGACGTATGACGCAATACGTTAGTAAACCGGAAGAATTTTCGCCGGATAGATGGTTGAAACAAAACTGCGACAATAAGAACGTTCTCCACCCATTCGCATCATTGCCGTACGGTCACGGACCGCGAATGTGCCTAGGTCGAAGATTTGCTGATTTAGAAATGCACGTACTTTTGGCGAAGGTATTTTATTTGATAGAAATTAATTTTAATACGATTACGATTAGTCGAACTGAGATGACGAAGGACCTTGTTAGGAACTTTCGAGTGATGTGCCTCATACGGCGAACGAAATATTCTAGGTAATAATTTCGCGCATTGTCCACATAGCGTGGCCGACACGTTCATAGGAAGACGATATTTAAAGTTGAAAGTATACGAAGATAAAATTTCCAAATCTGAAAAAGTTGAAGATAGAGATTCTGTGTCATACCGAACTTATTCCAATGCCGGCTGGTTGGCTGAAGTTTATTCTGTTTAGAAACGTCGTAAATGTACTGAAAAGTCGTCATTTAAGCGATGTTATTTATAAAACTGACAAACTTTCGAAATGAGGACATTCATACTTCTTCCTTCTTTTGTAAAACGACCACATGTCCCCAATTTGATTAGAGAGCGCTCTATAATTTTTAAAAATACGATCTAATATAAATATATAATAAAGATTTCTAGAGAATCTTAGAAAAATTATAATAATCCCATATGTTTCTCAATTTATTCCGATATTGAATTAAGAATGCTCGTAAAATACCGGTATAAAAGTCATGCGTGTTTACGCGTATGTGACGTATGTAACATGTCAGTTTTTATGAAATATGCTTGACGCGCGAACATTCTGCTCGATATTTTACGTAGCGCATTAAACTATTTTGATCGATATAACACGTGCGAGAGTTTCAGATATGTGGACATTTTGAGGAGTATTATCAGTCACTACGGGGCTTGTACAAACATGTTCTCGAGCGTGTAGATAGTTGAAATGTGTACTAATTACTTCATATCGTACATTTCCGCACTACTAGGCCTTTTTCAGGTGTACATTATAAAACGTCTACACGGGATTATAAATTTTCTACCGGTGTTTATTGTACAACGTCGATTCTTTGGTGAATTGTGGATAATTTTCAATGTGTTTATATAAATACTTTTAAAATTGAGACATTTCACATCAACCAGAAAATAAAAAGTCTCGCGAGCATCGAAATTTCATGTATTATATAGCGGACATCGCGGCTGAAAGGGTCGGTGCATTTTGCGAGTTATTTTTGTTATATTTATCTCTTAATGATAAAACTCCGCTTTCATCCTAATCTGATATGCCTAGTAAACAGCTATTTAACAAACGGAAACTCTTTCGAGTAACAATCAAAAAGGATAAAATCTAAAATCATCTACGCAGCCGTTCCTACGCAAGGTAGTATATTGGGTCCGTTCTTGTTCTTATTATATATCGATGGTATTCCTCGATTTAAAGGCTCCATAATATATGCCGAAAGTTAGCGATATAACTAATAGATTGCTACAAAAGTTTATAAAATGATCAATGCATTTCTAAACAAATGGCAATTAGCTGTAAATGTTGTTAAAACGGAGGCTATACTATAAAAGAAGGACATCTGTCAAACCTGAAATTACATTGAATAACGCAACCGTAAAATGGAAAGAAAACGTTAAATACGTAGACCTCGATAAGAAATTAACTTTTGAGAATCACATTAATTATAGCGTTAATAAAACTAGAGCAAGAATGTTTACACTGTTCCCTATTTTCGATAAAAGATCCAAACTAAATATTCGAAGTAAATTGATTATTTATAAGCCAATTATTGAACTACTACTAACCTACGGTTGTGCTGTATACGTGCCTAAAACTACATATAAAAAAATACAATACAGAATGACCGCTGCCGAATCATATTAAATTTGCCCACGTACACAAAGATACAATTAATGCGTGAAATGTTGAACTTGGACTTCACAGTGAACATACTCGCGAGTAAATTTTTTCTTAAATGTTAAAGTAACTCTTCCTGTCAAAGCAATATCTAACTATAATTACAAATCATTAAGCTCTAAGATATAAAAAAATACAAGCGTCTGAAACATAATTTTCTGTCATAAAAGTGTCAACAATAATATTATGTTAAAATTCGTTCGTGTAATTAGTTCTTTCGGTCTTATCGCACATCTTTCGTTTCAACGTGCTATAATCAAACCGACCGCTGTCTTTATCTATAACGTATCTACACATAGAAACCCCGGTGAGATTATTCCTTACTTTAATTTGTCTAACCATCGGTGGTGGAAATAATTTTTATAATTTTATTTTATCTTATTTTTTATTTTCATTTTATTCTATTTTACGCTGTTCTTATGCGACAGCGCACGTGTATGTGCCTGCACATAAGCACGGGCTGCTAACCTAACATGTTACGTACTCCTGTGTCGTCTAGGCCAACGTCGCCATTACCGCGTAACAATAAAAACGCGTGTCAAAATCAATTAAATAATATTGAAGCAACTGATGTCGAAACAGTCGTCGGCGCTAATATTACTGATTCTTCTGTAGCCCCACTAGTGTTACAAAAATCTGGAAATTCCTTCAGCATTAAACGACAACTTTCGAAAACTAGTAATAGCGATGATGAAAGTTATACCAAACATAGAGAAGAAGGCAACGATAATGCGTGGCAGCACGTTTCGAAGGGTGCCAAGAGAGTGAAGCATGCTGATCAAATTGCAGCCCATACAATCAAAACCAAAAATCGCTTTTCCGCACTACAGATAAATAAAGAAACAAACAATGACAATCAGGCAAGCAAATCTGTTAATAACAGAACAGAAAGACCACCGCCAATATTCATAGACAATGTTACAGATTTTAAACGAATGAAAAATGCCATCGAAAAAACGATAAAAAATGACGGCTACGTTTGCCGTACCCTGGCAAATAACAGAGTAAAAGTAAACGTGAACGAAGCTTCAGCTTATCGTGATTTAACAAGGTATTTCACTAGCCAGAAGATTAGTTTCTATACTTATCAAATAAAAAGTGAAACATCGTACAGAGTTGTACTCAGACATTTATACATCCATCAGTTGATACAACTGATATTATGGCCGCTTTAAACGAAAAAGGCTTCCAAGTGCGTCAAGTCATAAATATTCGACACCATCTCACTAAACAACCACTGTCATTATTTTTTATTGACCTCGAACCAAATGAGTTTAATAAAGATATTTATCAAATTAAATATTTACTCAATGCTAAAATCGAAGTTGAGCCTCCACGTAAAAATTTTGAAATACCTCAATGTAAACGTTGTCAACAATATGGGCATACGCAACATTTCTGTAATCGGGCATTTAAGTGTGTTAAATGCGCAGCTACTCACCCTACAAATAAATGCTCAAAAAGTAAACTCTTCCCGAATGTGCACTGTGCGGAGGAAATCACCCTGCGAATTATAAGGGTTGTACAGTTTATAAGGAACTACAGAAAATGCGTACTAAGCGCGTTAACAGCTCACATCCAAAATTAAGCGATACGACTAAGAAGCGTGATGAACCTAATATGTCGATTTTTAATCAAACAGTAGACGGAACGACTACAAATAGTCCTGCAATAAAGGTTCAGTCACTCACGCAGCAGCCGAAACCTCAAGACATATCTTACTCTCATGCTTTGAGGGGACAACCCTCAACAGCTGTACAACAGCAACCAATTAATTCTGATCAAGTTTGCTTAATGACTATCTTAACTCGCTTTGAATCATTGCTTGAACAAATGAACAAGCAAAATCAGATAATGATGGAGCTTCTAACTAAGCTCATCACGAAAATTCTTCCGTAATAATGAAATCGCTCCGAATTGCACTCTGGAATGCCAATGGTCTAGCGCAGTGGCGTCTAGAAACAGAATCGTTCCTTCGGTTACTGAAAATTGATGTGCTCCTTGTGGCAGAAACGCATTTTACTAACAAAACGTTTTTTAACATAACTGGTTACAGTTTATACCATACTCAGCATCCCGATGGAACTGCTCGCGGAGGGAGCGCTATATTAATACGAAACGGTATTCAACATTATCAGTATAATTCTTACCAACAAGATTATGCCCAAATTACAAGCGTTGTTGTGAAAGAACTCAACTCATCTCTTGTATTGGCAGCGGTGCATTGTCCGCCCCGATATGCAATAAAAAACGACTTGTTTGCTGATTGTTTCCAATATCTGGGGAAAAGATTTATTGCTGGCGGTGATTATAACGCTAATGGGGATCCAGATTAACTACGCCAAGAGGACGCGAGTTAAAAAAAGCTATGGATTCCTTGCAACTTAACCATCTCTCATCTGGTAAGCCAACCTACTGGCCGACTGATCCTATTAGAATACCTGATTTACTAGACTTTTTTGTCGTCAAGGGGATATCGCTACACTACACTGAAGTTGAAGAAAGTGTTGATATAGCGTCCGATCACTCACCAGTTATTCTAACAATAAGTACAAATATTATAAGGAAAGAAAAGCCGCCATTCCTTACAATTAATAAGCAAACGTGTTGGGAAAATTTTCGGAGACAAATTGCAAACAATATAAATCTAGAAATTCAGCTTAAAACTATTCAAGAGCTGGAAGAAACTGTCGATTCTCTCACCAAAACCATTCAAAATGCAGCATGGAATTCCACGCCAACTGAATCGTTGAATACTGACGTTAATATCAGTTATCCTATGGTAATCAAGGAAAAATTAGCTGAAAAACGCAGAGCTCGTAGAAAATGGCACAACACCAGGCATCCGTGTGACAAAACTTTATACAATCGAATAACCGGGCAATTAAGAAGGCTTTTGCAAAATGAAAAAAATAAAAGTTTACAAAGTTTCTTGCAAAGCCTCAGTGCTTCCCAGGACAGGAATTACTCCCTTTGGAAAGTAACTAAAAAAATTAAACAGTTAAAACAACACAGCCCACCTGTTAAAAATGCAACAGGCCAATGGGCAAGAAGCGATACTGAAAAAGCTAACATCTTTGCTCAACATCTAGCGGACGTATTCCAACCACATCTAGCTTTATAGAAAAGCGAAAACAAACAATGGTGAACCAACCCCTATGGACTCGCTCATATTTGTTATTAATTTTCATGTTGACGAGAACCGATTAAGCGAAGCACCTTACCAAGTTTCTACCTGATGGAATATTACTAATTTTATACACATACATAAACATACAGATATATATATATATATATATATATATATATATATATATATATATATATATAGATGTACATATATATTATATATCTATTACGTGACCATGCGACGCTATGTTGGTCTAGATTCTATTAAACGGCTCATTGCGCTTCGAATAAGCTAGGATCTATGGCGTATCTCACTTCTACAGCTGCCGCTATTTTCTACTATAGAGCCTAAATATGTAAACCGGTTTACCACTTCAACTCCATTATATATATATATATATATATATATATATATATATGTATAATTTATTCGTTGTATTCGCTTAATTTATTTTCATTTCATTTTTTAGTTACTGAGACGTTATAAGCTGGAATACAAACATGAACCTTTAGAATATAAAGTGACCTTCATGTACGCTCCGGATGGTGATCTACGTTTTACATTGACTGAAAGGCCTTATTAGTCGAATAAGCATTTATAATATTATATTTATCGCATAATTTAATAAATTTTACTACATTTTTTCTCGTTAAACCCGCCCGTAATATAACATATACCTGTATCTTTCACTTAGTTATTGTTAATTTTTTACATAAATTATGCATTTTAGTTTATAAAAATTATTAAAGAAAATCATTTTCGAGTAGGCGAAGATATGAACATAATATTTTGGTTTTTTAGATGAATAGATAATTTTCAATAAGTTATATAAATATTTTTAAAATTTAAACGTTTAATACAAACCAATAATGTCCCTTATTATGAAAATATTTATGTTGGCCATCTAAACGACATTGTGACTGAAGGATTAATGTAATTAAGTAGTGTAATTAAAATAAAATTCTCCCCTGACTAAATTTCAGATCTAGAATGGTTGTTTCTGGAATAATTTTTAAATTTTATATTTTTTAATTATAATTATATTTTTTCGTTTTTAGAAAGCACATATTTACTTTATCTTTTTTAAATTTATATTTTACAAATTCTATATTTGTTTTACTTTTAACGTTGTTATTTTCGTAGATTATCCGAGGATGAACTTTTAGGAGCGATTTTCATACGTTTGTTTATAATCACAAACAAACGCATACACACATACACACATATATATATATACACATATAAGCGAGCAAACTATTTATTCACACACCTGTTGTAATTATACCGAATGTGTTGTTATTGAACTGTTTTCGAAAATAAATGAAAAGCTTACAAAAATTACACTAAATGACATTTATACATAGTTATTCGAAACAACAAAAGTAAAAATGAGCAAACAAATTGATGGAAAAATTTGTTACGTAGATACACAAATAATTAATTAATTTTTTTAATTTATACTTTTTAAGTATTTTTTTTTAAAATATTAAGTATATTAACGCTGTTCTAGACACGAGTAACAACAATAAGAATGTGATTTTTATAATAGTGTAATAATAAAAATTTTAACAATAATAATAAATTAATTCGGTTCAAGTTATTTCAAAAATTATATCAATTAATCACGCATAGAGAATTTTTTTTTTTATTAATCTTCCATATTTTCTATACCAATATTGGTTATTAGAACGAATACGAGACTTTTCCTCCCATGCGCAACACAAATGAAAACGGCAAGTTCGTTGAAGATACTGAGAATGGTAATCGCGATAGGAAATTATCATGGATAAACCACAATTAATGCTTGCAGGTGAAATGCCACAAAATATTAAAATGGTGGCATATACAAATTGGTGTGCAAATCATTCCTACTTTTCTATAAAACTCTGGTTCTTTCAAAAATGGATTATTGTTCCATCTCATATACTAATTTAAACTCCAACATTCTTAAAAAGCTGGACTCGGTACAAAATATTGCGATGCGTTTTATCAGAGGAGTTTTAAGAACGGTAGCAAGTCTTTTAGCAGAAACGAATTTACTCCAACTTAGTAATCGAAGAAAATTACTTTCGTTGAAGTATTTTATTAAAATCTGGTATCTTCCTCATAATTCCGTTCACGATTATATTGCGAACGCCTCAGCCTACACCGAATGTTATAGATTAAAACACGTACACCAAGGCCACTAGGCATGCTCTGTAGAATGCTCAACAATAATCTTAGTACAGATATGTGGAGCCTTGTAGACGTAAATCCGTCTGTTTTAACTGTGAAACCAGCATTACAACAAATCTTCGCTAAATTATATCGAAAAACTATCCTGACAATCCGAAACAACGGCTTCAACGGAAACAAACTGTACAAAATAAAACCGATCCTTTCCGAATGGCACACATGTTACCGTCGAGATCGCCAAGAAGAAGTAATATTGGCTCGCTTGAGAATAGGACGCAGTCGACTAATACATGCCTACATTTACGAAAAGGACTAGCCTGCAGAATGTGCTGAATGCCTGTGTCAATTTAACTCACGTATCGAATGCCAGAAATATACAGCAGAACGACAAATGTGTTTTGGAGATTCAAACCCGGATATCATATTAAATAATGATACTAACAATATTAGTAAGTTGTTTAAATTCTTAAAACTAACCAAACTATATAATAGCGTATGCTAAATTAGCATGTACTTGTATTTAAGGGGCAAATGACCACGCGCAGTCGAGCCTTGTAGTAACTATGCCGCTATGATATATGTATTAACGCAATATTAAAATGGGTACCGAATCACACCTTATCATAATATCTATTAGTATGATAAATACAATTTAGTGAACAATTGTCAAATACAAATGGGTCGGGGAAAAAAATGAAAAACCTGCTAACTTTGGTAGGTATGTATTCGCAGAAGTTGATATTAAGTACTCTTAAGTAAAGGCGAGTTGACAGTATTATGACAAATTTTAAGAGAATAATATTAAAAATGGTAATTGCAATTTCAACTAAAAGTATTATGGATCGGTTTTGTGTTGGCAAGAATGTGAAAATAAAGTTAGTGAATGGCATAGTTTTATTTTTCTACCGGTGATGCAGAAATATAGAACCAACATAAATACGACTGGTATAAGATAAATGGATTGCAGATGTATTTTCGGAGACGGATGCTACGTACTGTATGGCCGGATAAAAGAACGATCAAGTAGCTGTAACGAAAAGATTATCAACGGAAGTAACTAGAATAATATCGAAACAGTCCGGTCGTATAATAAGAGGAAAGGGATTTGAAACAAGCATTCCCGAAGTAAAAGTAGAAGGTAAACGAGGATGTGACTGCGTTCCGAGAAAATGGTCAGATATGAGATTCGGTTAGCTACAGGAGAAAGCTTCGAAAAATTGTTCCGATTGGTGCTGGACAGGCAGCAGTGGCGACATCTTGCATATCAGATATACATTTCATAATCACGACATCTTCACGAGAGATTTACGACTCGATGATGATGATGAATGAATCGCGGTTTAAAAAAGCGCATCATTTTGACTGTTTTTTAATGATGAATACGTATTCGCAGAAATTAAAAATTGAATAATCACCGACGATCGACTTCCGAAATGTGGCTTAACAGTCGAGCGTTCAAGCAACTCTATGCCATCGTGGCGTAAATTTTAAGAGGCAGCATGATCGTAAATTTAATATCGAGCATCTTTAAATAGTTAATAAATTTAAAATCTCCGAATCGATATACAAAATTATTTATTTTTTGGTATATCCGTTATTTTCGTGAAATATAATAAAGAGCGGCGATTACATTTAATATTCGCATATCCGTTAATGTTCGTTCATTCTAATACGGGAGCTTATTAACGAATATTGTTGTTCGTTAATAATAAACCAGTCGATACGTAATAAAAATTACCTTTTCTATTTAAGACTATTAATTCGACGGTAGAGTTTGTATTTTTAAAAAAACAATCGAAAAACCTAATTATGCCAGTTAGAAAAAAATAAAATATATTTACTTACATTAATTCGAACAAATAAACTCGCTTTAATTTAATAAATCGGTTACATTAATAATTAAACGCTGTCCGTTCAACGATGTATACGTTTATTATAATTTACATCATTATTACTATTATTATTATTATAACGAGAAATGTAACTAATAAATATAATTTTGTTTTTTGTTTTTGTTTACATAAAACAATAATGGCATATAATGGCGTTAACGATAGATACTAGCCAGGGAGAAAGAGGCAATATAAATATTGAACAACGTCTG